>OZ026509.1:12693070-12695570 GCA_964019985.1 Aurelia sp. 4 Dawson et al 2005
CGGTAATTAATATTTTCATGAGTGGGCTACCACAATTGGAGAATTAAAAATATTTTCCTGCTCGGAATTGAACCCGCGACCTTCATGCCAACAGACTCTCCGATAATTCCACTGAGCTATTCAAGCTCAATGAAATTACGGAGAAATCCGAAGTCATTCAGATCTAAGGTCCTACACCGTCGACAGGAGAAATATTTTGTTTTTTTCGTGTTTCGGCTTAAAGCCTTCGTCAGAGCCATGCATAAGTATATTTTTTCATTCGGCATTAGCTGACACGGTAATTAATATTTTCATGAGTGGGCTACCACAATTGGAGAATTAAAAATATTTTCCTGCTCGGAATTGAACCCGCGACCTTCATGCCAACAGACTCTCCGATAATTCCACTGAGCTATTCAAGCTCAATGAAATTACGGAGAAATCCGAAGTCATTCAGATCTAAGGTCCTACACCGTCGACAGGAGAAATATTTTGTTTTTTTCGTGTTTCGGCTTAAAGCCTTCGTCAGAGCCATGCATAAGTATATTTTTTCATTCGGCATTAGCTGACACGGTAATTAATATTTTCATGAGTGGGCTACCACAATTGGAGAATTAAAAATATTTTCCTGCTCGGAATTGAACCCGCGACCTTCATGCCAACAGACTCTCCGATAATTCCACTGAGCTATTCAAGCTCAATGAAATTACGGAGAAATCCGAAGTCATTCAGATCTAAGGTCCTACACCGTCGACAGGAGAAATATTTTGTTTTTTTCGTGTTTCGGCTTAAAGCCTTCGTCAGAGCCATGCATAAGTATATTTTTTCATTCGGCATTAGCTGACACGGTAATTAATATTTTCATGAGTGGGCTACCACAATTGGAGAATTAAAAATATTTTCCTGCTCGGAATTGAACCCGCGACCTTCATGCCAACAGACTCTCCGATAATTCCACTGAGCTATTCAAGCTCAATGAAATTACGGAGAAATCCGAAGTCATTCAGATCTAAGGTCCTACACCGTCGACAGGAGAAATATTTTGTTTTTTTCGTGTTTCGGCTTAAAGCCTTCGTCAGAGCCATGCATAAGTATATTTTTTCATTCGGCATTAGCTGACACGGTAATTAATATTTTCATGAGTGGGCTACCACAATTGGAGAATTAAAAATATTTTCCTGCTCGGAATTGAACCCGCGACCTTCATGCCAACAGACTCTCCGATAATTCCACTGAGCTATTCAAGCTCAATGAAATTACGGAGAAATCCGAAGTCATTCAGATCTAAGGTCCTACACCGTCGACAGGAGAAATATTTTGTTTTTTTCGTGTTTCGGCTTAAAGCCTTCGTCAGAGCCATGCATAAGTATATTTTTTCATTCGGCATTAGCTGACACGGTAATTAATATTTTCATGAGTGGGCTACCACAATTGGAGAATTAAAAATATTTTCCTGCTCGGAATTGAACCCGCGACCTTCATGCCAACAGACTCTCCGATAATTCCACTGAGCTATTCAAGCTCAATGAAATTACGGAGAAATCCGAAGTCATTCAGATCTAAGGTCCTACACCGTCGACAGGAGAAATATTTTGTTTTTTTCGTGTTTCGGCTTAAAGCCTTCGTCAGAGCCATGCATAAGTATATTTTTTCATTCGGCATTAGCTGACACGGTAATTAATATTTTCATGAGTGGGCTACCACAATTGGAGAATTAAAAATATTTTCCTGCTCGGAATTGAACCCGCGACCTTCATGCCAACAGACTCTCCGATAATTCCACTGAGCTATTCAAGCTCAATGAAATTACGGAGAAATTACGGAGAGGATTTCTCCGTAATTTCATTGAGCTTGAATAGCTCAGTGGAATTATCGGAGAGTCTGTTGGCATGAAGGTCGCGGGTTCAATTCCGAGCAGGAAAATATTTTTAATTCTCCAATTGTGGTAGCCCACTCATGAAAATATTAATTACCGTGTCAGCTAATGCCGAATGAAAAAATATACTTATGCATGGCTCTGACGAAGGCTTTAAGCCGAAACACGAAAAAAACAAAATATTTCTCCTGTCGACGGTGTAGGACCTTAGATCTGAATGACTTCGGATTTCTCCGTAATTTCATTGAGCTTGAATAGCTCAGTGGAATTATCGGAGAGTCTGTTGGCATGAAGGTCGCGGGTTCAATTCCGAGCAGGAAAATATTTTTAATTCTCCAATTGTGGTAGCCCACTCATGAAAATATTAATTACCGTGTCAGCTAATGCCGAATGAAAAAATATACTTATGCATGGCTCTGACGAAGGCTTTAAGCCGAAACACGAAAAAAACAAAATATTTCTCCTGTCGACGGTGTAGGACCTTAGATCTGAATGACTTCGGATTTCTCCGTAATTTCATTGAGCTTGAATAGCTCAGTGGAATTATCGGAGAGTCTGTTGGCATGAAGGTCGCGGGTTCAATTCCGAGCAGGAAAATATTTTTAATTCTCCAATTGTGGTAGCCCACTCATGAAAATATTAATT
>OZ026509.1:12700570-13063070 GCA_964019985.1 Aurelia sp. 4 Dawson et al 2005
GTGTATGACGTCATCGTTTACAGAAGTATGCGTTTACGACCGTCCACATACAAACGCTAAGAGAGTATTAAAAAAAACTGAAAACGACTGATAAATATAAAGTCTGTGACGTAAAATTTTACGAAAGTATGCGTTTACGACAATCCACACGAAGACGAGAAAACAGCGTTTGCAAAAGTATCCACTTTGGAAGCGTTTTCCAATGTATGCTTTTAGGATAACTTAAAACGCCGTTTACGTGTGGACGCAATGTGTAAAAGTATAAGAAAGTATGCGTTTACAAACGTAAACGTATGCGAGTGGACAGGGTCTAATAAAACAAAGCTATTCCGCCTACCATTCCACGAAACCTTGTGTCCAGACGATATTCTTCCCAAAAGATCCATTTATCGGACTCTGCATGCAAAGCACTGACGGGTGGATGGTGAGATACTTGTTCGCATATGACCGCATATCCTTGCTCTTTATTGATAAATTCAAATGTTTCACCAAGGAGTGGATTAAAAGGTTTCCAGAACCTATGGAGGTTGAGAAATTTGCCAGAAAAGGTCGTTTTCACCAAACCAGAGATAGCTCAGGCTGCGTTCACATTGCACAATCTTTTGTGGGCGCTTACATGCTCATGCAGATCTCTGCAATACTAATCCCTTAGACTGTACAGAAGAAATTCGGATGCAGAAAAAAATATCTTGTATGATTTTGCATCCGAAATTCTTCTGTAAAGTTTATTCGTACAACTACCTACCTTCATTGATTTCCACTCAGTAGAATTTTCCGAGCGTACTGAATTTTTGATAATAAAATCTTAGTCACGCGTAACATTCTATTCCAATTCACGGCAACATTTTCACACATTAACAAAAGATTTCCTGTCCAATCGGACAATTCTACTGAGTGGAAATCAACCCTTAGTGTGTTCGGAGTGCAAAATATTTACATGCGGAAAGAAGCTTGCTCATGCGTTATGACCTTTTCATGTCAGAAGTAGAAAAACGACCTGGTTATATGGGCTCTAAGGGTTTTATCAATCCGAGCGGAAAAACCTAAACAAAAGCGCATTCACGCAAACAAAAGCATGCCCGCAAAAACAAGCCTTTAATGTGAACGCAGCCTTCCTTCGAACGCCAGGTAGAATTACAGAAAAAATTCAGAGAGAGAGAGGACATTACGATACATTAAATGAAAACAAAAGACCTTTTCACAATTGGGAGAAAGGGCTTTGAAGGGCGCGTCCCATTCTGACAGCCTTGGAAACAGTAGGAAATAAGGGGAATCCCCTCCTTGCGACTCTTTCGCATCTCCCAACAAACTAAAGTTATGTTCAATTTATTTGCACCTTTCAAGCGTCACACGATAATTGTTTAGACCGATGAGTGCTTTCTCTGGATTATTAACCATCTGGTCATCCTTTCCCTCATTTGTAAGTGTATTTAGAACCACATTATTGCATGCATTGGACCTCGCCTTTGAAGCGGCTCAAATTGGGCCGAACCGATCAACAGGCCTAACTTCAAATTTGAGTGAACACATGCAATGAGGTGGCTCAAATACACTCAAAAATGTGTGGAAACATGGTAGGCCAGCTAAACAATCGAGAGAAAACACGTACCATACCAAACAGGTAACAAGGAACGCTTGAAAGGTGCAAACAAGTCGAAAATAGCTCGAGTTTTCCGGGAGATGCAACCAAGATGCAATTCGTACGCTTGTCATCGAAGTGGAGTGGATTCTGTAATTTTCTGCCGTTGCCAAGACTGTCAGAATGGGACGCGCTCTCCTCAATGCCTTTCTACGAATTGCGAGAAGGTCTATTTCGAATGCTTAAAATTTCGGACGGTGCAAATGCCTAACGTCAAAATCTTTTGACGAGTGTGATTTTGTTTCTCTTGAAGTGCCCCATTTGAAGAGCTACATACAAACAACAATTGTCTCATTCTGAGCAATAGCTGCTCAAGGTGTTGTGGCGCAGTGGTTTGATCCTCTGACTTTGAAGCCAGAACAGTCAGGCGAAGTGGGCTCGATCCCTAGTAGGATCCCACCACGCTTGGATCCCAGTAGGATCCCAGCGCTTGGAACAGAAAAACGCAACTTCACTTCACTTCACTTCATCTTCGCAATGCATTCGTCAATTTTTCACTTGGAGGCGAATTTGGATCAAAATAATTCCATCTGGCATTTTTACAGACTAAAGGAACTTCAAAAGATGGATTTTCTGGAAACCTTGAGGTCGATAAACCCTCGAAACTGAAAAACATCTAGCCTTTAACGATGCTCTAGGTGTCATATATCCCAGGTGTAAAGAGCACGTAAATGCTTGTCAATATCATAGATTGGCATGTAAACTCCGTAATGTGCAAAATCCAGACCATTGGACCTTGTGATAGGAAGCATACTGTTTCTTCAAACTTCAAGCAAATTTCTGTTCTTTTACCAGCACAACAGACAAATAACATTATTTTGGGGTTATGGTTTGGAGGTCTAGCTCCGTGCATCTACAATTTGTCAAAATTCTCGATTTCTGTTTATGCTGAGCAGCAGGATTAACGATGTCATTGATACTGTTTTTTGCTGTCTACTAAACTAAACTACATGTTCAGCGGTTTTGCGCCATTATGTCTGTAACAATTCGTTTCCAGTCCTTTCTGCTTGCTGTTAACTCTCCTAAACTATTCATTGTTTTTTCAGCAGTGTTCGTCTCAATGTCTAATTTAATGTTGAGTATGGATAGGTCTTTTTCTATCAATTTTATCCATGTTAAGGGTTTTTTGCTGTCGTGACTTTTTAATTCAAATCGTGAATATTTTACTGAACTGTGAAATGATGAACGAAAAAAAAAATAATGAAAACAGGAAACTGTCACCGAAATGCTTACAGTTAGCCGAAAAACGGTGAGGTGGAGGCAGACATTGGGAATTTTCAAATTCTTAATAATGAACCTGAGAACGGACTTGAAAAACAACAGGTGCTGGAAAAATCACACAGCAAAAGGCGGTCAAAATAAAATTCAAAGAAATCTTGGGATAAAAGCTACGGCTTTGTTATTCCTTGATGTTTCGGCAAGACAAAATGGATGATCGAAGCCGGCGCAGCTGCAAGGGAACAGTTGAAGCTCGCTAAAGTGGAATCTTGTTTTGGCTCGAACAAGGAAAATACAACTTAAGTTTACAGAAATGTGTCATACAACATTTCAAACGCAAGAAGTGTGTTATGCATTTTTGGTGCTCTGATTCTGTATAGAATTAAGAAATTATTTGCTCACTTGATGAACACCAAAACACGCATATTCTAGTCAGCATGAACAACTAATTGGCAAGTACTACTGGAAATTCCCTCATCAGAATTACACGTTCAATTTTAAAGCAAAAAAATACGAATGAACGATGAACAAAAAACATGGAGGGATAATTTACTTTGAAAACTTATTGACTTTCTTTTCTTCCTATTTAAAAATACAGTCTTACGGAAAGCTGTTCAGGAATTAGGTCTTCGGTTTCTACCTCCTTACTCTCGAGTACCGAATAAATGGAGGGGGTGAGAATAATCGGCGGGATTGGAAATGGCTCAATATAACAACAATCGGGGGAGGGGTGTTTGGTGAAATTGAAAATAGTCATTTTCTTAGTTAAATTCATATCTTTTATCCCTATTTTGGTTGGGGGGGGGCAAATTTGCCCCCCCCCCTAGTAGATTTTGTTTAATAACTCTGCTAGGAAGGTATTTATAGCCATGAAACTTCTTGACTTTTTGCAACTACTTATTGTACAACTTTTCAAAAAGTTTCATTAAAATATTTTGAAAATGAGGGGGCGGGAGACAATTTTCTGGGACTGACCCTGGAAAAATCGCAAATTCTCAAATCTCAATTATCGCGAAAAAAGGAACGTAAGTTGAATATCTTGCAAATTTCTTTTGTAGTGTAGTGTTATTTGATGCATTCTATCACAATTATCATGTTTGGGTGGAAAATGTGCTCCAAATTTAATTTTATCGCGATTTTCCTGATTTTAGTCAATTTTGCCACTTTTCTTGACCACATAAAGGAAAATGCTGACGTGAGCAAAAGTGAGGGCCAATCTTAGGTTAATTTTTACATTTTCAGAAAGTACATGCCTGAGGCAATTAGCACACAAAATTTGGTTACTCTACCTATTACCAGTCAAGAGTTAGGTAGGGGGGGGGGCTTTTTTGCCCCCCCCAACCAAAATAGGACTATCAAATAGCCCAACCGCTATAGGGTTACATGTTATTTAAGTGAGCAGTGATGTTACTGGAACATTTACCTACGAACTCTGGATCTGGTGAATGTACTCCTTGAGACTTTTTCTTGCGTCTATTCACAAATTACAGTACGTTCACCATCATTTCATTTGTTCAAAAATCAATAAAGGGTGGAGGGTTGGAATAAAAAAGGGGGGTGAAGCGGGGAGGGGGGATGATTATTCGGTACTAAAGAGTACAAATTCAAAAACACTGCTTTTTTAAACTTTCAGAATATTTTGATATTCAAAAGGCAATCCTTGAAGAGTAACAACAGCCTGGAAAGAGCTAGCAAGTTAGCTCCCTCTCTAGGTGTGTTCAAAATCTGCTTTAAAAGGTCGGATTTCATAGCCCTCTTTGTATCTTACTCTTGTTATCCTTACTTTACATGAATCGTTGGCCTTTATAAATGAATAATTGTAACTAATTTTGCTTGGGCTTTTAACTGGTCAATTTGAAAACCAGATGCAACTCTGAAACTTATTCAATTTTGTATAAAGACTTTAAATGATTGATGATGATGATGATGATGATGATGATGATGATGATGATGATGATGATGATGATGATGATGATGATGATGATGATGATGATGATGATGATGACGATGATTATGGTGGTGATGATGATGATGATGATGATGATGATGACGACGACAACAACGATGATGATGATGATGATGATGATGATGATGATTATGGTGGTGATGATGATGATGATGATTATGGTGATGATGATGATGACGATGATGATGACGATGGTGATAATGATGATGATGAGGTGGATACTTTTTTCTGAAAGTATTTGTTGTCTTCATTGTAAAAAGAAGGGGTTATCAATACGTTTTTACCTTCCCGGTACATTTGCATAGACGGATGAAGCGAAAGCTGCAACATATGCCAGCCTTTCAATCGTTGATTCACAATCTGAACAACAATAAAAAGCCTTTATCAGTCGCAGAAAAACACGAAAATCGTTCGAAGTAGAACAACAATCAACTAAATGTGAGTGTAACGGAATCAGCTTCATGCTTTAGTAGACAAAAACTATGAAAAAGTTACAGAAATTTCCTTTTCTTGCCACAAATTCAAAAGACAACTGACGGGAAAATTTGCAATAGTAAATACTGTAAGCTTGTCATCTCTATATATTGGAAAATAACTCCCAGACAAAGCATCGTCTCTCTAGGCAGTGTCTTGTTTATAGTTTAGGACCAACTTTGATTGCAATGAAATGTTTCTAGATTTTCTGCACCTTTCAAAGCAAGCTTCTGAAAGCCTTGCAGAAACCCTTTAACCCTTTCACCCCCGGAAGGGCCATATGGCCCAACAGTATTCATTGAGAATTGCAAATTGTTCAGGGGGTAAAGCATTTGGAATTTTGATTGATTTGAAAGGTTATGCACATTGCATTTATCTATTGCTTACTGAATCACTGATTATGATACCCCCTGGAAGACGACAATCTACAAAAGGTTTTCCTGTTAAGCTTAATTTTAGCCGGGCGTGAAAGGGCTAAGTTTTAAAAACTGCCGACATTATAAAATTACCTTCAAAGATTATCTGAATCCCTTGACTTTTAAAGATAAAAAACCACGTGGTTCTGGCCTGTACTCTTTTTTGGACAGATTTCGCCTCTCGGGGCTTCGATTTAAACATGCAACTGTATCTCTGAGCACATTGCCAATGGTTGGGAGACGTGAATACCAAGACAAGAGTTATGCCACACAATTCACAGAGAATATCATTATATAGTCTATTAGACTATGGTTCAGTCGCTCAACAGGAAATTTGGAGATCGTGAGTTTAACTCTCAGTTAGTTGACATGTTCCTTTACAAATTCTCTGACAAGATTTACTCATATGATCATAAACATACCACTTCCTTTGTTCAATATATCAGCATACTCTAAATCTTCCGCGAGTCTCTACAAAGAAAATTAATCCAGGATAAATACTCAAAAATCACGATACACTGAATGTACACTTGGTCAAATGTCCCTTTTCGTGAGATTTTAATTAATCTTTGGCACAACAATCTTTTTGGCAAATCCGTTAAAAATTCATGGAGTCACAAAGCCTTTGAAGCTCAAGTTTGTGCGAAAACTGAAACCAGAGGCATTGAAATGGTCTTTTTCAGTAAAAATCTCACAGATCATCGTTTCTGCTATTTCTCAATTGTTTCAGGGCGAACCAAATGGGATTTGAACGACAGAGAAGAAACTGCGTAATTGACGTCATCGAGCAATCTGAGATAAGGAAGTGCATGGATAGATAAGCTTTTTGAAATGATAAATCAAGACATTAAG
The DNA here is from genome assembly GCA_964019985.1 of Aurelia sp. 4 Dawson et al 2005. NCBI lineage: Eukaryota > Metazoa > Cnidaria > Scyphozoa > Semaeostomeae > Ulmaridae > Aurelia > Aurelia sp. 4 Dawson et al 2005. The sequence continues at coordinate 12,707,136 of OZ026509.1, forward strand.
GCCCTAGGAACAAAATATCAAGTGTTGCCGAATTTTGGGATCTGTTGAAGGGAACTAGCGGGCCTCAAAGTTACGAGTTTTTGCGCATGCGTGCGCAGTTTTTGCTCTGTCGATTTGAACAGGTTTTCAATAACCTAGCTTTCAAGCATATGGATGCTTTGAGGAAACAGATTCAGTCTCTCGTTATTATGTATTGAGCCATTGCTTTTGGACATCTGCAATGTTAAGCAAATTTTGACAATGATCACAAGGATTGAATTACTTTGGAAGTTCAACTTGGCTTGCTCTAATATCAACGAGAGGTATGACATAAGCAAACTTCTTTTATCTCGGTCTTAATGTTTTTTTGCATTGCAAGTAAGCTGGGGGTCCCTGGTTTCAGCTATCGCATATTTTTGTCTTTGAAAGCTCGCAACTCGGTGAATTTTTAAACGATTTGCAAGATTCTGGTCTCTAAAATTATTTCATAATCTTAAGAATAGGGTTACCTTTCCATGAGTCTGTTTATGTTATCGTTATTTTCAATATTTAATCAGACGTTGAACAATTTTTTGAGACGCCCTGTACATAAGCAGAAGGACTTCTGGCCAAGGGAGCAAAGTGTAGAGTCTGCATGAATTTCAGCGACAGGGATGACAGTAGTGATCACAACTCGAGCACTTCTATCACTCAAGTCGTTCGTGTCGCCAGAAGATGTACAAGAGTTGGGAATGGCAGGAACGGTCATATGGAGACCAGACTCATGTATCCCCTATAGCATGAATCATTCCAGCCGGGGGTCTTTACAGCATACCTACCCAGTTGTTATAAAATGTGAGGCTTCCTTTCCCAATTGACAAAATGTGTAGTATTCTGTTGATTAATTTTGAAAACAATACCATCAATCGAGAGATCATTTCACAATTTGAATGATCCACAGGTTCAGCCGGGTTCAGGCGGGGTCAGGAGGGTTCAGGTGGGTTTTAGTTCAACAGACTACGCTGGCCCAGGCCTAGTCAACGACATAGTTTCTCTTGATAATCAAAACAAGACACATAACAGAGAGATGTTCAAGAGGAGAGGTAGAGAAAGTGGAATGAAATGGCTATCATTCTGCTTCATTTTGGGTTGTTATGGATCGTTTTGGCTTGTTTTTGGTCATTTTGGTTGATTCCATAGCTTGGTAAAACTGGTTTAATATTTCCTTTGCCAGCCCCACACATTTCAAGCAAGTATTTGGTCATGCGCCTTACTTTCTGAGCATTAAAGCCCCGCCATCGATCATAATAATTCAGAAGGGGAATGAAGGTTTCCATTAACCCTTTCACGCCCGGCTAAAATTAAGCTTGACAGGAAAACCTAATGCAGAGTGTCGTTTTCCAGGGGGTATCATAATCAGTGATACAGTAAGCAATAGATAAATGCAATGTGCATAACCTTTCAAAGCAATCAAAATTCCAAATGATTTACCCTCTGCAAACTTCGCAGTTCTCAATGAATACCGTTGGGCCATATGGCCCTTCCGGGGGTGACAGGGTTAAATTTATACAAATAAACTTTTTCCTTCTTGAGCAAATTGTTGTTCAAAGGAGGCTAAGGATTATCAAAAATTTGGAGGAATAACAACATCTCTCAACTTTGCTTGAATTCACGCTCTGATTTCACTAAAACGTTGTTTGTTGCAATGAATTATTTTTCAAACATTTCTTGAACTAACAGAATGCCTCAAGTAAGCCTCGAAAAGGCACCAAATTACAGTAATACCGTATATACATCATACAAAAACCTTTGTCAGTCGGAAGCCAGAATAAATACATCAAGAGATATCTCAAACCAATAATTAAAAGTTTGATGGGAAAAGATATCACTCTGACCCATAGGAAGGCGAAAATAAGCAACCCTCCCCTTTACTCCCCATGTTACTCCTTGTTACTGCTTTACAACATAGCTTGAGTTGTGATAAAGACAAGAGACCATTCTCTGATGATCTTTGAATGTTACTGTTGTTTGCATTTAGACTGATAAGCCCTACAGTGCACAAAACAGGTCAAATGGCTATCAAAAGATGATATTGATACACCAAGCAAGAGCTAATAATTTCTTTTGTCTTGTTTTCTTTTCTTTGTTTTGCTAGTAATGATTGTATTAGGGCTACATTTTTTTCTTTTTCATTATTATATGTATCTATAAATTTTGCTTTTAACACGTCAGTTTGAAAAGCAGTATTTAGCTTATACTGAAACTTTTACGTGTTTAAATATTATAAAATGAAATGAAATGAAATAGATGTAGTAAAAAGCACCTGAATCCCCAAAAGTATGCATATTGTACATTGACTGCAAATGTAAACTCTACGGATAAAGACAGTACAAACCTGCAGGAATGACAATGGCTCATTGAAGAATACCGGCATTGTTACTCGAGTGAGATCTTTACCAATTGTTGATCTTAAGAAGCTGCAAGTGAATAAAGCATAAAGTGCACGATAGCAAAAGCTAAAGTATGCAATTCTTCATTTTGAGGTTAACACATAACTTGGTTACTAGGCAATATAACAACCTATAAAATACTGGGAGAAAAAAGTCATGGAATGATGCCACCAAGGGATCGTCTCCAAATTATCGTATAGGTTTTATACGAATTCATACGAATTCAATCGTATGCGTGAAAGGTGTTATACGATTTAATTCGTATAGCTGCACAAGAGATAAGAATTGTATCCGAATTGTTTGATTTCTATACAAATTATGATACGAATTTGATACGATTTTGATACGATTTTGATACGAATTGTTTATACGAATCGCTTATATGATTTTGATACGAATTGTGTTTACGAACTGCTTATACGAATTAGATACGAATTGCATACCAATCACATACGAATCACATACGAATTTATACGAATTCTAAAAGGTGACGATATGAATTAATTCGTATGCGGCATATAGAATATCGTATCAATATCGTATAATGCTACGAATTTGATACGAATATTTGGAGACGATCCCTAAATCATTCTTTTAAAGACCTGTATGAGGTGAAAACATGCAGTAGCAAATTGTTGCATAACTTCTTCAGTTCTATACCAGTCGAAAAGCTTCAAAATACTGTAATGGGTACTACAGTAGAATAATACTGCACAATTATCCAAATCGGTTTTACTAAACTATGGAATCAGCCAAAACGATCCAAAATGACCCAAAAGCGAGCCATAACGACCCCAAAACGAGCAAAAATGACCAAGAACAACCCAAACTGATTCAATCAGTGAACAGGAGTGTCGCATCTGCACAACTTTCACCTGTATTGACGACAGTAGCAATCATTTGGAAACAACTCGAGCACTTCTATTGCTTGTGTCATTTGTGTCGCCAGAAAACCCAGTTATTATAACGAGTCAGGTCCAGTCAGATGTGCTTTCCCCAATTGACAAAATGTGCCAAGTAGTTATTTGTTGATTAACCTTAAAATAATGAAATCTATCGAGGGATCACCTCACATCTTGAATCCTCACGTTCAGTTGGTTTCAGATGGGCTTTACTGTCAAAAATTACAGTGGCCTAGGCCTAATTCATAGTCAATGATATAGTTTCTTTTGGTCACCAAAACGAGACACAGAACAGAGAGATGTGCAGAGAAAGGAGAGATAGAGAAGGTTGGAATGCAATGGCATGAAAAACCAGTTTCTGCTAACGATTTTATTGGTCACTGGTCAAGGTCATCTTGAATCATTTTGTCTCTTTTTCAGTTAGTTCTGGGTTATTTCAGGTTGCTGTGGGTCATTTTGGGTCGTTCTGTCTCGCTTTGGGTCGTTATGGATCGTTTTTAGCTCGTTATGGATCGTTTTGGCTTGTTGTTGGATCATCTTGGCTCGTTTTGGGTCATTTTGGCTCATTTTAGGTCGTTTTGGTAGATTCCATAGCTTAGTAAAACTGTATCCAAATAGACACGTGATGAGTATATATGTAAATACAACACATGGGAGTCCTTAAAACAAGTAGCATACAACCATTCCAAAAAACACCAAGCATGCTAATTTTCAACTAAAGTACTATACTGTACAGTAGATTCCTGTTCTCTTTCATGGTTAAATACTATCACGAATAAAAAAATTGGCAGTCATTTGAAATTTTTCTCAGTAACAAGTTGGCATTCATAGCATACTGTACCTGAAGAGACTGAAGTTATATTTGTCCCTTGATGCTGGAAGTGTTGATCTCCATGTTGTTTTTATGTTTTCTGAAAAAATTTTAAAACATGTCTTTATATAAACCAGGTCTTTGAGCAATCTCATACAATCTCAATACAATCTCAATACAATCTCACAACTGTTTCAAATCCTTCAAATGTAGAAAACAAAATTGATTTAAAAATCTTACAGAATCTCAGAATGTTCAAATATTGAGAGTCCATAGAAACCTTGAGCCATACTGAAATCAGGAAAATCTTCCATAAACCTTTCAAAATCTAGGAAAATTTGAAATCTCAAACCTGTTAGAGATTTTTAAATGATCCTAAAATTTTCCTCTAACAACTGGCAAAGATTCTCAACAAATCATTGTGCAATTGAAGTAAAAATTTCAAAGATTTTGTAAAATCCAAGAGATAGCACAAAGTGAAAACTCATGTATATATGCACTGTCTTTTGAGTGATTTGCTCCTTGAACACTTTTTCTGATTAGTGCACACTGCTGTGTGCCATTCAAAAAATTCTCGCAGGACAGGCAGTGAATGATTTACTGTATAAAACTGTGGCCGGTGGCAGAATATATATAATTCATAATTTTTGACAGAAACTCTAAGCATACCCTTGGTGTTCATTTGACAACAATTCTTGGTCACAATCTATGTAGAGCAAATGAATGAGGTACAAACCTGATTTCATGTTGAGAAGTTCATAATCATTTCTTGATTTTTGCTCTTCATCAAATCCTTCTGCCATGTTTTTCTGACAGAGAAAATCTACTTTTAGAGCCTCTACAAATTTTGTAGAAATGCACGCAAAATTTCCAAATTTTCTTGCTTTTTCAATGACAGGTATATTAAACCTTATAATCATATTCACCTTTAGTAAAAGTTCTACAGTACGATAAATATTAAGAAACTACAGTATACTGTAAGCACTTTTATGCAAATTGAAGGGAGCAACGTTTCGAGCATAGCCCATTATCAAACAATAACTTAGTTATCAAGACAAAAATTCCGTTGTTTAAGCAATGAATCAGTAAAAATCTCTAATTACTTTTTCTCTTACAAATCTTGTTCACTTTTGGAGAATTGATTTTGGAGCTACAGGACTTGATTATTAAAAACAAGTTCAGAAAAAAATTCAAATGAGCTAGCTCTAACAATGGTGTCAACTCAATTGCAAACACACTTCTTAAAAATAGGTACATTGTGTGCCTTCAAAGGAATCAGTAGCATGGTTAGGGAAGTGTACGAGGTTGCATCCCTCCCCTGCTTGAAAAGAATTGGTAGAAATTGTAATTGAATAATGCAATGAGAAAAGCAAGCTTTTTGCCCTATCCCAGTCTGAAAATCATATAGTTTTACCCCCCCCCCACCAATTGTTGTCTGGGCCCACCGCTGAAAGGAATATAATATTTCAGGGAGCAACAGTCATGATCATTTTTCCACTACCTGCTGAAAATCAATACAGTCTATGCTCACTAAATAATGGAGATTTAAAACATCTTGAGGGACAAGAAGCATACTGTAAACACAATAACAATTTCTCACAGGATAAAGATCTTTAGCTCAAATATGTGAAAACTGGGAGGCATCAAAACAAAGGGTCATCTTTTTCTTGCCTCATCTTGCAGCCTTCCTGCCTTCACACATAGAAATCTTTCCTGACATGGTGTCTGCAGCGCTTTTCAATGCCCTTCAAAGCCATGACCTTTTCCTTTGTTTCTCTGCTCTTACTTAACCACAGAATTATCAAGAAAATATTCTATTTCCATTCATATTGTTCTTATATGTTGAAAGTAGCAAAGTACAAATGTGGCCACCATTGTGATGAAGCACAAAAGCACCTGTGATAGAGCAGTATTCCTTTTCAAATCAAATCATAAGCTTTCAATCGTGGATTTCTTTTCACAGTCAGTCAAGCAACAAATTTTTCAACATGACTAAATGATTATCTCAGAAAGCTAATAAATGGTCCTAGAGTACTGCAAGGAGCCTTCACACAGGGCAGGCCTGTTAGTAGCACATAACTCTTCAAATAACTCCTGGTCTGCTCAAATCAACATGATACAGGATTTCCATTTCAGAAATCTGTGGAAACCTGTGATTTACTCCTGTTTTGCTTCAACTCAAGGCCCTGCCACAGTTGTATGATCCTTTGATCTAGACTAACAGAGCCTTTGATCTAGACTAGAAGAACACTGTCTTCTAATGTCCACTTGCAAACCTAAGGTATATGTTTTGTTATTAATGCTCTTTTTTATTGATTAGTAAACACTGATTGTAAATTTGCTAACAACTAACCTAACCTGTGCAGAATACCTATTTGATAGCAGTAACTTAGGTAGAAAGATATATAGATAGATAGGCAGAAATCTGCACACAGCACTGCCTGGTTGGAATTTGTGCACCAAAGTCTATGACCATCAATTGATTGTTTTCTTCTGCTACCATATGTTAACAAGGGATATAACTATCCGATGATTTGCGCTCTGGTCAAATTCAATTTTAGATATGAATTTGAATCAATGCACAAAAATCGCCACTTAGAAGTGAAAACTACGGTTTAGTGATTATACTATGTAAAGGCTAGCGAGCTAATTTTGATGAAATAGGTTCTATGTCTTACACGCTATTTCCTTCACAAAGAAGGAAAAATAGGACAACCTCCAATGATTCGTAAAGAGACACTATATCAAGCTACAAGAGTCAATGGGACGCTTGATAGTCTGGCTTACTCGCAAAGGGATTGCAAAATCTTTGTGGACTTTTGTTCCGTGTTTCCGATGTTTACGTTCATTGAATCGAAGTGCGTGACCAATCAGTATATTGGCTTTTAGGGGCACAACAACAGGAGCTATTGGCAGTCTGTAAACCACGGAACAATGAAATGACGGAACGACACGACGAAATGCCGGAATCAACTGACGAAGTTATTCAAGAGTGTAAGATATCTATTTCGTACGCTCCTACTGACTACACGTTAACGACATACGAATGCTACAAGTTGCCTTTTTTCTCTATGGAAAACCAAAACTTTGTTTTGGTAACACCCTGGGTAACACCCAAGTGATCAAATTCTTCCAACTTTAATAAACTCTAGGTCTGCTCCCAAAAATCAATGAAACTTAGTACTGATTTGTAAATCGTTAAATTCTTCAGCTTATCTTCGCAAAAGGGGGGCTTTATCCCCACCCCATTCCAATCTACTGTAGATGCCCTTATTTTCAATACATCAAACTGTAGTAAGTAATTTTTGATCACGAATTCACGAGTGGATAGAATCAAACTCATGCCATTGCGTGTATAAATAAGGCAAATAACGCTTCGCGTACTGATATGGGGACAGGGGTTTCTTCATGCCGTGCTTAACACACAGGGAATCCCCAACTACTTTTCTTGTTTTTGTAAAGCCACGTTACGAAAGTTTTGGTTTCCACTTAGAAGAAAAGAAAATTAGGACATTCGTATCGTGTTAATACGTTTAGGAGGAGCCTACCACTAGAAATATTACACTCATGTGTCTCCGTCATATTATTCCGTCGTTTCCTCATTTCGTTCCGCCGTTTCGTGATTCCGTGGTTTACAGAGTGACGGTGTTATTGGCTATGACGCAGTTACTCTCAGGTTGACGCAGACAATATTTGTTCCATTGTTCACATGGCTCAATTTAATTGGCTATAATAGCAATCCTTATTGTCTGAAGAGCTACATAAAACCTGTACGTTACATCCAGCCTGTACAAAGCAATCTTCCAATCAACAACCTCGAATTAGACTCTGGTTCACTGATTTCGAGCCTATTTCAAAGATTTGCTGCTTGCAGCGCAAATCAATTAGTGTGTGTTACACCACATTTATATGGTGGATAGACTCACTCTATTCATAGAAAAATGAAATGAAAGAAACTGATGTGCAGATGTGGTGTATGGCACATACGTGTTCCACTATAGTTCCTGAAATTCCAAATGAAAGCTCTTTGGTGATTGAGTATATACATCAAAATTTCCAACCATGCAACACAAGAATGTTCTGTTGATTGATCTTTTGATAAAACTGTAAGGTTTGTCCAAAAAAGAAAAAGGTTTTGGCACACAAAACATCAAACTGAACTTTGGCATTCCCAACTGCCTTTGGGATTATATGCTTCTAAGAATAAGACTTCATATAGTCCTTCTGAGATGCATTAAATTTTTTATAAGGAGCAGTTGCTAAGAAATAGTGAGCCAATTTTTTTTTTTAATTTGGAATCAATTTGCGTGTGAATTATGTTATTTACTTGTTTTGGGATCTTGATAATTTGAAAGCTATTTCAACAAAACCAAATGAAGCATACATTTCCAGCATTAAAACATATACCAAAGAAGTAACAAGAAACTTCTTTGGTAGCCAAATTTGGTTTTTTGGTAGCCAAATGACCAAATATTTCTACTGCCCACTGGCCCTGCACATTAGTTCTCAGTAGGACCTGTATTTCATAATCAGGCATTTAAATCATTGGTTTTCTTTGTGTGATGCTGTTGATATATTTATTTGATCTTCTTGTTGTAAACAAACAACTTGAAACCAAGTCAGGAGGTTTCTGACTTTTGGGATTAGACCGTTAAAAACTCAACTTTTCCTCAGAAAACTGTCTGGGAGAAACAGGCTTGGAGCATATTACATCTATTATAGCATTATATTATCATTTTATATTCTATTATATCAAAGTTACCGAACAGCTAGCATATCTCACAATCAGATTATTAGGCCGACTGAATATGGTGTAAAAAACCACAGCCTTTCATTCTCACGCCAATTTGCACCTGCATATGCAGAGGCCATTTGCTTCCTTACCGCAGCTTCATCAACGATTCTGTGTTAACAAACAAAACTTTGGATTTTCATTACCTGATTGTCAGCTGTGCTGCCACCAACAACCATCTTCAGGAAGCGGTTTCTGTTAGGAAACCAGACAGACTCGACAAGTCAAGGACGGCCTAAACTGGAACAGGCCGTCGACCGCTCGCTGTAATTCCTTTGATATCTTCCTGTGTTTCAATGTTTTTCTTGATCCTGCTAGACAAGGCAGCCACAATTCGTATCTTCACTTGTTTATCAATCCAAAGCCACTATGTTATCGTCTAATGCCGCGCTAAATTGATTAGAAAATTCCTTCACCAAGAAACAACACGAAGCTTCTCAACAAAATTTCTGCCAATGAATAATTTCACATGACAAAGATGACGTCACCATATAAAACCAATTAGCTGTTTGAAACACTGCGGTTTGCGATTGGAAGAAAAGTGACCTCCTTATGTGATTTATGCTTTTCTCTTTCATAAAATGAGGCAATAACTTTACAAATCGCGCAATTACATCAGGAGTGCCATAACAATTTTTCACCTGGAGAGCGAAAACCAAACCAACCAAAAATATTGGAAGCTGGGGTCTTTTGGACTGCAAAACAAAAGTCAAAACAAACGTCAAAACATAACAGAAATAGGGGTCAGCAGCACACACGGAAATGAAACTGAAGCTGTGCTGACTTAATGTTAACATGATGGAATTTTGATAATTAGGAAATAAATGTCAAGTTGAAACATCAAACATGTCACGTTTTCTGTCCTATGGAGTACACATATTTTTTTCCTTAGAAAAGAAACACAGCTCTCATATCATCATATCGCCGAAAAGTAAGAAACTCAACTCCAATGTTGGGAAAAAATATAACTAAAGAGAAGGCTCTCATATTGACGCAGGATATTCCTCCAGATCCTGAAGATTGCACCTTTGACTTGATTTTTTGCCTGTATCATTTTCTCGGAAGTCGGAAGGTATTCCAGTAAAGTCTAAACTTCAAACCTGTCTTTTGAAATGCCCTTGAAATGTTCATGAAATGTTTCTCCGAGCATCTGACAATTTTAAGAAACTCTCAGCACGGGTGCACATTCCCACACTCTTACAAAAGTGTGTCATGGTTGTTGGCTAATGTAGCACTGGAAAAAAGGGATCCAGGGATATGAAATTTTCTTGTGAGGAAAACACCGTTTTGAAAGAAACTGAAACCAAAATATTCCAGATGGTAAGTGTCTACTTCATGGACTGGAATTTACTGTAGCTACTGTAGTTTTACTGTAGCTACTGTAGACTTTTGTATGTACTGGAAATTCAAGATTAAACTGAACAGAACTGAGCCTTAACTTCTTTGGCAGCCAATCATCCTTTCGTTTTATGGAGCACTCATGACAAATACTTGGAATCCTGGAGAAAGTCTGTGCCTAGACATGTGTGGCCCGATATTCTGGCTACCAGGGCAAACTGGCAGACAAGTGAAGAAACAAGATAGTAGGAAAGGAGAGGGGAAGCTTTGACCAGTCTGCACTCGTGACTTAACCAGTCTGCACTCGTGACTTTTTTAAATTTCTTTCCAACCCCGATCAGACATCCAATGTGAAACAGAATCTAGTACAGTATTCTTTGGCCTTTAATTGTGTGTGGTGTACAGTAAGTTGTATGTAAGGTAGCTATAGTGTGTGTCTTTATGTTCAGCTTCTGGGGTAGTCGTTGTCCTTCGCTCCATTTTGCATCGTCCCTGTAGTATTACATAGTAGCTAAATAAGTATAGTAGAATGTACAATTTGTTGTAAATTTCTTATATGGATAGAAAAAAAGATGTATTGCTACATACGGCAGCTTTTTAAGCCACAGTAGTGTCAAAAACACATGCTTACATCTACTTTCTGATCTGTAAAAGTCAAACAATTGCTACTACAAAAAATCATCTATTAAGACAATATTTACTCAATGCTCATTGCTTTTATCATACAGTTCCTTTCTAATTTTATTTAGTTTATCAATTCTGTCCGTTAGCATTGGATGTGAAGTGTTATGAAGATCATCACCACTCTCTGTGAATCTTTGAGCTCCTTCAACCCCAGTCAAATGCCTAACCACTCTATTCAATCTCAGGTGCGACTTTAGATAACTAATACCACCATCACAGTAAAGCAACCCACATTCTGCTGCTTTTCGATCTGCAGTGATCTCAAATCGTTTCTTCATAAAACTACTCACACTGCTATATCCAGCACAACTGACTCCTGCCAGCAAGACTGTTAATAATGCTTTGAGTCCTTTAGAAGGTGCATTTTGGGCTCTTGGTAATAACCAAATGATAAATCGACAAGTTGCATAGAACCATGATGCTGGTAATAAGGAACGATAAACAAAATCATAGCACTTTATGTGTGCCAATTCATGTGCGATAGCAAATGCTACATGGTCATTTTTAACAATCAATGCTTTCTCTAAGGCCTTGCCAGCTTTTGAATCCCATCTAACTTGCATGTCCTCAAATTTAATTTTGCTCTTTCTTAGTGTCTCTGTATCATGCATCATAAAGGATCTCGGCAGCCCAATTACTGCTTTATTTGGCAAATCAAATGAGCCAGCACTTATTGTTGTGAAACCTAAGTTGAAGAATACATCTCCCTCCTCTGGATTTTTGACACCCATCTTTTGACATGTTTCCTTGTAAATCTTACTGAATTCTGCAGGCAATTCAGCTTGCTTGTTGTATTGAAATATTTTCTTGTTTATCTGTGGAAAAAAATGTGGTACTGCATGAAATGCCAAGACTGCAGTTGTTCCAACTGCTGCAAAGATCTTTGATTTTCTGAAAGGTGCAGGTGCGGCAACAACTGGCCTAGGAATCTTTTTCAGTGGCTTCGTCGGATCTGCAGCCATTGTTAGCTTTGGTCAGTCACACCTTAGTGACGTTCAAGAAACATAAACTTGCAGCTTTTCGAAATCTATTCAGACCAGTTTGATTTGCAGCAAGATGGAGACGCTTCTTGAAACAGCAGCAACAGACAAGACACAAGAAACAGCATAGGCCTAAAATTGCGTCGCCTCGTATTCAAAGTATATAGCTGAAATCGAGGTTTGACAGAAAAGACAACTTTTTATTGTTCATTGATACTGTTTCAACGTAAGTCAAATGGAAAGTTGGAGTTCTTGGTGAAGACTTTGAAATCAATCCATTTTGGCGAACAAGCCTCTGCTTTGAAGTTAATCGCAGCCAGTATTTACCATGGTCCATGTTTTTGGAGTTATCATCGTTCTGCGAAGGAGCAAAATTGCGCATTCCTTATCTCTGATTGGCTCTTTGCAAAAAGCGCGCGAGTAATTGAGGAGGAGGAAGGCCTAATGTTTGAAAAAGAAGTACAAAGTGGTGAAAAGATGGCGATCAAAACGAACTATGAACGAACGCTCCAGTCCGCCATATCAGTAGAAGACGATACAAATCAGCATTGCAGAAGAACTTATGTAAGTAATACAAGTACCTAAAATAGGAAATTCCGGATTTGATTGGTTACAACTTCAATGTGAAAGAGATTTTCATAGAGAGACTGCCTGTGATGATTGATGGTCTGATGATTATTAGGCCTCTTTGATATAATGTATACATAACTCTAGGCCCTTCCTTCCTCGCTGGCTCTCTCTGTCTCACTGTTGCTGGCTTATCTTGGTCTAACTACTGCCTTAGTCAATTAAAGGTGCTAAAACAGGAGAATAGCAAGGAGTAAAATGCATGTGAGAAAAAAGAACATGAACTAAACTTAAAAGATCAAAGCATGCTTTATTAGGCCATATCTCTTTTCCAGAATCCAGATTGGATAGTGTGAAAAGGTCATAGCTAGATTTCAGGTATTGTCTTCAGGAAACGTTTTTCAAAAAATGAAGCCTAGAAGCCTGGGTATCAGAAAGCAGTTCACTACTTTAACTTGGCACAAACTCTTCTAGCACCCATTGTCATACTTTTATTAAAGGTAGGCTAATTCAGCATTTTGTACGTTCTTCATATCGCTGATAACGAAGGACATGTGACAAATGTGATTTTGGGCCACTATTAAGATGTTTCAAATAGAGGCCCTTGTACAAACAATAGAAATGGCTTGTTCATGATACCCACCATTGTTCCACAATGCCTGACTTGACCTAGGTAATATTTTTTTCACATCTATCAACAAGCAACGTTTGAGAAATAGAATGTCTTGATGAAACATTAGAGCATTAGGTCTGATTGCTGATACCAAGTGTTGGCAATTTTGCTTTGAATTAAGCTGACAATTTAAATCGTCCCATTGTTCCATAAGTGTTGTAAGTGTTCCATAATACCCAAAACTACACTTGGAGGCTTCAAACAGGGTAAAATTGGCAGAAAATGCACAGTATGCAAATTTGAATGAACAATGCCATTAATCAGCACATCACAACTTACAAACTTAAACAAGTAAAAATACAATCCTTGTTTTGGTACCAAATTATAAAAATGCACTGATGAATGTTGCTAAGGAGATTGCGCAGATAACACAAACACGCATGAGGAATGAATCCCCTGTGCTTGCCAAGCTTTCCAATCTAGGCTTTTCTCTTTTAGCTTTGTCTAACCCGCAGCTGCTGCAAACCCTCAGCTGAGCAATGTTGTTGTACTTTGCCAGACTGGAACAGCAGGTACTGAACTAAGGATATGTTGCAATGCCCTTAACAATGCTATTTATTAAGTTTCAGCTAAGATACCCTGATCAGCCAAATTTTGCAACATTGCCCAGTTTGGTATGACCTACTGTCATCTTTAATTGACCTTTTGCCTAGATCATTGAGTTTTTATCAAATCGTAGTTTATGACAAGATATGCTGCAGGTTAGACAAAGCTAAAAGAGAAGAGCCACATAAATCATCCATGATACTGTTTCAAATTCACAGATACAAGATTTTAGAAATGAGAAGAGCCACAATTCACTATGAGCCATAAAACAATTGAAGCCAAGCGACTTTCTGCAGGGACACCTGTTGAGTTAACATTAGATGCATTGCAAACCAGACTGGACCAAGCTGAGACAGGAGCAAAGAAACTTTCAAAACACCTGAATAAATATGGATACAAGAGTGAGGAGAAAGACAGCAAAGAGACCAAACAGAAGCAAAAAAGTGAAACTGGTGCCACTAGAGCTGATAAAGCAGGTACATGTTTAGAATGTTATAAGTGGTCATGCAAACAAGGACAGATTTTGTCATACAATAGCATTGGTTGCTTTAAGTGACAAATTTGAAAGTCTTTAGTGACTGCAGAAAAAGGAAATTCTCTCACTGGTAAATCAAAACAAACATGATCACAAAAGTTTCCAATATCCAGTAGAGGGTAAAGTTAGGGAGACTGAAGAAAGGTGTGAAGATTTTTCTAAATTTTACCTACCTTCATAAAATGCAATCAGGACAAAAAACTGCTGGAAATTTCCCAAATTTTTTTGAAGAAATCTTCTTGCATGATGTTTGGGTATCCAGATTTGGATGCCGGTTCAAGTATCTCATGGTTTCTTAGAGTTATTCCCTTGCTAAAACTGATGATGCACTAAACCCTACACAATAGAAATTCTGGGCAAGAGACAATGTTAATAACAATAGTGATTGTTATAAGAGCAATCCTTAAACACCAAATATGTTTCCAATTGTTCTTGTCATTGTCCTTCCACCGCAGTTTCTTTGGTTCAAGATTCAATACCCCCTTAAATTTCTGTCTGAACTGAAAAAATTTGCTAAGATTAGTTCACACATTTGAAGTCTTATGGCAATACTCTTGAGATATTTCTGTATTGTACTACTCTTTGCATTCATGGCACAAGTTTTTATAGTGCAAAATACAGTAAGTAGTAAAATTAAAAGGCTGTTTTAACAAGACGTTTTATCACCTCACTTGAAGGGGCATAAATAAGAGCTGGAAAGCCTCAGCCAATTTTTCCTATCGGAAATGCTATATCTTCACCAAACTGAGAGCTATAAACTGGCATCCAAACATGGATACCCAAACATCTGGCGAGTACATATAAATCTTCAAAAAGAAACTTGGGAAATCTCCAGCAGTTTTTTGTCCTGGTTGCGTTTTATGAAGATGGGTAAAATTTATTAATAGCTGTAGACATTTCTTCTGTCTAATTCGCTGTCTGATTGGTCTTTGAAAATGAGACTTTGAAGGTTTCCGCCATGGGCCACAAGCAAAATTGGCCAAAACATTTGATTCCTATCTGCAATTTCAAAGTGGAAGCTGTATGTGATGACGCCATTGAGTAATGTGACATTAGGAAATGTTTGGATGTAGCTTTTGACACAATAAATCAAGAGTTTAAGACCCAAAGAAGAAAATATCAAGTGGTGCTTCATTTTGAGATCTATCGCAGGAAGCTAGGGGACCTCAAGGTTACACATTTTTATCCATACATATTCATTTTCTGTCATGTCACCCTCAGTAAAATGATGAAATAAACATTTCTAAAGTTGGGTTCATAGCTGGTTCATTATTTAAATGGACATTAGATCAAAATTGCTGAAGCTAGCCATTTATTCTTCTAGCAAAGAAAAAGGCGAAAGAGAATGCAGCATTACAAAAGAGCTTTGAAGAGATGGCCACACGTGTTTGCAAGATGGAGAGTACACTTCATACTTTGAAAATTGGCGTGACTGGATTGGAAGCAGAGAAAAGCATGTCTAAAGATAAATATGACGAAGAACTCGTCAAAATAAAGGAGAAGCATAAGAAAGAAATGATGAAATTACAAGATCAGCTTGAATTAGCAAATATCGATGTTGAAGATTACAAAAGAAGAGACAAAGAAATACAAGATGAACTGGGAAGCATGATCCAGAACATGAGAGAAACAGGAGAGGCCATGTCGAAAAAAGATGCCCAGATAGGAGAACTTGAAGCTGCATTTCAGAAGGCTTCTGCTCAGAAAAATGATGTAAGTATATTCAGACGCACTCTCTTAAGACAAATCTTGTCAACATAACATGTTGGGTAACATAACATGTTGAGAGTATGGGTATATGCCACCCATATGGGTTTTTGGGTCCAGAATTCTCTAAACAAGGGTCCCTTTTTCTGTAGATTTTCCTTAAATATGGTTGGGTTTTCCAGAAATTGGCAAACATTTTTCAAAAGTGGGTAGTTTTCCGCCAAAATTCATCATAAAAGTGGGTATGACGGCAACTATCGGTAAATTAGAAGATGGTAGCTTTCTTAAAACCGGGCGGCAGCGCACGTCCATCCGCAAGTCATGTACCCCCCCCCCCTACTATGGTTCTGTTGAATGCACTTCTTGCAACTTTTTTCTTGTGTTTATCCAGAAATTATGTTTACTATCATTTCATGTTTCCAAAAATTAGTAAAAGGGGGGCCGGAATAAGAACGGGTGTGTTGGAAATTTTTCAAAATTAACAAGCGGGGGGGGGGGTCGATTATTCGTTACTCGAGAGTAGAACTGAAATGCGGAAATTTTCATGTTGAATTAAGAAACTTTTAGTAATATGGGCTGATCAAATTTTCTTTGGAAAAACGTGTATTTGTCATATCCATAGCTCGAAGTGGAACTTCAAAGAGAGGTAACCCTAAGACAGAGTGTCGAGGATGCACACGAAGCATTATTAATGAGAATAAGAGACATGGAAGAAATTGTAGATTCAGAGAGAGGTCAAGTTAATGATCTAGTGGACAACTGGGACAATGCCAAGAGACAAGCTGAAGCTACTAAAGAAGCATTTGAAAACGAACATGATCTGAGAACACATTTAGAAGGACTGGTTACACAACACGAAGAAGAATTTGGTAAGAATATTTTTTGTCTTTTTCTTGATATGTTGCTAGTCGGAAGGATCCACAAGAAGTCACTTACCGGAAGCTGATTTCACCACCCTCAGCTGGAAGAAACCATCACTCTCACTTTTACGTGTCTCTTATCTTTTCAACTCTATTCCGTTGTAGATATCATGAAGGAAAAGCTGACAAGATTGACAGAAGAGAAGAAGGTGAGAACCTTTCTTCAAAGAATATACGACAGAGCAGAAACTGGGAACGCATGCGCGAAAACTTGTCACTTTGAGGCCCGCTAGCTCCTTGCAACAGATCCCAAAGTTCGGCAACCCTTGATATTTTGTTTTCTTAGGCCTTAAACGCTTGATTCTTCATTTAAAAAAAGTTTATCGGTCCAAACACTTCGTTATCTCAGCTTGCTCGATGACATCATTTTACGCAGTTTCTGCTCTGTCAAAATATACGAATGTCTTCGCCTGCAATGATTGATTGACAGAATCGGCTATGGTTTGTTTGT
The DNA here is from genome assembly GCA_964019985.1 of Aurelia sp. 4 Dawson et al 2005. NCBI lineage: Eukaryota > Metazoa > Cnidaria > Scyphozoa > Semaeostomeae > Ulmaridae > Aurelia > Aurelia sp. 4 Dawson et al 2005. The sequence goes on from OZ026509.1 coordinate 12,724,450, forward strand.
TTACACCCATTTCAAGTCAGGTGATCAATTTCTTGACACTTGATAGAACATCTTGTCAATTCTTTGACATAGTTCGTACTATGAAGATTGTACCATGAAAGCCGAATGCAGTACCGAATGAGAAAAAATACCGGCGTTTGAAAGGCCACTGCTCCCTGAGTATATAAGCAATGATATTTTGAAATGCCTAATGGAATAGCTAACATATTCAATTATTCTTAGAAATTTTCCTGGCTAATATCAGTCACTCCGTTCAGATTCTGTAAGCAATATTCTAAAAAAATTCCTTAGAGGAACCTTAAAAACCTTGCTAAAATTACAAGCAGGAATGGCAAATGTGTTTACCTCACAGTGATGACTTTCGGCACGTTTTAGTACGTTGTTCCTTTTGGCGAGTTGAAAAGTCTTCCCTGTAGTGCGAATAGCATATGCAGGGGGATTCCATTCTCCCATGAGGGCAGAGTACATGAGCAGATCCAAGAGTCATTATTGCTAGGAAGTAAAACGAAGGGAAATCTTGCTTGGTGTTTCCACTAGTTTTTGCAGATTTCCGAAAGGGACTTTCTGCAGAATATCTTTATTTCGACGGGAAGGAATGACCGATTAAAGATGGGTAAATTACTGAACCTAATTTGACATATCGGGAACAAAACAAGACAGTTTTCAATATCAATGCTTTGATATGCAGGGAGCAGGATTTTTCAAACGCCACGCGTTTTCATTAACTTACCCGTATGATGCTGAGATTTACCAAGATTATGGACGAATGACTTGAGATAGGTAAAACAATCCTTAGCAGATTTTGTTGTCTATTTACATAGTTTTCGATTTCGCTATGTTATTGTTATTAAAGACTTCAAATACAAGCTACATTCTACTATACTGTCTAGTTATAATTATATGACACTACGGGGACGATACCAAAAGGAGTAAAATTACAAGACTGCCAGATAGTCACATGAAAAAAAACGAGGACAATACAAAGAACATTATGCGAAGAAATAACTGATGAACAGAAACATACTCAGGGGTGCCTAATACAAGGGGGGAACCCCTCAAAGGGTCTTAATAAACGGGGGGAGGGGTGGGAACCCCTCAAAGAAACTAATAAACGTCTTAATAAATGGGGGGGGTCAGAAATTCGCAAAAAATGGGTTCACTCAAATTACGTTATCAAATAACTCTTTATTCAAGTGTTTTTGAAAGAAAACATTCGAATTAGTTTACGAGCACACCGCAATGACTTCTTTTTCTGAAAGAAGACATTCGAATTAGCTTACGAAGTGCACTGCAATGACTTCTTTTCTAAAAGAAAACATTTGAATTATGCCAAAATTAATAAATGGGGGGTCTTAATAAGGGCCGGGGGTGGATAGAAATTTTGAAAATTAATAAGCGTCCCCCCTTGTATTAGGCACCTGAGAGCAGACTGACAAAATTCAAGATGATAAGTCAAGCTACTAGTTAAAGTAGCTTTGAGCCAAGTAATTGCAAGTTAATGAAGATTCTAAACAAGGACATTAGGCACATGGAAGGTTGGGTACGGCGGCATTGGTAAGGAAACTGATCGATCAATCAAGGTGTTCTGTTTCCAAAATAAACTTAATTCCTATGTTTAAAGGGAATAGACACAGCAATATCTCGTATCCGCTATGAATAGAGCAAAGAAGCGCCCACAAACCCATTGTTTCTGTAGTGACACAATGAAACAGGATGTGTCAAGGCTGTCCAGTACAATAGATTTTATTTTTGACTTGGTCTGGGCCAGCTTTCAACCATGTCGATTCCCTTTAAGATTAATGAATTTGCTTCTAAAGGCAGGTTTACAACGCTGTATAAAAAGATGCCACAAAATATTGTTGCCCGGAGCTTTGGAATATCCTACGTTTGGATTATGTCTTTTGCACCAGTGAGAAGAATGCATCTGCACTCTGTGAAAGAATCGTAGACTACCGTTATTCATTAGTACCATATCCACAACTATCTCTGAGTTTTATTTGTCCAGTATATGATTTGAAAGAGAATGTGCAGCAAAAGTGCGCTATGAAAATAAGTCATACTGGAAAATCCACAGTGAATTGACTTAGAATTTCATTTCTGTTTTAGTTTCTAGATACCGAGTCCACGAGACTGAAGCGAGAGAACAAAAGCTTAAAACAGCAAAATGAGCTCCGCACGAAAGCACACGGAGAACTTAAGGTAAGATTTAAATATCAAATATCCTCTCCATTCTCTGTAGATTAAACCAAGTAACATTATAAGTATTAGTCGTAGTGGAAACTGGAGGTGAAGGTGAAATTGTTTTTCAGCGCCAAGCGCTGAAATCGCAGAAATAGGGCAGACCTGATTGATTCCGCGACCCCTTGTCATGACGCTCATTTGGTGGGGCCCTATCGGGATTCGAATACACTGCGCCAGACTGTTCTGGCTGCAATGTCAGCGGATTACACCATGGCGTCACAATACCTTCATCGTTCATCTTGATGATCTTGGCTTTTCTGTCATGATTGGCATATTCAATTTGCATGTTTTTGTAGTTTTTCCTCTCGATTTGATAGAAGAAAAGGAAAGATGTTTGAAAAAGCTGATTGTACTGACCCCTTCAATCGCAGTTTTGTTCAGCTATCAGGCTCTTCGTTTTATTTCTCTGTCCTATTTTCATGTTTGTTTCCGTTGAACTCCTTAGTAAATTGCAAATGCTACTTTTTTCTATATTCAATTAAAAATTTTACAAACCTAATTACAATAAGTACAAAATACGTTACAATACTACAAAGACGATGCCACAGGGAGCGAAATACTATGTCTACCCTGCAGCCGTTCTAAAAGTAATTAAAAGCTACATAAAACTGCAGATAACCTTTACAGAAAAAGGAATTATGAAATACAAACTGAAAATAAAGATACAAGTGAGCCTGCAACCAAATGATGTAATTGCATGGGTAGATTTGTAGGTTGAGAACCAAACAGGATAATCTGCAATTTCAATTATTTGGTCGCAAGCTTCCTTGAGACATTACATGATTACAAAACAAAGAAATACTAAAACAAACACATACACAAGTGTTACTCATTGTGGGAACTCGCTGACTTCATGTCCATTCCTGCAATGAGTGGCGCAATGGATGCATTTGCTTTGTGTCTTTATGTTTTATTTGATGAAAAATTAGCGGAAAACTCCTTCCTATTGCCTCCTTATCTTCTAGACTTCTTACGACTCACTGTTGAAAGATTGTCAGAGGTTGCATGAAGCATTAAAGATCGCAGCAACGGACAACAAAGCATTAATAGCACAACACAAGGATGGGATGCAAAAAGAAAAAGATCGAGTAGCTGCACAGCTTGCCATGCAAGACAAGATGTTGGATAATGCTAAAGAAGCAATCATTAAGGAGTTGGAAAGAGAAAAGGCTGCCGTGCGAAGCACTGAGATGGAGAAGTATGCATTCTATTTGTTTGTTTGTTTTCAATTTTTTGAGTAGGCTTTTCAGGATTTCTAGCTACTGAAAGCTAATTTAGCATCCAGGCATGGGACCCTAGTTTAGCGTCCCTTCCGAAGGATGACAAGGTGAGTTGCGAGGTCAGGCCTCTGAGGTCACCCATCCGGAGTTTGACCTCACTCGACCAAGCTTGACTTCCGTCACCTGACGAAGATTGTCTAAGCCACTCGACCACTCACCCCGTTATTGCAGAGGAACTCGCTGGAGCCAAAAATCCACTTGTTTTTGTGTCATTGAAAAAAATCAGGGGAGTACTGATTGGCTAGTGAAACAATCAGATCATATTGTTGTATAAAAAGGCGCCATTTTTGTACCGCTGAAGTATATACTCAGTGAATGCACAACAAGAGAACCTCATTGTTTCAGAAGGAAATCAGCTGTGTGACTGTACCTCTGAAAACAATTCGTTGTTTTCCTGGGAACGAACGTCTAGAATAGAGATAACAAGGCTCTGCAAAGGGATAGCGATGTGATCCTGATAACTGAAACTGCTTCAGGGGTTACTCGCAGTGGTTGAATCATTAGGGCTTTAAGCAACCAGGATGGCAACGTCAGCCAGAACGTCGTCTTGTAAGATACAAACGAGTATAGTTTCCCACAAATTACCCTTTCCTGTTCTTAAACAAGCCAAAACAAAATCTCCTTCTTCGTCTAAGTACTTTGGAACCTTCTTTTTCATTGATGATTAACGTTTGATCTGAGTGAGTTTCTCATCGAAGATCCAAATCTGAAAGGCAGTATGCTAGAAATAGCATTTTCAAGTTGTGGAATTGAAAATGACAACTTCATAGACTCTCAAGGGAAGCAAATTCACACAAGGAGTCTTTTCAAGCCGAAGTTTGAAAACAACGGGCACATTTGCGTTGCCGTTGCAGTCGCCGTCCTAGTTGCTAAAGGTTCCTGTTGTCCTTTCGAAGGAGCTAGATAAACTCTCATTTGTTGTAAACTGAATTTTGTAATCAGTTGAGGAAATTCACTGTAGTTATTTCGCGCGTATTAAAATCGCGCTTCAATGTCATGCTCGATCAGCAGCGGTTTTAGAGCTTACCTGTTAGCCAGAATCTTTTATATGCATCAGTTAGCCTGCATGCTGACTTTAAATAGATATATAGAGTCTGCGTAATGACGCACAATTGTATTTTTGGTAGAGTCAGCAGAGCCAGTCCCGCATGTTTCTGCGGGTAATGAAACAATTCTTTTGAGGATGCAGGAACAATCAGTTACACAGCAGCACCATCGGGAACAATTCTTTCTTCTGAACAATGCTATTGAGAAACGCAAAACATATGTTCGTTGGCAATGGGACAATGAGAGTGCGGTGCACACAAGAGCATTGTTTCAAAGAGAAAACAGTAAATCAGACGTCATTACGCAGGCCTTACCTATATCTGTATCTGTAAAGTTTGGATGCAGGCTAGTATCAGTATGAACAAAGATGAGAATTGTATAGAAAAAGCTATTTGCTAGTCTGACATTCTTGATTTTATTTCATGTTTTTATTTCAACAGTGTTGAGCTAAAGGCGTCATTGAAGTCCCTTGAAATGAAAGTATCTGAAAAGGATCACAAAATTGCTGTCCTGGAGAGAAAATACGTATGTTTAGTTATTATGGTTTCTCGAGTGTTCATGACAAATTGTGTTCGGTTGAGAAGGTGATCTCTTCTGTATCAGTGGAATTTTTTCAACAACTAAGTAAGTGTTTATGTTGCTCCATTATCTATTTCAATATGGGTCAAAGATTAAAAACGTGTTAGTTTGAGAAAATTGCAATGTTCCAGAAAGAGAAGACGATTTCTTTCAAGGGTAGTATACTAGCAGGACACTTTATACAATAAACTTCAACACATTTCTAAGTTTATAAATTCTGAATACTATTCTGTTGGTGTATTCTTTGACAAGAAGAAGTTTGAGGTGCCTCTAATAAATCAAGTTATCTAGCCTCCACCGACTTGCAGCCATAACATCCATTACTTTACCTGTAGAAGAATTCCTCTCTTGAATGCCTACTGGCAATAACGCAGTCCCAAACCTGAGTTTGTGATCTTTTTCAACAGGAATCTGATTTGACGCAGTTGAACAGTTTGGTAGAAACTGCAAGAAAAGACAAAGAAACAATTGTTGAGGAGAAAAATCAGAAAATATTGGGATTACAGCAGAATGTCAATGAATTGAAAAATGAGAACACGGACTCAGTGACAACTATTCGAGAAATGAAAACCGAAATAGGAAGACTTCAAAAAATTGTGAAAAACAACGAAAATGAAAAACAAGTTTTGTTAGGTCAATTATCCTCTTCAGAACAGAGCCAAATGTCTCAAAAACAGATAGAAGCTGCATTTGGTGAAATTCTGAGGGCGAAAAATAAACTTGCATATGAGAATGGAATGTTACAATCGAAAGTTGATCAACTCAATAATGAAGTAAATGGGCTGTCATTGATTAAGATAGAGTACGAGAACCTGAAGCAGAGCCAACAAGCAACGAATAATCAATACAATATTATTTCAATTGATGTTGTAAAATTGAAAGAAGACGTCAGACATAAAGATGATTTGATTAAGACTTTGCAAATGGATGTCAATAAGAAGGATCATGACTTAAAGTCGTTGGTGAAATCAAGAGAAGAGGCTTTGCAAGAAGCTCAGAAGTTGTTACTGCATACAGAATCGTTGGAAGAAAAGTACACTAACCAGGTATGCGTTTTGAAGATCGAAAAATAACCTGAAGCTGAAGCTGAATCAGGTCACGCCGCGTCGATGGAAGATTTTTCAGTTTTGGACAGAGCTAACAATGATTTTGATTTGCTCATTCATGAAAGTTTATTAATTTTGTGCGATCGTCCGTCGCTTAACTCTCAGCAGTCTTCTATTCCCTTAGCTCTGTTTTAGGTATTGTCCTCTGGGTGTACCTCATTATTTATTTTTCACGTAGGATTTGTAAAAAAAACGCACTTTTGGTAGTTCATTGTCTTTATCGATATAAATATAGCCTCGTGCTCTTGGAAACTTGATATTCTGATGATGAAGCAAGTTTGCTTCGAAACGTAAATAATTATAAATATGGCCTAGTCTTTATTAATTTATCGGATTTGTCACACGGATTTGTCACATGGATTTGTCGTTATATACTTGGATTTGGAATGACATAATAAAAATGAACATGATTATCGTCGCAATTCTTGCTCTTCGTTATCATTCAAACTGCTCCTTAATTATGGCTATTCTTCTAAAATGTGCTGCTCAAGGAAAGTAAGGTCTTTTTCAGTCATTACTGGTAGTAGCACTGAGCTTTTCGTTAGGGACACAGGCTGTTTTTTAGGCTTTTCTGTTCTGCCTATCCACTCTCGGATCTTTCTATTGTTTGTTTTGTTGTAATATGCGATCCTTTCAGCTTCGGCGAGACAGACACAGCCACCGGCTTCAGCAGTTCTTAACTCTGCGCTTTCTTTGATCTTTCTCCCGCCACCTTTGTATTGCCGGCTATTTAACACATTTTTTATACGCATTGTAATGAGTAGGATCCCGCTTAGGCTATTGTTTGTCTTGTATTGTTTTTGGAATTCGTAATCTATATGTATGCTCCTGCTAATTTTGAAAAGCCATACTGATGAAGGCTTCGGCCGAAACGTTTCAGTCAGTTTTACCGCAGGGATACAAGGGACTCAGCGTCATGAATCTAAGTGAAGTCTGCAAGGCTTGTTTTCCAAGGTTTCTTTTCCAGAATTATATTCAGCTACGTTACATGCTTACTTTTGCTGCCTGCGAAATTTCGTCCGAACTGTAATTATCTGATTAGTGAAGACAGAAAATCGATTCGTGCAAGTCTAGACATTCAGGTAATATTGAAAACCGCATTTTCCTCCTATTTTCTGGTCAAACTCTCTTGCAAATATACAGCCCGAGTGAAAACTCGTCAAATAGTCATAAGCATGCATTCAACTTTATGAAGTACTCACTAATGGCTAATTGTTGATTGACGAATGACAAGATTAACGATTTCCATGTTGCTACGAACTTAAGTTGAAGGCCAGGTCCAGGGTTGATAAAATTATTGATAAACATCAACCTTACCAACTGCTGAACACCAATCGTCAGCTCTTTCCAAGTTGTGATGCCTCCAACTTTCATAACTTAGTTGATGAATCTTCGTAAGTTAGGCCAAATATCGTCGCCATTTTGTATTTTGTGAGTGTGCGAAGTTGCGATAAAGAGGTTAGCAATGTGAGTGATTTATATCAACACATTTGGTAGCCTTGTTATGGTCAACGTGAAGTGACGTCATATAAAATGACGTCATTTTGCACTTATTAGCAGATTGAAATATGTAGTTTCGCAGATTAAAAGAGAAAAAAGTCGAAAAAAGAATTTCAAACCATTTAACTCTGATCCAAACTAGCCATCGTATTGCATCCTTTCTCTTTCATATTTGTAGATCAATGCCTTGGAAAGCTCTCTGAAACTGTCTCATGCAGACAACAAAAAATTAGCAGAATCATTTGAAGGTATTATGCTGTCACATTCAAAACTACAAACGACGTCAGAAGAACTACAGATTAAACTTGGGAGAAAAGACAGCGAGATGCAAGCTTTGCTAGATGAAAGGTTACTGACGAGTTTCTTTTTTTTGTTTTGATAGCCCTTGTAGTTTTTGATATCTCCTTTTTGCTTGATTCAGATGTCGTATATTAGATTTTTCAGTCTTTTTGGATTGTTTAGCGGTTATTAAGTTATTATTGAAGAAATCGAAATCTGTTGAAAGTAACTCAACGATATCATCATATGTACTAGATGGATCGAAACGAGTTATCACGTGATAGCATGTGATAAGTAAATGGCTAATATTCAAAAATGAAATGCTATTCTGTCAGTCAAAGCTAAAATCGAATAATTTCGTGAAAATTAGAAGCTAGAGTCAAGGAAGATGCATTTAAAGCTGGATGTGAAAATTCTGTTTGATCGAATCATTCTTGTTTTAGACCCAGAAATTAGGAAAAAGGTTGGTAAGAAATTTGTATTGGAGCAAGAATTTCACGGTCGATTCTTTTTTCATCATTTACTTGGCATTGAAATGTGATTCTTATTTCTGAATGTGACCATTGTCTTGAAATTACATGACATGTCCATCATGCGTCAAAACGGAATATGGAATCTTCGTTTTCATACAAGCGCCTTGCCGGCATTTTCCTAACTTTCGTATCTGAATAGAACTTTTTACTTCTTAAAAAAAGAGATTTTGATCGAGCATCCAAATCTTATGACTTTGTGAAGGAAAAACAAAGTCATGACCCCCTTTCTCGGTAGAAACACTGCCAACTGTGGCACCAGGTTCCTTCGGATTCCAAAACACTGTTCAGGGAATTTATTATCGACAAATTTGCGCTTAGTGATTTAGCAATGGTTCAGTGTACACACAGGGAAGTGCTATTGGTCGTTTTGCTTTGTTTCTCGTTATCTTCATTCATTGGTGGCTAACTTTTATTTCAACTGAATCACAACGGTTGAGAACAGCCAACTTCGATTTGCAACTCGCACAATGAAACCCTTACATGCTCGCACTTTTCAGCTGTAGCTTTTACATTATAAAATCAGCTGACAATGAAATTATACAAACAAAAAGAAGGCCACAAGGCAAATAAAGCATCCCTCTGTATATACTGAATCATTCCTAACTCGCATTGAATAAAGTCATCGTTAATTAGCTCTCTGAAAAGCGTTCTGAAACCCCAGGCAATTTCTTTCCACTGCTTGCATCGTTATACCGAGAATGGGGGTCATGCTTTTGTTTTCCTTCACGAAGCTACCAGATTTGGATGCTAGAAGCAAACCTCTTTTATAAGCAATAAAAAAGGTGCACGAGGAGTGACTTTCCCGAGAAAATGCATATGTAGGCTAGTCTTGTCTAATAGATTGCTATTTTAGTTTTGTGTATCTGCCGCATACGCATACATTTTTATTCCAAAACTCGCCAAACGTGTTAATTTTTTTTCACACATGTGGTGTTGTAATATAATTCTGCAGTAATTTGCTCTTTCTCTTTGAATGGATATGCTCTACTGCATTGTTTATCCAACGTAACTTCTGTCACGTTCCCTGCCAAATTTGTGAACTAAGCTTCCTGCTGGTATGATTCATGACAAGCACATTTTTTGATGCACAGGAATAACCTATCATTCCTTCGCAGCGTCCTCTTCAAGGTTTACGCCCCCGCAGAAGTAACTATGTTCCTTAGCGCTGACAGATCTTGGAATAGACTTGGAGCAAGTCTAAACCTATCATTGCTCTTAACTCAGAATGAAATTATTGATTGTTTTATTAGGAAATCAACGCAGAATATCGTAAAAGATCTTCAGCAAGAAATGGACAACCTTCAAAAAAAAATATTATCATTGCAAGAAAGTGACTCAGATGAGGTATGGCATACAATAAATTGTGTTGTCACAGCACTAAGTGTTTTGCAACCGATTTTAGAGTGGTTTATTTCTAATATCACCAAGATTAATTGTAGGTTACCAGTTTTGAATGAATCTGCCAACTCGAATCATGCGCAGCTTCTTGAAAAATGACCTCAGCTGATAATGACACCGATCGTGAAATTTTCTCCTCGGGCGCTTGTACGTCAGACAAAATTTATTAACCGAATATTGTAAATATTTTGATTTCGTGGAATTACTAGGTACCTTGTTTTGATGCAAGTGAGCATAGAAAATCACTAGAGAACGTATGAAACGGAATATTCCTCTTGCACGGCCCATTTTCTTGGTTGCATATGTCAGCAGCAAAAGCTCTTTTTAGCATTAGATTTGATGCGAAACTTTGAGATAAATCTTACAATGCTCACGGGGAATTATGTTACTCAAAATTTGGTTTTTTAGCTATGACAGTAAGTCATTTTATAATTCATTATCAATCTGCAGTTGTTATAGTTTTCCATTACACTATCTTTTTCACTTCAAACTTTCAATGGTGTAGCTAGCTCTCGCTGTATCGCTTGTATGTGATGAATTTGTTTTCATCAAAGATATGTCCCCCCCAATACATGGACATATCTCTTCCTTGTAAATGTAGCTTTAAATTTATATTAATTTTGTTTAGATTTATATTTATATGTTAAATGGCCACAGGGTTGCTGCGTATTTCCGTTCTCCTTGTGGCATCGTTTTTTGTAATCTTTTGTAGTAGTTGTGTAATTATGTAGTTTCGTAGTTGTAGTTGTTTAGCTGTTGTATTTTGATAAGATTATATAAAAAATTTGTTTTCATCAATGGTAAATTAATGGCTGTTTTGTTTTTACAGCTTTCTAATGCCAGGGAAGCTGCATCTACTGCTGAAACTAAAGTCAAAAAGCTTTCACAATTGAATGGGAATTTGGAGAGAGAAAACAAGGTCTTGAATGACGAGGTGGAAAATCTAAAGAAGGACATCAAAAGGAAGATGCAACAAATGGAAGAAGATGCTGAAGAAAGGTAAGCATTTTATTTTTTAGTTAAGTTATTCTTCGATGAGTCATTCTTGATTACAATGAAGTTTTTTACCCTTGATTGCATAATTTCAAACAGTATAATAAATCCCTGCGTATAAGAACCTACTTTTTTGAGAGAGAGGCTGAAATAGGCTCTTATTTAAAGGGCACTAACACTAATTTCAGGGTATACAGGTTCTTATTTGAAGGAATTCTGCAAAAGACGTTCAGCCCCATTATTTGTTCTTGAAGAATTTTTATGGACCTAGTAACTAATTGGGGAGGAGAATCACGCTTTAACAACCAATTGGCACCAAAATGAACTTCATACCAACAATAAAAAATCAAATTTTCTATCCCTGCAATAAGAACCAATGTTTCATCATATGGAAACGGGTTCTTAATTGCGGGGTGCATAATTTGGGGGACACAGCCTCTGGGTTCTTATTTTCATAGATTCTCATATGCAGGGATTTACTGTAGGTAATTGTTTAGGGCTTTGCTATATTCTAATTAGGCAATCTCAAGACTAAAAATGTTGCAGCGGGCGTAGAATTTGATTAAAAAAAGAATAACGAGAAATTTCATGCTTCAACATCCGTTGATAAAAATGATACAGTCTCAAGACGTTTGCAAAGTCGTAGCTGTGTCCCTTATTTATCCAATCATATTACGTGCTGTGTCAAGCGGTCATTTTCCGTCACAATGATATTCCATTGCCGTAGGTTTGACATTTTAAAGTTACTTTAAAAAATCATCTGGACTTTTTCACTGGTTTTATTTTAGAAAACTTTCATTTTCAGGGAAATAAAAGAGAAAAGTTTTCATGCAAAGTCTAAGGAAGAAAGAGAAGAAATTGAAACAGATTATCAAAGGCAAATTGAGAAGGCAAGATTTTTAGACTGAAATTTCAAGTTGGGTTTGTCTTGTTTGTGTCATTTTTTCACGACACCTATTTGCCTCTCGTTATGTTCAATCATTGTATTTGAGATAGAAAACTATTTTTCTTGGATAAACAGAAACATAATATATGCAAACGTTAAAGGAGCCGTACAAGATTTTTGCGAAGGAAGACAAAGATCAGCCATGGGTCGCAGGGAACGAAGTAATAGTTAAAAATGTAAACGCAAACATTCATGTGTCTGTATCGTGGCTTCTTCTGCCTTTCTTGGCTTTCCTTTGCTTCCCTGCCTCAGCTCAATTCATTGCTTCAAGCACGTAGTGGCCTAATTCAGTTTCTCTGCAAAAGCGAGGCTGTCCTCATTTGTGGTTTTGTGGTTCAGCGGCGGGAAAATACAGGGAGATTTGACTAGGTTTTTCTAATGTGTTATTGTACTTTTCTCTGTACATCTTGCTATCTTCATAGTTGAAGAAAAATCTAAAGACAACAGAAAAGAAATTGACATCTTGTGAGGAAGATAATTTCGAAAAGAAAAAGAAATTAAAAGTAAGTGATAACACTATTATGGCGAGTAGCTCCATGCCATAAATCCTACACCCTAAGGACTTTATAACTGGTTATTCACGGAATTCTCGCATTTATAATTTCAAGTGCGCTCTACAAATTCGGTCCGTTTCATTTTTGATCGTCAACCGAAATCTGATTGGCTTGCCTTTATTCTTACTAATACTGCTATGTGTCGTGGAAATGTCTGCTCCTTTGAAGTTACGGAAGAGAAAAGCAGCAACTGTTTCTTGACTATTCAAGTGCATGCATTAAAGGCTGCAGCATGGTGGTGTTTCTAATGGCTGAAAGACTGAACTATTTTTGGTATTTTTGGTAATATTCTAGATTGAGTCATGTAGTATATTGAAACGATTCATAAAATCAGTCTCGCATAACATCCAGAAATCGGCCTAACATTCTCACAGAAACTTCGAATAAATTTCAAACGACCTGGAAGATTTGGTTCTGCGTTTAAACCATTTTCCCGCTGCTCTGAAAATCTGTTTTTTAAGTCTTTTCGATTTACAAAGAGACCACAACTTTGAAAATTGCCAAAAAAGGCAAATAATACTGAAATCTTTAATCTATTAAATTAGACAACTCAATCCCTATAATTTTTCGTGTAACTGCTTTTGCTGCCTTAGAATGAAGACGACGATGAGAAAAGACATATTATGGTTTGACATTATAGTTATGAAGAGAAATTTCGACAATGCAGTTGATAATCCATGATTATATGATCAAAGAAAAAAAGTTTGACAGTCCAATTGACAATCCATGATTATATGATTAAAGAAAAGTTTGACAGTCCAGTTGAAAATTAGTTTTAGTTTTACGGCATAATTAAGTACGTTTCGACTCTGGCTAGAGTCATCTTCAGCAAAGGAAAAATATGCATGAGGGCCTTTTAAACTAAAACGAAACACGGCATGTGGAAGGGGAGAAGTACCTAATAAGGTAAGGTGCTTTTGCTGCACTGGTTTTTCTTACAAATTTGAACTTTAGAGGCTTCTAACGTCATGAATTTCTCGCGAATTTCCAAGATTCTGGTGCCAAAAATTAATTCAAAATCTCATGGAGATGGGTTACTTAACCAAGTGCCCATTTTGCAAATCGTTGTTTTTTAGCGTTTATCAAACATCGAACAATTTTTTGAGATACCTTGTACTCAGCCTTGGAATTCTTTCTTGCCTTGACTGTAGAACCTAAAGGAGCAGTGTTACTCACAGAAGAAGGAAGTAGAACATTTGAAACTGGAATTGAAAAAGCAAGTAAGGACTCCTTTAATTCACCTTGTCTTATTTTGATGATTTCATTGTCTCTGTCCTTAAGAAATTGTATTGCTGAGCTCTTTTTATACCAATATAGGTTCCTGCTACGTTTCTTGTAACTGCATTACTTGCAGCATCAGTTTTCATGAATGATTGCTGTGTATGGTGGGTTAAAGGGGCTGGATCACCTAACCGTAAACGAACCTGTTGTCTCCAGAATCTTTATTGTTGCCCACTTGAGGCAATTGTTCTCTGCACAGATTTTGGTTGATGAGTTGAATCCACATTAAAACTGCTTCCAATAATCTCCCATTATCTCTCCAATCGTACAACATGAGAGTGTTTCGTTTGCTTCTCTACGAAATACAAGATTCCATCTTCAAAGTGACACCTTCCTTTTGAAAACAGCGGTGCAAAAGTTATGTGATGTGGCTCATCCATTTTAAAGATATTTTATACATCCACTGCCATCAAAAATCACTGTTTGAAATTCGTAGGCGCTGGAAGCATCCCTCACTATAGATTTATCGGATATGCTCTTCTTACACTATTGCAGTTGCTAACATTGCACTTGATACTTTGTTTAAGAGGTCACATCAGCATCTTGCTTTCAATGATTCTATCGTTTTATTTATTCTAAGTTTTTTTCAATTGGCCATACTATAACCCTTTGCTTGTGTAACTTTTGTTCATGTGATAACGAAAGTTGTTCCTATGCTCCTGAATCAATTGCAAAAGAAAAGATGAAAGCAGTTTTACTGAGTTTTCCAAACAAAGCATTCCTATCAGATATTTTTCCTTTTTAGACCATTACAATCAGCAATCTCGTTGCACGCATTGAAGAACTTGAGGGAGAGCTCAGATACGCTACACAACTGCAGAACCAAGCAAATATTTCTTCAAGGTATCAATTAACAATGAAATATAAAGTTATTTCATCTCCTTTTATTTGAATAACTGCCAAATATAATGATTGGAGAATCGAAAGGTCCGTGTACTGTATTTACATACTTTTCTTGTGCATTGACATCGATAAGAAAGGTTTTGCTATAATTGATTAGCATTGTAAGGACCCAGAACTCTGCTTTTGCATGATGGACCCGTGTGGTTAAAATGGATTGGTTGATATCCGTGTGTTGATATCCGTGTGGTTAATATCCAGTTGAAATGGATACGCTAAAACAATGTTTTTGGTTGGCGGTAATTGTCAAATCTAACGAGAGCAAAATAGAAAATAATATGAATGGTATCAGATTTAATTAATAGACGCAGTAGACGACCATGGATATAGACGCATTTTTTATAATAAATAAGAATTTGGGTCAGTACTGAAAGTTTCTTAAGATTATCAGATTTTCAGTAATCGGAGTCCCTTATAGTTTCCATAACAATCTTCATGCTATGATAAAAATACGTGTTTTAGGGTGATCATTTGAAACAGAGGGATGTGGACGTTGTAAACATTACGACGGTACATCACTTATGAAAGGGAACAAGTAGCTCACTTTTTTGCGTTTTTTGTTCTGAATATTGGTAGAATTATTAAAAAATGCTATCCTAATATCCAACTAAGGGTTATTTTTCGGTTCCCAAAACGCATTGGATCCCTCTTCCCGTTTAAAGACCGGTTTCCTGTTTCCATGCGCTCTTCTGTTGTTTACAAGTTTCAGTGTCCTGGTTGCCATGCCTCGTACTATGGAAAAACATCACGTAATTTGATTACTCGATGCAGAGAGCACTTGGGAATTAACAAAGGTGGTGTTCAAATAAAAGGGAATTCCTCTGCCATCAGGGATCACATTAACCAATCAGGACACGCTGCGTCGGTTAATGATTTCTCTATTTTGGACAGAGCTAATAATGATTTTGATTTGCTTATTCACGAAAGCCTTTTGATTTTATGAGATCGACCTGAACTCAATTTCCAGCAATCATCTATCCCGTTAATTCTTTTTTGATGTGCCATAATTTAGCCACTTGAGACCTAGGCCCCTGGTTCCCTTTCGCGTAGGAAATGTAACTCAAGCTTGTTTACCTCGAATTAATACTTGTTTGTTTCAGGGTATTAATTACCGTTTAACGCCTTACTGATTGCTGAGGATATACACCAAGTATAGTTCGAAACGTACCACTTATTGTGTCTTAGAGGGCCTTTACATGAGAAATTTCAACCCGGGTTGAGTTCAACACGGGTTGAGTTTCAACTCGGCTAACGGTGTGAGCTTTCATCGTGTTTACATGAAGGAGGCCGAGTTGAAAGTCAACACGGGTTCAGTTCAGCTCGGTAATTCAACCCGTGTTGAAATTTCAACGCGGGTTGAAATTATTGCAAATTCTCATGTAAACGCAAAATTTTTCAACTCAGGGCGAGTTGAAATAAAAGCGTTGCATTGTAGGACACTTGATATTGCATTGGGGGGTATCCCACGACCTCATATGGCGCCATTTTGCAAGATGGAAAGCCAAGAAGGAACGTGCCTTGGCATGCGAAAGACGTAAGTGTGTCATGCAACTTGATACTTGAATTTATCCGTTTATTTACCTGCTACGGTAGCTTCATAAAGGACATTTTCTTTTCCAGTCGTCCCATGTTTAGGTCCGTTGTACAAACAGCTGAAAGTTTTTCTCAGGCCTGGCCTAAAGCCTTCCTATCGCCCTCTAATCAAGTCTCAAGCTAAGACGAGGTTATCTTAGCGTTATATTCTCGGAAAATAAGTATATTCACAGCATAAAATTCGACTTCACTGACTGCAAAATTGTGCATGTTCGAAAAATTCCGCCAAAATCTGACTAACAGCAACAACCGCATTCATATCATGTGACCCCATCTCAACTCGCGTTGAGATGTGCATGTAAACGCAACGCTAGATAAGCGATGCTTCCAAAACTCAACCCGTGTTGAACTCAACCCGGGTTGAAATTTTCTCATGTAAAGGCCCTCTTAGTTTTATTTCAATTTAATTATAATGGATTTGTCCAACTGGATTTGTCTGAGTTAATTATCATGGATTGTCTAACTGTCTGATACTTCAACTGATGAATGATGAATAAATTTATAATGATTGTCGTCGCTTGCCTCATCCTTCGTTCTGAATATGTATTTAATTTCACTCTCATTTCATTCAGGCAATTTGAAGATGAAATTGAAAGAGAAAAGTTTATAAGAATGGAGGCAGAATCAAGATGCATGGTAAATATAAGGTTAATTATATGATTATTTATTTCAAGTAATGCAAATAACCTTGAATGTTACAGTAAGACGATTCATTACCGATGAAGGTTTATGTCATCTGTAACATTCAAGGCTATTTGCATTGCTTATAATTAGATCTTCATGTAGTCATCAAAGAATCATAGCCACACGTACAAACCACTGATGTATTTATAGATATGTATAGCCTACGTTCTCATCAGGCCTACGTTTTCATTCGAAAGGCCTCAGAGTGCCAAAATTCTGTCTTTTTCTTTGCGTTCGCCTTCTCTATAGTATCAAAGTTTCAGTAACCATATTTAGTATCAAGTTATAAATACATATATTGATAAATATAGGATTGACAACGATTGATAACGAAACTTGTGATTTCATACTTTAGTTGCATTTTCTTTATTAGGGCACTGGGCAACTGACTACAAGATACGAAAAGGCATTTTATAACCTACGAGGGCTCATCTTTTACCTCGAATTATTCACCTTAACTTTTTTGTTAAATTTGCATAATGTCTACTTACAATTGAGAGGCTTTCACATTCTGCTTCTTTACTCATAGAGTCTTGAATCGAAAGAAAAAGAGCTCGAGACGAAACTACTGAAGGCTACGAAAGAAAATGTGAAGGTATTTGCTAACAAAGATGTTATGATTTGTTGAACGTATCTGAACAAATATGCCAAAATTGACCACAGAGATTTTGTAGCCACGGATCGAAATCTTCGCTCTTATTTTCTCTAATAAAGACTCTGACTAATTTTTGACCCATATCGTACAATTACATTCCTACAGGATTCAGAGCCAAATTTTTGTGTAGTAACTCCTCACTTTTCAAAGTTGAATATTTTTTCAAACGTTTTTGATTTTCTTTGACAAAATATCATCAAGTTGGATCATCAAACGAGAGACTGCGTATTGAGAACAGCTGAAAGGTTTCACGCTAAATTCTTGGAGAACCAAGTATTCCAAGACCTAATTTTTAGAATCTCTAAATATACATGACAAGGGTCTTTTCTCTTTACTTTTTTCTTTTCTGATAGGCTTCAAATGAATTACAACAGGCACAGTGTTGGTTTCGAAAGAAAGTTGAAGAACTGGAACGAGAGTTAGATAATGCAAGGTAACGTTTTTTTTAAATCATTTAACATATCTGTTTGAATCCAAACATTAATGACGCAACCTTAGAGACAATGTTTTGCCAGCATAACATGAAGATTAAGAAAGAAGTTACTCGTTCTATGCTGTGCTGGGCTTTTAACTTTTGTCTTAGAATATTTACAGGTATATGAGATAACACATAAAGAGAAGTTGTTCATCTAAAACTCATTAGGAATCAGTGTATTTTTGGCCTTTTATACTGTAAACTCTGGTATATATCAACCATCGTTTCGTATATATAGTCCAGCAATTGTGGAGTTAAAGATTTAAGAATAATGCAAGAAAGAGGGAATTACTGTATGAAAAGCATATAACTGACCTACTTTGTGAATCTAGTACTTTGAAATGTTTCTATTTTGAGTTTGAATACAGTTTTGCAAAGTTCAGAAAAGTACGTCCAAAATTGTTGCCTGATGTTCTTCAAAGCTATTCGTATGTGCCGGTTCTTACTTTCATTCCAATTAACAAATTCTAGTACTAACTGCATATTCTGTTGGTAAGCATTTACTATGAAGGACTTAATTTTACAATCCAGACAGACACAGTATATTCTAGAGCAGACAAACCTTGAACAAGAGAAGTTGCTCGAAAGCAAATCTGAAGAAGCAAGGAAAATTGTCAGAGTGAGTAATAACTGCCTGATTTTGTTTTATTTGATTCAGAAGCTCAGCTAAAAGTATCGTGATTCTCGCATATTTAGGGCTTAGCTGGACAATTAACACACTGCTCATGAATAAAAAAGCACAAAATCTTAGATTTATCCTTCTTCTTTCGTCATAAGCACATAACTTCTCATAAAAATCACATTTCGCATGCACAAGGCCAGAGTTTGCCCTTCTGGTTCCGGGGAAACTGTTGTGGCTACGTTTGTTTTAAATTACTGATTGAGAGAATTTCCTTTGTCTCTAAGGTAAAATTTTTGTGGCAAGCCTAAGACAGATGGTTATTGAATTGTGCTACTATAACATGCAGCTTTTGAAGACAATTTTGAGTCACTTCAGCCATTAAACTTTCTATTCTTAGAAATTTCCTGATCAACTAAAACTATTACATCGATGAGAGATGTTGAGAACATATGCATTTATACTCTGACAGTTCACAATACAACTTTCTATGAATGGATGGCAAAAGGGACACGAACTGTGTCAGCTACTGCTCTAATACTGAAGGATCTCTTTCACCGAACTTTCGTTACTGTTATGATTGCTCAGTCATAGTGGGCAATTGAATTACTGAAGAGTAAATCTCACTTTCATAGCTCAACGAACCTCCAAAAATGATGTATTGTTGAGCTCCCCAAAAGCTTTACCAAATTACACATGGACAGTAACTGCATAATTCAGCAGCCACTAGTCTCATTTAGAAATTTTTCCTGTTTAGGTGAGTTACTTTGTGAAAACCAACCCGATTTGGAGATGCAAGGTTACAAAATCTAAGTTGAGATCTCATCTATCCCGTAAACTGCAAATAAAAATTGTTACATCAAAGTTTCCTTTGCTGTAACTTCTCAAACGTTTATGCTTCTTTTAAGACACCTGGTGTTTACCTGTAGCAAGAATGGCTTTGTTTAGAGTACGAAATACACCTTGTTCAGCTACTAATTTTCGTCGATCTCTAGTTTGATGTGTTAGTATCACTCCTGATTTTGTAGTCTCTAAATCAATGCATCTTCCTTTTTGCAAGAAACTGATGTTGGTCTTTTCTTCATTCGGAAGGCAAGTCGGCTCGCTGTCAACAAAATTTCAAGTGAAGTATCAGAGAACCTTTGGGAGACAAAGGGCCTCAAGAGAGTTGTTCAGGCAGAAAGAGACTATGCAAACCGAGCTGCACAGAAATATGAAAAGCTCATGGTAAGTTAGACCGAGTTATATTCCAGCACATAAGATGAAATATTTATAGATAACACAACGAGAGATTTTTCCTTGCAAAATGATTCCGTGTTATCACAACCATGACCAAGCATCTAATGTAAGACGAAGCCAAAATCTGTGGTACGCTTTTGGTCAGTTTTTGATCGTGTGTAGTGTTTATGCGGAGCTTTATGTAGTGTAACGTTTTCCAAGTATTGGCCGTTGGAAGTCAACAGTTTTGCTCCCCATCGTATAGTATTGTGAAGAAGTTTGTAAATAATTTTGTTTGTAATATGTCATTTGTAAAATTTCTAGCGGAATAAAAGCACGAAACAGAAAGGAGATGATTCTCATTTATACTTTATTTCGTCCCTTAAAGTTGCAGGTTAAGAAAATTCCCTTGCCTTTATACCTTTATACCTTTAAAATATAAATCGAATACTTTCATGAATAAATGAGAGTTTATTTCTGGACTCAATGAAGACATTTTTCCTGTGATCGCTACAGAAGATGCCCAATTCGCAGAGAAAAATGTATAGAAGTAGTTTCACTTTCCTCGTGTTAACAGTTTATGCGGCATTTCTTTGCTTCGTACGAATTTCCTGCACGTACTTTAGAGAAGGAAAATATCATGTCAGCAGTTCACAAGTTTATTTTTCAATTCTGATTCAATGAATTTTTCTAAGTTTACAGAAGTTCATTCAGATATTCATTTTTTCTTAGGAATCAAGTGCTCGCAAAGTTGAAGAATTAGCAAGAGAACTCGACAAAGCTCACGAGAAAGCAAGGAAGGCCAGGTGACGACTGTCGACTGCTAAAGATCTTCTAAATGTAAATACCCACATATTTTTCTTGTATTCTTTGGCTTTGCAACTCGTGTTTCTTTCCAACCACGCACACGAATCTGTTTTTCACAAGGTTCTAAAATATATATAATTTATATTTCAAATACCGGGTGGGTGTGTGAAAGAAAAGTTTACGTGTTTGGTGGGCTATGGAATAAAAAGTATGTGACCGATATTCAAAACTGACAGTAATCGATCAGTCAAAGGCTAATTTGGATGAGAAAATTTTGTTTGGTAAAATCATTCATTTTTAAGCCCCAAAAACTAGAAAAATGCTTGTAAGGGATTTGTATGGGAATCGAGAATTCCAGGTTCCATTCTGGTCCATGATTTATTTGACATAGAAGTTTACATTGCCAGTTTGAGATACCGAATTCGAATTTCAATAGAAAGTAAAGTCATTGACCAGAATGAAATGCAGAATTTTGTTCCCAGGCATACCGTTTACCCGCATTTTTCTAATTCCTGGGTCTATAAGATGAGGGATATTACCAAACAAAATTTTCTCACCTAAGTTGACCTTTCATTGATAGCTGAACATTTCATTTTTGAATATCAGTTGCATACTTTTTATTCCACAGCCCGTCAAATGCGTAAGCCTTGTTTTGACTCACCCGGTAGCTGTTTGTGATTATGCTCAGTTTGAAAGAAAAATTCCCTTCGATTCACTGGGAAATTCTAATGGAGAGTTTCATAATGGAGCAAGGACAGATTTTGTAAGACAATAGCATCAGTTGTTTTTATTGACACCTAAATTCAAAGAGATTTGCGATTGCAGACAAAGGAAATTCTCTCAAGGGTAAATTCAAAACAATCGAAGGCGCAAAGTTTCTCTGAAACCAAGGTAGCAGTCTCGCTTGTTGTGCATTCGAGAAATGGTTTTTAAGAGGAAACATGAGCGTACATTGAAAGAAGAAGGATATATCTAGATATCTACCACGGGCATTTTACTTGTTTGGTATAGGAACCGATTTCGAGGCTATTCAATTCTCGTATTTTTGGGTGCAATCAAAGCACTTAACCTCTCAGCTTCTGAACTGCAAAAATAAAATGCCCGTGGTAGATGTTTAGATATGTGTTCCTTCTTTCAATATGCGCTCATGTTAGCTCTTAAAAACCATTTGTGGAATGCACAAAAAGTGAGATAGCTACTTGGGTTTCAGAGAAACTTTGCGCCTTCGTTTGTTTTGAATTTCTGCTTGAGGGAATTTCCTTTGTCTGCAATCGCAAATCTCTTTGAATTTAGGTGTCAATGAAAGGAACTGCTGCTATTGTCTTACAAAATCTGCCCGTGCTTCATAATGGTTAATTATGACATGAATTATCAAATGTCGTAGTTTTCATACTAAAAATAAGTTATCATTGAAATAGTTAGAAGCTAGTGATATAGTTGGTGACCAAATAGTGACCAAAGAAGCTAGTGACCAAATATTCCTTCATCTCATTCATTGATATTAGTTCATTTTGGAAAGTCTTCAGTTTTTGTGTGAAAAAGTTTTAGTTTTACTGTTATTTGTCTGTAAACTTCACTTTCACACCCTGATCTTTGGTAACATGAGACTTAGATTTGGCCACTGCATTCATGTGTCGTTGCTAGTTGAAATACCATTAAACCGAATAAAATTCACAATTTTCTTTTGACGTACATGACTCTATCCTGTACTCTTTTGTCTGAATTTGATTTCTTGACGAAATTATCTGATATTCTTTCCACAGCTCCCCTTTCCGCTACTGCAAACTTACAGCAATAAAATCTCTACTGTTAACTCTCTCCACTGTCTAGAAACAGAATACTTTCACAAGATACTGATGAAATGTGAAATCAGCGAAAAGTGATGTTCCATCTTTTAGCCAATGTTCATATGCTACCAATACAATTTGACATTTGGCAGCAAAATGTGAAACTCCTTCCAGAAAATCTGCGTGGCATTGTGATTGGAGCTTGAACACAAAACAATTTATATATGCCTTTAGTATCAAGCAAGTTTCAAAATCGTCGGAGCATTCTCCGTTTCATTTCCTAGCGGTCACACGATACCTTTTCAAACTTGGCTGGTTGGAGTTGTACTTCAATTCTGCTGGGGCATTTTGCACCGTTTTTCTATCAATCGGAGACTTATCCGCAACAATTTTGATTCCTTTCATTGTACCGGATTCGTCTAAATGGAGTCCTTGTCGCAGAAGATACATCTCAGAAAAGAGAGCATTGAAATCAGCATTTTATTTCATATAAACTATCTTAACAATGTAAATTACTCGAGAGCTAAAATGTCAGGAAAAGTTTACATAAGTTATCGTTATTTGTTACATCTTCAATGAAAATAAGGACATTTGTTACTCTAAGAAATAGCTGAATTAAATAAATAAGTAAACTCTGGAAAATCATCCAGAGATCGTAGGCTCGAATCCTACCGTAGTAGTCATATCAATCACTCAAATATTTCCAAGTGAAATGACTGTTAACCAAAGTTTGTGAAGAAAAATAATGTCGCTAGGCAATAAACTGTAAAACGTTGCTGCTAAAAGCACTCAAGATACTGGTAATCGATAGGGCCATAGTAGATGAGGGTCTTGTCACAAGACACCATCCTTTCCTTATCAGGGCCTTGTTTTGTCAAACTTTTTTGTATCTTCAAAACGGATTTCAAAGTTTGCATTAAGCTAGCGAGAGATCCACAAGTATGGAACATTCAATGAACATAGTTTCTCCCTCACTTCTCTCCATACTTAATGATGTAGCAATGGCCTTTACACACCATATTCCTTACAATAGATTTTTCACCTTTTGAAAAATCATGAGCTTTGGTCCGTAGTTTAAGTTTTGACCATTCATTCATTGTGCTAAACTTTAACTACTTATGTCCTGGCCATCGCTACTGCTGCCTTGACCATTATCACTCAAACAGGGTCTAGTGATGTCATTGCCAGGTGAAATGAATGGGTCTCCTTTCCATCAAATTGAAATGTTTTACCTTGCGAAGACCTTTTCTTGAGCTTTAATAAAGATGTGTCGTAATGGGCGATAGGGGACCGTCGAAATCATGTTTTCATATTTTAGAGTGGCATTTAGCTGCTTACTTGAGACCTCCCCCCCAAAAAAAACTTCTTAATGACTAGTGCCTAAATCTTAGTAGGGGAGAGTGCACTTGTCACAGGGGTAGCCTGTCTGTCGCATTCTCATTTCAAATTGAAAGCTTTGGTTTTTATGGACTTTTCTGATATATTTTAAAGAAATACATCAAACCTTTTCAAAACATCGTTGGCAAAGTTTCCCTTGCTTTCTGCTTGCATTCATTTTATGACTGCGACAGCTTACCCCTTTAACGAGTAGCCCATTCATCCCTATAAAAAGCAAAGGTATAGAATCCTTAGTACTCGGCTACGTTCTAGGTCTAGGTCGTCTCAAGTTAGAATTGATGATGATGCTTTGTGAACAGCGAAGATGACAAAGATATAACTTTAGATACTTTATTATTATGATAAGCAAAATAGCAGTAGATTCTGATGTAAAAATCTCGCTACGGAGACTTTCTTCCTTTCTTAGTGGCCCACACCAAACCCCCTCCACATTAACGGCTTAAGGCCGCTAAAATAGGAAATCGAATGTCGACGGCCCGCAAGGGAGGTGGTGGTTACTATAGTAGTAGTAGCTATAATAGGATTGAAATACAGTAAAGTCCCGCCTTTAGGAAACTCGTTCCACAAGAAACAGCCTGATTGATTTCTTTGTTAAGATATACTTCTTCAAAACAGGGTGTGTATGCCATGGTATAAGAAACACTTTTATATTCCAAAAAGCTATCAAAATTGTTAAGAAAGCGTTTTTAAAATATGCACTGTTGTACAAGGATGTTATAATTTGAGTCAGTACTGAAAGCATCCTGAAAATATAAAAAGTTGGTCTTGAAACTTTTATTATTGTTTCTAGAGAATTGAGTACCATTGGAGACATTCAAATATGGGCTTCGTGATATTATTCTATACCATTGTAAAAGAAACTGAACATGAATCAGCTGGGATAGTTTCTTGTGGAGGGGTATGTTATTCAGTGAAATCAGGCCTGAGTTTCTTATAATGCAGGTTCTAAAAGGCGAGACTTTACTGTAATCAGCAACATTGGTGTGCCACGAATCAGACTATGGCAAGGACTACTCTTACAAATACAATACAGCAACAAATATATTACTTGGCTATTTACATTTCGTTCAAATAGTTGGTAATACTAGTTCAATCAGATCTAAGTTTAAAGCTAATCTATCATATTTCTAGTCTATTCAGCTATTCTACAATCAAATTCCAAGTTAGATTTAATTAGATTAAGTTAAGTCTATCTCAGATCTATTTTGCTAAGTCATCTCTTCGTAGCTTGAAGCTTTAAGGATTGTTGTCCAAAAAGAAGAGGGGCTTGAAACATCGCGAATGAGTTCATCGGAAATGTTTAGAAGTTTGGAAGCTTGCAGCTCGGAAACCACTTACCTGATTCCTAAAAACTGATAATACCTTTCCATTTAGCGTATCAGCATACTGTTAAAGCTCTATTAACTTCCCCGGGGGGGGGGGTTGTTTAATTTCTGACACTCCAAGGGGCTTAAAAGAGAGAGGGGCTTATTACAGAGGGGGCTTATTCAAAATGCCAAGTGACAAGTATATACCGCCTAGCTTTTTTAGTTCTTGTATCCTGTATTATCTGGATTCAACATACAATTTTGCGAGTTAAATACAGAAATTCGACACAGTTTTATCTCAAACCATATCAAGATTAAAATGCAAATTTTTTAATTGAATAAATGAATATCTTTGGTAACCTTTCGCATTTGATGTAAATGAGAAGGAAGCTTGTTCATAATGTTGGCTCAGAGAGTAGGGGCTTATCAGAGAGGAAGCTTAATAGAGAGGGAGGCCAAATAGAGATTTCATTACGGTGGATAGAAAGATCTTGTTTGTCAAAACTGGTCGCATTGCTCTCAAATCACAAGCGACTTTTCAAAACGCTTTAAGCCTATCTCAAAATACTACAAAATATGCATTAAATCATCGATGCAATGCAATAATGTTGTGATAAAGCTAAACGTGTAGGACGTTGCTCCTGAAAAGCAAATTTCCAAAATGGCACCCTTGTTTCAGGGAAGCATTGTCGTCGCTGTTTGCTTTCTCTAAGCTTTCTGTCGAAACATTAATGATTCAACGACTGTGACCGCTTCTAATAATCAGAGTTATTTGCAATGCCTACATAGCACGGGCTCCAAGTCCTTGAACTAGTGTAAAAATGGTGGATGTAGCATTATATGATCTATTTTGTGTTAAATGAATACAGGGTGTCCCAAAATAGCTGTGCCCCGTTTGTGTGGCTACTGTGGAGGAGATCTGTATCCAGTTATCTTGGTTTTTCACAGTTGCATAAGTCAGGCTTCAACTTAGGGCCTGTTTATATGAGGAAAAACACTTCACCTGCCAGACCTGGGGCTGAGAGGTGAGATTCCACCTTCCAAAAGAATCCTTTGTATTTTCAGTTCGCGTTTACATGACGAACGCAACACCACCGGTATAGTGAAATCCCACCTCACCAGAGGTGGAATCTCACCTGGGTGCGGTGAAATTTTTCCATATAAACGAAACACCACCGGTATGGTGAGGTGAAATGAAATTTTTGGTTGATTCTCATTGGCCAGTTCATTCTGATTTCACGGAAGAGAGACTTTACTCCACCTCACCTCTCAGCCCCGGGGCTGACAGGTGAGGTGAAAAATCTCATGTAAACAGTGACTGAAATTTACCTCGCTTGTCAGCCCCGGGTCTGGCAGGTGAGGTGTTTTTCCCCATATAAACAGGGCCTTAGATTCTGAGACCTTGTTTTAGTCAATCTAACGCGTGGTTGCTGATTTATGGCAGAGAACATGCAGAATAAGTGGTTGCTACAAAAACAGCACTTCCATTGTTCTCCAGCAATGTCAAAATAAAGTAAGTTTTCAAAGAAAGGGTTCTGGCATCGTATTAAAATTTTCAAAATATTTTTCATATGGTAGAAAGTGCTGTCCTATGAATAGAAAACACTGCTAATCCATTGAAAAAAACTAGCAAAAAATTTAATACGACACTAGAGCCTATGCTTGCCTAAATGTCTGCATCCGTCACCGCAGATTCCACAGTGGGCCTTACAAGTCCAATCTGCGAAGTCCTTTCTCTACGTTAGAATCTGGAATCCCTTTCTGCAAGGCTGTCCCATGCCGTTCTTTTCTAGGTAGATTTTTCCCACTCGAATAACGCTTTGGAATTGCAAGCGCTGGATTGGAACCATTGAGCATCAAAACTCTTTCTTTCTGAAGCACATCTAAGTCAAGCGCCAACCAAATAGCCACTGAATGAAGAACCTTGATTTACGACAACTGTATTGCTTGAATGATTTATGAGCATCACTGATGTGTACTGACTCGCCTAGGAAATAGAAGAGAAGGCCTCAAAATCGAAATCACATACTCAAGGAATATGAAAATTTGGAATTAAACTAAACTTGGGGTGCTGAATCAAAATCCATGGTCAGAAATTTAGTATCGAGAAATTTTCAAAAAATTCCAAAACGAGGCCGTTAGTTGAAAAGGTGTCTTATGATATTCAATGTTTTTGACAAAGAAAGACTTTGCGAGGAATAAGGCGAGGAAGTCGTGAAAAACCCCAACTGTATTTCTGAAGTTGTTGTATTGCGTACATTTCAAAAGCGCCTAACTACTCAGAGAAACAGGCATAAATTTGTTTTGGCGTTTTGTGTCCTTCTTACAGTGTTCATTTCATTTCAACTTTTTACCCATGGAAATCCACTCAGTACCATATATAGACAGGGAGCCATGCTAAAACAAAATCTAATAAGAGCTAAAACATATAATTCAACCCTATTTAAAAAATGGGAAGCAAAATAGGATTAGTCATAGTTTGGCTCTTAGTAGCTTCAGATATCTTTTGAAATAGGTTTTTGCCCACAATGCCATCCTCAGAGCAACTGATCACCATGTTGTGAATAGCACCTGATCATAGTATCAAAGCAGTTTTATGATTTGTCAGTTGTTGTGCCCTCTCTAATGCTTTGTCTCTTTAGGATATGGTGTGGGACAAGTTTGTGAAACTGGAAATCATTTGAAAATCGCAGCTTTATTAGACTTCATAAAGCATGGACGGAGACAAAAGTCATCATGTCTATTCACCTTTAATCAGTTTCATCCATGATTAATTATTTACTTATTAAATTGTTAAGTCCATGTCATATAAAAACGGCTATATTAGATAAATAAGTGAGATGGTAAGTTGACCTTTTAGCTATTCTGAAAAAGAATCTCAATCGAACGATACTTTGCTACATTTTGTAGAATTTTCGAATGTGCACAATTGTGGTAGAAGCTCTAACGCCACTCGATCGAATCTCGTGTATAAAAATGTATAAGAATAACGCTCGATCCAGGCTCTTTTGCTGAATAGCTAAAAGGTCTATTGACAAGTCCAAGCGGAAAAGCCATGGCAAATAGTACGTTTTGAACCTTCCTAGGTCCATCCTCAGCAAGTTGACTGGGTGGAATTACGATTAAATGTTAAATAGAATAGATGCTAGTGAGAACTGGGAATAGACCAAAAAGGGCAAAATTGCCACATAAAGATATGTGGAAAAGGAGAGGAAAGCAACTAGGGAAACTGGTAAAACCATAGAAAATTGGTAGTTTGTGAAAAGCAAATAGATTTATGGATATCAAGTTATCCAAGCAGTGAATGCTTACCATCAAGTAAAGCAGGCCCTCTACATGCACTGTGAATACTCTTGCATTGCTCGACAAACCAGATCGATACTTGAGTGATCTAAAAATGAACAATATTATGACTGTCAATAATATTCAGTGAAGGAGAGAAACAACAGGAGGCTGCTGCAATCCTGCAAGAATTAAAGACATGACTAGTACCCCCCTGTATCTATTTCTTGCGACAAAAGAGGAAATTTACGATGAATTACAACGACCCATGTGTCAAAAGACCTGTCTGTCAATTCATTCCGCAGTATCTAAAATCTACAAAATCTATGTTACATAATATCACAGAAATACGAGGCCCTACGACTCATAATTGACTTATTTTGTTAAACCGGTCCGGTTTGAACCAGTCAGTGAAGATAAGATCAACACAAGTAAACATGAATACTCCAGGCTAACATATTTCATGTGGCCACCTCACCAGTGTCACTGTGGAGGGAAAGGCTAAAATAGTTTGAAAGATAAAGAAATTACGTCACTTGGTTACTACAGTAAATTCAAATTTCTCTCAATGGTTTGTCGCTGCGAGGGCATTTTGTTCGGGTATGTTGTTTTGTAGTTCAGTCTGGATTCAGAATTTGAAGCTCGGGCCTAAACCAAAATACGACATTGTAACAAACATTGCTTGGCTTGGTGAGTACTGAATCACTATTTGTTCCATGGCTATGGTTATTTTGGACACTGCAACAATAGTGTCCGAACTGCCCATGCTTTCACGTAGTAATTTGCAATTTTCTGGAAGGCTTCTCAAGCTTTGTAATGGCACGTGAAAAAAGAGATTTACTTACACATTCTTGTCACAATCGCTGTTGATACATATTTTAACGGAGACAGCATCACGTGGTTTCAAACTGACATCCTTTGCTCTGCCTATATGTAAACTAGCTTGGAATCGATATATCGCTGTGTACGGAGCTATGAATCGACCAGAAGACAGTTGAACACCAGTTCCTCGGATGAATGTGCCCGCACCTCGAAGCTTCAACGATAAATGAAATTTCATTGTATTGTATGAAACTAATTCTATGTTGGTTAGGGCAGGAAATCAAAGTATGCGTGTGTAAGAAACATGTCAGTGATAAGAAATAGACACTATGTTGACAAATTGTGGTATGCGCATACCAACCGGTTTTGTGTTGTACTGGAAAATATAAAGCCCGAGGTCTTAAAAGTGCAGACCGACCGAGCTTGCAAGGTCTGTGCGATAAGACTGAGAGATTTGTATTTTCCAGTGCAACGACAACATCGGTTAGGCTCTGTTTATACGGAGAAAATAGCCTCGGCTACCCGAGGTTATTTTCCAACCCGAGATATCAGCATCCTCTACAAACTAATATAATTCTTATTTTGCGTTTATATGAGCATTGCAAATAGTATCACCCAGGTGAGGTTATTTTTGACTGCCGATATCTCACCTGAGCGAGCCGATATATCGGCTTAGTGAGGCTATTTTTCTCATATAAACACAAGCAAGTATAGCCTCACTTCGCTGACACAAAATTGCAGATATTGAGCAAGCGCAGACCATCATTCTCATTGTCATATTGTCAAATTTGGTGCCAAATTAGAATAGCCCCAGCAACCCGAGGCTATTTTTCTCCCATGTAAACAGAAGCTGAAAATAGCCTCACCAAGAATTAGCCTCGGGTAGCCGAGGCTATTTTCTCCATATAAACAGAGCCTTAGTGTGAGTTTTATTATCTGATAGTTGACTCGTATCCTTTAGTTAAAGGCATTGAGTCATGGTAAATAGCGATTCTCCGCTGGAGGCCTGTCTGCTTTCATGTGATCCGTTTGTCTGCATGTGATAAGACATAGAAAGTTTGTCTGCTTTGTCTATTGCGAGGTTACAAAATCATGTGTGCAGTTTGAGTAACAGCCAATCGGATTGACGAAGGCTATCATCATGAGTCAGCAATTTGTGCAAAGTGGGTATACGTGGTCTATTTACCAAGACTCAATGCCTTTAAAAACATTGACGAAGATGCGTCCTTGTATCGTATTATATAAGGCTAGGGGAAATCTGCGGGAAATGTGCGATTAACCAATAGAAGTGGCGGGATTCTGTATTGCCTCGTTTTTGAAACTTTAGTCAGATAATAGTAATAAAGGGTAATACAGACTCCAGTTTTGATCAATCATTTATAGCATAGATTCCAAATCTTGTGACTTGTTTCTTCCAACTGCATGGCTTATAGGGAACTTTAACTACCTACCCATAATCCTGCCCTTGGAATTTTCAGAAACTTTGAATATTTCTCGAAATTATAGCGTATTTTCCATTTCAGCTCCTTTTTTGAGGCTGTGACATCATCAAATTTCAAAATCATGAACCGCAAAAGTGACAGGCTTTGCTTAAAACCATATTTTAAAAATTCATAAACCATGGCGTTCTTGCCTTGGCAATTCTTTCATGTTGCGTCAAATAGTTTAAAAATTACGATGGTTTTAAGTTTTTTGAAAGTCTTTCTTGAATTCCAAGAAAAGAACACAATGTAATTCTGAAAATATGGAGGGTTTCAGAAATGTCCGATAGTAGAATTATTGCAAAGTGGATACATTTTTTCGCCATTCAGTTAAAAGAAATTCAAGTCATAAAAGCGTACAGAGAAAGCAAGGTAAAAATTTGTAAACTTTTGAAATTCATCACATTTCACCCACCAGAAAGCAAGTTGAAATTTATGTCAGTAGGGAGCCACCTTAACTTAGTGTTTTTTTGTATTTCGAACTTATTTTTACTTGGTACACAGCCTCCTTTCACTGTTTCGTAAATTTGAAACTTCGGTAGTGAGCCGCCTTTAGTGCAGATCCACCTCACGCAACAGCAAAAGTTGGCTGTATACCAACTAAAAATAAGCTCAAAACACAAAAAAGCACTAGATTTAGGTGGCTCGCTGCTGAAGTAAATTTCAAACTGCTATACACGAGGTGTCCTATCCTTCATGGATGCGCACAAAACTTTGTGTACTTATTTTGCAGTAGCCTATGCGCAGACTTTACTACTACTGCGCAAATAAAACGAGAGAAAAGAGATGTTTTCTCTTGATTTCTCCTACGCAGCATTAAAGTCTGCGTGCAGACTAGTTTTGCAGACTTTAACAGTTTCTGATGTCTTCATTTTTCTTACCTCATAATTATTTAGTTCTTTCTTCGACTTCTTGTGTACTACAATATCTCTTCTCAGAAGCACAAAGTAGGCCGAAATGACGTCAGGTACCCCAGCAGCCATTAGACCAAGTGGCTAATAGGAAGATAAACTTAACACATTCAGCTCTAAGATATACGTTGGAAGGTTTAAGAAATTTAGACTGCGTTCTAACGATGCCGGCACATTTTGAAAACGGTGAAAAAAGTGACGGCTGCAAAATTTGAGCTAGCGTTCACACGATACCGGAACAATTTGAAAACGGTAAGAAATTAGAGGGCAAAAACTTGTTAAAAGACTTTGATGCCAAAGAAGTGTACCTACACCCTAAGAATCGATCTGTCTCGTTCCAAAAGCGTCTGAAAATGTTTTGTTTTTCATCATTTTCAGGTGTTTACACGATGCCGTTTCCAAAATGTGCCGGTTAGAGTTCCGTTTTCGAAATCTACCGTTTCCATAATCTGCCGGCAAAAAATGTGTCGTTTTTGTGTGAACGGGAGGCATCCTTCACATTTTTCACTTTTTAAAATGTGCCGTTTTCGTGTGAACGCAGACGTAGTATCATGAAAATCTCCAAAGAACACAGCGCAAAGTTTGATTAATTACTGTTTAATCTGTGTTTGTGTGAATTACTCTTGTGTGGAAACTTGGATCTGAATATAATTGAGAATGGACTGATTGTTGAGTCATGAGAAATCCAAAGGTTTGCTGGTAACTCTTTTCAAATAGTTTCATAGCAGCTGCCTCCCTCTGTTTCTCTTCTTCCGTTCTTGGGTGTTTGAGTTGATTGTCGGTCTTTTTTGGAAATTATGTGTTTCAATTTGTCAGTCCATTCTGCAGTGTGTACCAGGTGAATGTATGTCTTGTTCCGCCGTGGATGGGGGACGCAAATGTATTGCGTAATTACCGTAAAAGCTCTTTAAACCCCCTTTTGTAATAGGCTCCTCCCCTCTCTGCTCAAATTTGAAATACCTGAAATAGAATTTAGTTACCTGTCCTGCAAATCTTGCAGCTCTTCGTTCGGCAGTGTCTGCAAAATGAGATTGCATCTTGTTAACATGGAAAGGGTGATAAATGTTGCAGTCAGAGTTGTATTTGACAGAAGAAGAGATAAAGTAAGGCCCCTTTTACATCAAATAACAAACTGAGAGGGTTTTGCTTGAGGCTTTGCACTCATCTGGAGCTCTTTTATGGAGTTTTTCGGACAATTGACTCGAAATAATCATAATATTTTATCATGGGTCGCAAGAAACGAAGTGATAGTTAAAATTGTAAACGCAAACATACCTGTGTCTTAAAGTTTGCGTTTACATTTTAATATCACTTCGTTTTCTGCAACCCATGGTTTTATTTTCACTCGTTTTAGGGGCGACCACTTCAAATGACAGAATTCTGCAAGAGGTTAATACTTACGTTATTTATATATTCAAAACGAATATTTACTAGTACAGATTATTGAAGGCACTACTTACGAACTACTCTACTACATGACAAGAGCGATACTACAGGGAGCAGAAGACCTGACTACTCCATGAATGTGAAAGACACGAGTTGTTAGAGGGAATCGACATTGTTAAAGCTGGCCCGGGCCATGTTAAAAGTATAATCTTTTGAATTTGATAATTTCAACACGTGTGGCTTCGTTGTGGAGCCAAAGGAAGAATGGATGCGTAGGCCTTTTCTTTAGGCTATTTATAGTGGCTACGAGATATAGTTATGTCTATTCCCTTTAACCAAATAACTACTACCTGATTGGTAAATTTTCGAATACGTCATACTAAATAATCCACGTCTTTAAACCAAATGCATCAAGCGGCCTGCTTATATGGAGACAGTTTCCCGGCATTTTCCCGTTTCACCGGGAAAATCGCTCAGCCGGGACCCTGCCACATAGAGCTTTACCATATAAGATATCCCAAGCGTTCACATGAAAAAAATATTTTCCCGGCTTGCCGAAATCTTGCTCGCTTTACCGGGATCCCTCCTAGCCGAGGAAATATTTTCCTATATGAACACAGTTTCCCGGCAAGAGGGGGAATTCTCTTTCTTTTATGGTTAGTCCTTTGGCACCAGAGACAAAAGCTATTGTTCTTTATCCTTGGTAGCCGGGGAAACGTCTCTCATATGAAAGGTCAAGGAATCGGCTCGGCTCGGCTCGGCTCGGCTCGGCTCGGCTCGGCTCGGCTCGGCTCGGCTGAGCGATTTGCCTGGTGAAACGGGAAAATGCCGAGAAAGCTTTCTCCAATGAACTTGGCCAAAAATATTCAACTGTTCATGTTGCAAGCTATGTTGTGTCTAATTTACACTGTAATCGCTGTGAGAGCCGTGAGATACGACGCAAAATGTGATTAGATGTGTCCCATTGCATTCCGTAGGAGATCACAAGTTTGTTTAACTGTTCATAAAAGCGTATTTTGGTAGAAGCTCTATGATACGCTTTGCATTACTTAAAACCACTTTGCACTGCTCTGTTTTTAGCTGTGCCCTTTAATAAGGCGGACTTTTGAAACTGAAAGGATCCCTCGCCGGAGACATACTTCATTAGAACGACTGTGCAATGACGTTACTCGTATAGACTTTCTGCTGTGACATCCTGTGCATAGACATACTGGCCAAGAATGTCGGCAAGCCAAAAGGTTCACGTTTAATTAGGAACTGTCTCAAAGTAAAGTGTATTACAACTAAATACTACAGAAAGAACGCACAGTTTGACGTCGTTGTAGGACAGCATAGGAGTAGCGATATTAGCCAGTTCAAAGTGTTACCAAATAAGGTAGAGATGCCAAAACACTAGTTGTTCCTAATTTTTTGTAGTAGCTGCTACATCATGAGCTTGCCCATATTTAGAAAAGCCCATGTAATCGATTATGACGTAAACTAAAACCTATAGTTATAAGTTTGATCACTCGTTTCCTTGTCTCGGCTTGCTAGGAACCCCTCCCCCCTAAGAGGCGCTAGACAGCGTGCGTAGTATGGATTTTCTTCAATGACATGATATCATGAGCGATAGGACACCCAGTGTGTGTAGCAGTTTGAAGTTGATATCAGAGGCGAGCCACCTTAACTTATTGTTTTCTTTTGTGTATTGAACTTATTTTTACTTGCTGCACAACCACCTTTTATTGTTTCGTAATTTTGAATTTTTTCGGTAGCGAGCCACCTTAAGTGCAGAGCCACCTTAATCTTAGCTTTACGATTAAGGTGGCTCTGCATTTAAGGTGGCTCACTACCTACGAAACAGTGAAAGGTGACTTTATACCAAGTAAAAATAAGTTCAAAACACAAGAGAAGCAATAAGTTAAGGTGGCTCGCCTCTGATATAAATTTCAAATTGCTAGAAGAAACAACAGCAATGATGCAAATAATATCGTAAGCCCCAGCATTGATTCGTTAAGATGAAAGCTGTAGCACGATTTGCCAAAACAAGTGGGTCACTCAGCATTTCGTCTCTCCAAAAAAGTGGCCTAGCAACAGATGCTCCTTCCCTGTTTGCACGGTTAAGAGCTTTCACGCGGTATCTTCAAGAATCTTAGAAACCGAACTCACCTCGCACAAGATTTCTGAATTCAGCAACCATTGCTGCTTCTGTGATGATCGCCCCTGGAGGTCCAGGAGGGCCTTGTGGCCCAGGAGGGCCAGGAGGTCCCTGAGGTGCACTGTTCTGCAAAGGGGAAACGTGTTGTGAACGATTCAATTTTCCAATGATACTCCGGAGATCAGTGCTAAAATTAATGGACTTTAGGGAGAATTAGTGGAATCAGTAGGACTCCTTCGATAGTGATGAAAGTTTGGAAAATACAGTTTAGGAATGAAGCTTTGTTTTATAGCTTTTATTGCTTAGAACTCTCAAATTATCCATAAAGTAAGACAAGGAAGACAGATATTCTACCGTCTAAGTTAGCCTTTCTACTGTGAAGCATTTTATGAAATTTGAAGAAGTATCTTACAGCAAAGAACGAATTCCTCTTTGAGGTAGATACGTATCTAGCTTTATCAGATAATTTTTAGGCAAATATGCTTTATAACTTGTTATTCTAAGTACAGCTGCGTATACACGCTGTCAAAATATGCTGACAAAATGCTGATGAAGAGCCTCAAAGGCGCAATTTGATTGGAAAAGGTTATCTGATCACATGCAAAGTAAAAGTTTTATTTCATAACGACACTGCCTGTTGTGGTTCACCTTTGGAAATTCAACCGCAGCTAAGTATAAGACTAAAGCTTAGGTGCTGAATGTGAGTCTGATGTCAGAAATTTCATACCAAGCAATCTGAAGACATTTTTAAAAATCCAAAACGAGGCTGCTTAGTTGAAAAGATGTATTGGCAACGTGATCGCATGAATCTTACAGTGAAATTGGCATGCGCTCCCCCCAAAAAGCCGCTGTGGACACATAATTTTGAAGTATTTCTCGTTTCTGACAGTTTTACAGATTCGTGGGAAATTACCTTTCCTTCTCTGTCCTTAATCAGTGTGCGGATTAGCCTTGATAAGCTACATTCATATATTAAAGCTACATCGCTGCAGTAAAATACCAGACTAATCTCAAGATCATTTAACCCACGCTGATGAAATTATTTACGGACACATGACCTAACACGTGTGATCCATGTCTGCTACAATGCAAATTCAGGATTAGAAAGAAGAATAATTTCCCATCTTATACTTCTTATCTTGTTTTAATTGTCTCATGTAAGTCTAGGTCAGTTTAGTTTTAGAACTACATTCATTAAGCTTTAGCTTTAAATGTATTAAGTTAGATTTAGATCGTGTGAAAGTTTGGAGAATCAGTTTTACTCAAGGTGAACCTGTGAGCCGGAGAAAGTTAGTTCTTTTAAAAATTCATAGCACCATAGGCACTGTACAGATTTGAGTGATTCAAATTTCATCTAAAAGCCGAGCGATCGAAGTATTTTTTGTTATATTTTTCCTTGTTTTACTAGCACTAGATGTTTCAGAAACATTAACTTGATAAAAATTCCATAATTTCATTTCTTTTACTTCTTTTCATAATTTCATCATCTCATTTCTTTTGGTGTGATAACGTTGTTGATAACTGATTACTTGATTTTCTTGCAGGTTTAACAGCTTTCTCTCCAGTTACAGGTTTATTTTATATTCTTGCTGTTCTTTTTTACAGGAGTTGATAGTGTTTTTCTTACTGGATACAAGTTTATTGTGCGTCCATGGCTTATTGAGATGAGTGCTCTACTTAAGGCAAAGTGAGTGGCAAAATGACTGAAAAAGGGCCTAAAAACATTGATCAAATTGTAAGGACTCTCCTTATACAGAACAATACGTTTTGGGCGTTCCACTTGTCTCAAGAGTTATACGACATCAATTATCAAGCAGATACTACGTAAAGGTTTTCAGTCCCATGGCAATGAAAGTATAGTGGATAACTCTCACCTAAGCAGAATTGCCTTTTCTTTATTGATCTGTGCGAGGAGTCCATTTGATTTGATCAACGTTTTAGGCTATTTTTCATTCATTTTGCAACCATGAACTTTTTTTAAAGCTGAATTTACCTTTACTTCCAGTGCCCTTGAGACAGCGAGAAAACTTACAAAAATACTTCGATCTTTTGACTGTTAATTAGAATTTGAATCATTCATATCTGCGAAATACCCTTGATACTATGAGTTTTCAAAACGTGGGAACTTTTTCTGGCTCACCTCGTATATGGAGGGTTCCACTTTATCTCATTCAAACAAGAATAGCCTCACTCAACTGATTCACATCTTGGATTTGCAAGACAGAATAAACTTTTTTGGTTTTAAATTTAGAGATGAATGCGCCAGTATAGTAAGCTTTTTAATGTTCACATGCCCATGCATCAGGACGAAAAGTATTATGTCACAAATTAGGTAATAACATGTTGTGGGTTATGTTGTAAGTTTAAGAGGACAAGTACACGCAAGCAAAGAGCAAAAATTTCAATCTCGAGGGCTCCTGAGACGAGTCCCGTGGCAGATGTCTGTTTCACCCATTTTGAAATATTTGTAAGTTATCATTACACGTACCCTTGCAAGATATTTTTTGCCCTTCCTGCTCGACCTTTTTCTGTTTTCAATATAATTTTGGCCACGTCTGACGGATGATTGTTTCACAAAAGCCAGCCAACTTTTAACAGGATCAACTGCGCCATGTCCATCTTTTAGTTTCTGTAACGACAAAGATAAAGTCATTAAAGCTGTAACTGCGTTCCATCAGTCCTCGAATACTCCCCGCCTTCGAATAAGCCCCTACCCAAAAATGTTTTCTTTGAAATAAACCCTCAGCCTCGAATAAGCCCCGATGGGGATTTAATATTCTTGTTTTTGATAGCCCTTGATAGAAATTGTTTGTTATTTTAGTGAATTCTTTCATTCCCTTCTTTCACTGACTTCTGGTGTCTTCTTCAACGCACTTGAGCTTCGATATTGTTACGGAAACGATATTGTGTTAAGCATACTACGATCCTTAAGTAAAAGAACAACATTAGTCCTCCCCCAACCTGGAATAAGCCCCTTCCCCTCGAATAAGCCCCCACCCTAAAATTTCTTTCCTAAATAGGCTCCTGAATCCTTATTCGAGGACTAACGCCATTTTGTGACCTCAGTTCTTTTTGAGCTTACAGGTTATCAGTTGTGCGTAGCAAAATTTGCAAGAAATTGAATGTTTCTAAGTGTTAGTATATGCTATAAATAACATTAATTGGTGAGTGCTGCTGTGGTGTTTAGAAACCAGAAACAAACTGAACCAACTTATGGACGGAAAAGGTTGATGATAGGCCTTGTACCTGATTCTTCGATTCCTATCTTGCAAATGCCTGTTCTTGCAGTGTCAGGTTTGTTTACATCAGAAAGATCGATGCCCGTGTCCCATTCTCAAGATTCAGCAGCAATAAGGCAATTTGTGCCGGCAATTGAAATCTTTCCATTGCACATTCCACAACATTTCACAATACGAGAAAATATGAAGAAGACTTTGTCACAACTGGGTTTTAAATATCATAATTGCATGATCAAAATAGGTTGTTCACAAAGAGTCTCGCTCACCTTCTCTGCAGACTTGTCGCGGAAGACTCGTTTTAAGACATGATCAAGGTTGGTAAGAAATTTCGACATCGAAATATCTAGATATCGCAACGTTTCATTTAATTGGAGATCTGATGCGGCTTCACCGCATTTGGCTGGAGAGTAAAATCACTCTCTTCGCTCGCACTCTAACGATAGTCAGATGTCAACAAGATCTTTTCGATAATTTTGTTTTTCTTGATAGGAGCTAAGATATTAATATTCAAAGGACAAATTTGCATCCACCTCCAAGTCCTTGAAACCTCCCAATCATTCCTTGAAAAGAATTTGTTATCAGATTTCTAAGACAGGAAGGCATGGAGCTCGGGGGGGGGGGTATCATCTCGACCTATCATCTGACGGGGAAGTGCCATTTTGCCCGAAAAATTGGTACTCATAATTCCGTAAATTCTGGTAGATTTTAGGGACATAATCCCGTAAATCGAATGTAAATCTGGGCCATAATTCCGAAAATTATGAAAAGTGCCCTGAACAGGACACCCATGATTCCGTTAAATGTCTAAAAATTGTGAAAAAGATATCAATAATTCCGTAACGGTTTGAAAAAAGTACCCCTAAAAATGGCACGTCCCATACCATGAAAAGTACTAAGTTACCCCCTCCCCCCGAGGTATGGAGGCCTGCCGGACCAAAATATGTCTCCTCTTTTATTAATGACCCGCCCGGAAAAGTAGCCTCGAAGAAACGCCATCCTCAACCAGATCCCAAGAGATCTGATTGCAAATTCTTTTCGAGGAATAATTATACCATGCCTACGCCAAATATGCGTCGATGCTCAAGGGAGTAGTTTCACTATTAATAGTAGGTGTAAAATGAATTTTTGATACCAAGATGAATGAAGCTGACTTCGGAGCTCCCTTGACGATAAGTGACACGCAGATTACATTTATCTGTTGTGCCGCCTTTACATTTTCTCTGCTTGTTCAAATTTTGTTGACTTCATTCACCGTACTTCAAGAATTTGCTCAGGCCGAAACGTCAAAGCTCTTGTTTAGAGGTGGAGGCCAATTTGTCCTTTGAAGATTGATATCTTCACTCTCAACGTACCGATATCAACAAACGAGGTATCTATGTTCAAGCTAGCTTTCGAGGTACGTTTTAAAAACTATTTTTAGTTGATTCACGCTGTATTCTTGTCGGTAGGGTCGATAAAATCCGTATACTTGTTTAGAGACACCCCCGGTAGTTCTAATTAATCTATCAAAGAATGATATCTATATACACGTATGTTTTTATAAGAAACTGCCTTTAAGAAACTCAAGTCTCAGAACGCCAAAAAATTCAGAAACTACAGCACTGGAAGAATATAACTGAAGAAGCTATCTATTTTCATAAAGGAATCGTTAGCACATGTTTACTTTATTTCCACTTGTTCTTTGTATCACATTGCTTGTATGGTACTTGAGCATAGTCTAAATATTAGAAAGTCTTCAAAAACCTTGTTTTGTAATCTTCTCAAGGGAACAGGTAGTGGCATGAAGATTTTTATGGAACCTGTAAGATGCTCTCAAGAAACTCTGAGCGACTCTTGAGTACCGAATAAACGGGGGGATGAGAATAATCGGGGGGATTGGAATAATCAAGGGGGTTGCTTGAAGAAATAGAAATAGTCGTTTTCTAAGGTATTCTTGAGTACCTAATAAACGGGGGGTGAGAATAATCGGGGGCTGGAAATGGTTCGATATAACAATAATCGAGAGGGGTGGGTTGGAGTAATCGGGGGGGTTGGAGAAATAGAAAATGGTCGTTTTCTTGGGTAAACGCGTATTTTTTATATGTTTATGCGAACAGTGATGTTACTGATACATTTACTTTTGAATTGTTAAATCTGTTAAATGCACTTCTTGAGACCTTTTCTTGTATTTATTCAGAAATTATGTTTTCTATCATTTCATTTTTCCAAAAATTAATAAAGGGGGGTGGAATAAGAGCGGGGGTTGGAACAATTTTTCAAAATTAATAAGTGGGGGCGATTATTCGGTACTCGAGAGTACTCAAAATATGATGATTTTAAGAAACTGTCAGTACTTGCCCAGATTCTTAATTTCTTATGAAAAATACATGTAAACATGTGATACATCTGATGCACTGGCGAATTTTGAAAGTAAGTATAACAAGATCAATTCAAGGACCCAACCTGTGATAATAAGTTTCAGATAATCACTAGATGCTTTTTATCATCTTTCTATCCTTCCTTGCATTTATCATGTGATTTCTAGAGATGGAAATTTTCAATCCATGCCACAGTTTACATCCCAAGAGAGCAATACTTTCTATCCCAAATCTTTTAAGATTGAATGCAAGCTTCTTTAAAAAACAACTTCGATTACAGCATAGCAAAATCATTCCAGATTTTACTTCAAGTATCTGCCAAAATTGTTTTCACCGCAACCGCAGATTAAAGTGATGATCTGATCACTGTAGACCAAAAAGTGCCCGAAATAGATGATCAATGTGTAAGCAGTTAAATTCCAAAAATACGAGATAAGATGTGCTAGTAATCGAATAGAAACCGTTAAATAACCAAGATCCTGAGATCTGTTAGCACTTTAAGTTCGACTGCACATGATATGATGGTCTTGGTAGACCTATAAAAGTTGTTTTGCTCGACTCGGAGATTACCCCATGTAACCTCAATATTTGCGCCTCGTTTCTGGACTTCAACGACTTCCAGCATTTCTCTCCAAGCTAAGATCTTTCCGAAGAGACGATTACGAACTATTCAGTATTAATTTTAATAAATGGAACTTCTCTCCGACTGATAAATATGTCTGGCTAGCCCAGTGCTTCACAGCACAGGTGGTTTTCCTATCTGAATTCATTGAGAATATATTTGACTTTTTAAGAATCATTGCTCAAGAAAGTTTACAGTTTTTATATACCTAAAGAATTCCTAAAGAATTCTTGTAAGTTAGTAAGAAGTCTTGAAAATTCTTGTAATGTTGATGTACACAAACTTATTTCTTTTATAA
The DNA here is from genome assembly GCA_964019985.1 of Aurelia sp. 4 Dawson et al 2005. Lineage (NCBI taxonomy): Eukaryota > Metazoa > Cnidaria > Scyphozoa > Semaeostomeae > Ulmaridae > Aurelia > Aurelia sp. 4 Dawson et al 2005. The sequence continues at coordinate 12,766,165 of OZ026509.1, forward strand.
GAAACCAAGAAGTTGGACCAATATTGAAAGCTTGTTCAAGTTCTCAGATTTTGATTACTTGGAGTTTCTCATGAGTTGTTTAAATGATCCATAACACTCTTCAGGTTCTTCCAATGTTTAGACATTACTCAAGTACCTTCTAAATCATGTGGTATAGGAAAAAGCGAAAATAAAGTAAATTAATGTTAATGATTTGGTTTGTCAAAATAAATAGTTTCTTAACCTATATTTTCCTAGTACTGGAGTTTCTTAATTTTTAGCGATCTGAGAATTGAGTTTTTTACAAGCAGTTTTTTTATAAAGAAATACGCGTAGCGCCTGTGCTTTGGATATGTTTCATATAGTCGAACAGATTGCAAAGGGACGTCTTTTGACCTGACACAGTAGAAGCCCGCGTATAAGAACCTATTGATTAAGAACGTACTGGCTGAAATTCTAAAATTAGATCCCCCAATATATAAGAACCCAGTCAGCCTGAAATTTGAATGGGTTCTTCTTTGTAGAGATCATCAAAGTAGATCAAAACTCTAGTTGCTTTGCCAGCGAACCTATACAGACTGATACTGCCATATATGCATCTTGCAAAGAACTATAAAGATGCTTTGAGAGCTTTTCATGGTATTCTGTAAAATTCCTGATTCTTCTTACGAACTGCCGTTGTTAATAAAGCCTCGTGAACTCAGGTGCCTCTGATTACTGGCAGTAAATAATTAGCCTGAAGTTTCAATCTGAACAAAAGAAATACATGAAAGCCTCGAATGAAATAAGAACTAATTTAAGGACCTGAACTGCCCAATTTCCCACTAAATACTCAATATATAAGAAGCTAATCAGGCTGACTTGCAAAATTGTATGTTCCTATACGCGGGTTTTTACTGTGCCACCTACTGTACAACTTTATTTGATTGTCGAAAATATCCCATATTTCCTCTTGCTTACACTTAATTCAATGAGCAAGGACACATGAGTTGGAGACTTCTTACATATTTCCGGTTCATACAATGCTCATACTGTCAAGAGAGAATACAACCATTCAATTTTGACATGCGCAACTGGGTCTGCAATAGCTCAATACCTTTATGGGATTTTCAAGGATTATCAATCACCTCCCCCGTAACCATTGCGTAAATCATCGGTTGTACCAGAAAAGGTACGTTGAAAACAAAGATTTCTTGCTTCATTTTCTTCAAAAGATGCAGGGGCTTTTGGTATTGCGCATTTCGGAAACAGAGGCAATAAATAAATTCATAAATGAATGGAAAGATGGCAAGATGCCTAAATAATCTAGAGAAAACATTTACCATAACAAGCAAGTGTCCTGCAAATCTTGAAAGGTGCAAATAAATCGAAAAAGGCTCGAGTTTGCAGGAAGATGCGACCGAGACGCAAGCCAAACGTTTTTCATCGAAGCGGAGGGGATTTCCCGATTCCTACTTTTGCCAGGGCCTTCAGAATGGGCCGCGCTCTCCTCAGTTCCTTTCCACAAAATTGCAAAAAGATGTATTGTACATCTATAAATAGTGCCAATCTGCCCAGCCTCTGTCTCTCTCTCCCATTAAAGGCGTGTTTAGACCTGAAAAGTTTTCTGATGAAATGAAGTGAATTTCATGTCCGATATAAGTGTTTGCGAATAATACCAACTGAGCTGTTTTGCATCAGTACTTTTCTTTATTCGCAGATCTCACGTTATATCTACATAATTCAAATTTAATCACAAAACATTTCTTACCAAGTGTTCTCCTCTGTGTCTTCGATGCTTACGATCCTTTTTCCTTGCATCTGCACATTGTGCTACTATGAGTAGGACAAGACTTATCGCAACTATGGCTCTGCTCATTGATATGCTTGACATTGTGAAGTTGGTGATATTAGGAATCTGTGAAAGATTGATAAGAAAGAAATGAAGACGTCGGGTGCTAGATTTGGTGCTAGAGAAGTTATTTTTTTTTTATATCACTAAAATTTAAAACGAAAAAACAAACTCAAATTTAATTTTGTTGAGGTGGAGGCAAAAAACATAACGTTATCGAGTTGCCTCCACACCCAACATCACCATTATACGAATATTTTAAATTGAAATAACTTTACATAACAAAAAATAATACTGAAGCCAAATTTGCCATTGAGGTGATCTTTCAATGTGGCGCACGCAGCAGTGTCAGATTGATCCAACTCCGTCGTGCTGCCGAGCTTATATCTAAATAGAAGTTAATAGAAGTTATTAAAGACCCATTGCTAACCATGATCCTTCGTGGCTCCAAAATCGACTTTCGTATTATCTGAGAGTCTTTTTGGCCTAAATTGCCTTTGTCTTACTAGTCATTCGGCGCACAAAGGGTCATGGTTAGCAATGGGTCTTTAAAGTAAATCAACGGGTTAAAAGCAAACTTAGCTAGGGGGCTGGGTAATCTAAATATAACCTATTGCATTCGATGTTTTCGATCAAGAAAACAATAGGAAGATAAGTGGCGCCTGCCTTTCTTTTGTGCTATATTTAGACTTTGCCGCTATATCTCCGTTCATTTACTTTAATCAAATATCAGGGTGGTAATTTTACTGCCCAGTTTTTATTTGCATTTTCAAGCAAGACATCCCTCCGTGGAGATACTTCAGCCACTGCGCTTCTAGTTAAGGTAGCAGTACCGAATAAACATTTTGTTCCAAATATATGTGTCCAGTGGTTTTCTGGGCTCGCCTAAAAATCATGATGTTTTAACTGGTAGCAACTGAAACCTTTTTTACCGAATTCGCAACTCGCATCTCAGAGATACCAACTTGCAGTTCTCACTGTTAACTCGCAGCTCTCTGAATGCACAAATTCGCAACTCAGAACTCGCAAAAAGCATTTAACTGAAAACTTGTACTTTATCAATGCTCTAGAAATACCGGCACTGTCGATGTAGTAATAACCTGTGGCAAGGAGCGAGAAATGATGATCTGTAGTAAGTCGAGAGTACAGTCGAACCTTCACATAACGGACACCCGTGGAACCGTTGTAGAGATGTTTTCCGCTGTATGGAAGTGTCATTTCTTATCATACTGTATTTTGGGAAGAAAATAGTCGTCCGTTGTTCGGAGATGTCCGTTGTATAGAGGTGTCCGTCAATGGAGGTTCCACTCTATGACCTTTTGCGCCAACATCCTGTCCCCCTGATCGTTCTTTGATAACATCATGTGAATAGACAGAAAGCGTCTAAATCAGAAGATCCTATATTTGTTTCGTGGGTAAATACATCGGAAGTATCAGTGTCTGAAAACCTCCTTCCATTCGATATCCTCTTGTTCTACATTTCATTTGATTGAAGAGCTCAAGATTTTGCAACTTCCTCTCATTTCGAATTCGGCTGGTTCTTTGTTTCTGTTTTAAGATTTTCTTGTATATCTTTGCTTTGATAATCCTGTGAGATTTTCTTGAGCATAAATCAATTAAAACGTAACCCATTTTTGAACATGAAACAAAAATGTTCAAATCTAATTTAAATTGTGGAGCAAACAAAATGGAAAAACAAGAAATTGTCCTGCCATGTAAACAACGAATATTACCTTAAAATTGATCGCTTTACTTTGAACAAACGAGAAAGCAACTTTAAGTCCCACATACTTTACAAAAACGGGGCGTAGTTGTGAATCTAACGATAGCACCAAATTACCCTAATAGTTTTCAATCTTTTTATATACCCCCTAAAACAACGCTCATAACTCGTTCCTATGCTCATCATCACCTCCATCATCATCATAATAATCATCATCATCATCACCCTCATCATTATCATCAACATCATCGTCATCATCATCACCCTCATCATTATCATCAACATCATCGTCATCATCATCATCATCATCATCATCATCATCATCATCATCATCATCATCATCATCATCATCATCATCATCATCATCATCATCATCGTAGTCAGAAGTTACTATTTTCAAAGACCAGCTCTTCACAAATCAAGACGTCAAATCCCAGCCTGACCAAAAAAGATGCTTTCCATCTCTAATTTTCATTACTTTTGCAGAGAATAAACAAAACATCATTGAAATATTTGTAATATTGCTAAAATAAGGACAAGTTGCTCAACGTTGCAAAAGTTGCCGAAATTCCGAAAAGTTGCCCAAAAGACTGCAAGTTGCCCGAAAGTTGCCGAGCAACTTGTGGACAGGGCTAGGTCCCACATTCCTCGGATCCGCTATTTCAGTATTCCGGAATGCTGGATTTGTGAATCCAGGAAACGTGGAACAGCAATCAGTCAGATGGACTTACGAAAATTGGGTGGAAGCATGTCTATGCTAATGTCGAACCAAATTTTCACAGGCGTTTGTATTCAGAACGAAACGTTTGATCCAGTTTTTGAGCTACTTTTTAATTGTTGATTCTTGGATAGAGGAAACTTTCATATGGATACTTGCCGCTTTTGTTTATGCTAGTATCATTGAAACTTGAACTTTGAAGTGTTTTAGCGTCGGAGGCTCCAGCCGGCAATTCCGCCATTGCTCGAAGTTCGTACAGTCTTCCTATGGTTTCATATCTGGTTATGAAATCGATAAGGGAAGGCTTTGTTCCAGTTTTCAATGTGAAAGTCCATGAGTCGTAGTTATAGAGTCCATCAGTGCATCAAAAGCTATAACTTTAGAACTCTTTGGAGAGTTTGGTGCCACAATAGCTATCACTTTGTTTTAACCGCCATATCCTAGTTAATATCGAGAATAGCACAGAAAATACGATGCCCTAATAACGCCACTATCTTTTGGCCGCAACGTTTGTGCGTTTTTTAGTTTACGTGCCTCAAATAAACGAAAAGGTATATGAATGTTTCGTGTTCCACAGTAACTATCCATTTGTTGTTTTTAACTGTTATATCCTTGCTAATCGGAGGATGGTTCGGTGATACTTGCACCATTCAGAAACACATACAAATGTACAAAGATTTAATCATACCTGCCAGATAATTGTGCTAAATTTCTCTTGAATCCTCTATCAATTACATTGACTCCCATCTCCACATCTCTGTTTCGTTAGGCCAATGTGTTGTGTTGTTGCAGTCGTATTGTATACATGAGAGCGCGTGGCCGAGTGGTAAAAGCGACTGACTCGTAAACCAAAGGTCGGAACGGCCGAGGTTCGAATCCCGTGCTGGAAAGTTTGGTCGCTGTCCGTAACTCTAGCCCGGGTCGACCAGAGCCATGTGTGGCCCCTTCGCAGGCTAGCCCCGTTAAATATGATTACCTACCTACATTTGCTACACATTTGCCTAACAAAAACACAGAGATGTGGAGATGGGAGTCTCTGTAACTAACATAGAATTCAAAAGAAATTTTACACAATTATCTGACAAGTATGATTAAATTATAGTACATTTGTATGCATTACTGAATCGTGCAAGTATTACTGAACCATTCTCCGCCATCTGTGACAGTTTTGCGTTTCCCTTGCTTGTCCCAAATTTTTAGTCTTTCGTGCGACAGTGGCTATCCCTTAGTTGTCACTGTCATATCCTTGCTAATATAAAAGTAAATGAGAAAAGGATAATCAACCTTAGTCAGTCATTACGAAGGGATCAAATTCTTAAATCCTAATTTATTTCGGATCTAATGTTTATACAACCACACTCATTTCATTACACAAGAAGCCGACACCGTTACCAACTTGTTTCCCTTGAAAGAAAGGAAAGAATTATCGAGAACCAGCACATGAGCATGAAGGAGGCCTCTCAAGGGATTAGATGCACGTAGGATTGCTTAATTCCAAGGTTCTAAACCCATATCTTTAATTACTTTATTGATAGCATTTTTGAGGATTTGAATTTTGACGAAAGATATTTTACCGATTCTTATATAATCTAATGAATCACGGCTTACCAAGAACGGTCTGAAAATTCCATTTGTTGTCTATTTGTTGAATCGATGACTATGAAAGATGGCAAAATAAAGACGTCTTAGAATTGTTTCAAAAAACCGTCTGAAGTTTTCAGTGCGCCCGCAAAGGATCATGGGTGACGATGGCTCTTAAATGCATACAGGCCGTGGGTTAACTTTACGTTTTGTCCATGAAACTGGTCGATTTGATTGATTTCGTTCAAAATTTTGCCATCCGTCAAGCAGCCATCAACAACCTCGTCCCCAGGGCCTTTTGAATAACAAAAGGCCCTGGGGACGAGGTTGAGCCATCAAGTCTCCTCTCAAGTTCCCTTCCTACTGAATTTTCTTTTTGAGTATAGTTCTACGTAGTTTTGCTTTATTACTTTTTTCTTCTTCTTCTTTTCCTTCCAAAAGCCACGGGGTAGACATGATATACCGTAAAATCTCTATTAAGCCCCCTCTCAAATAAGCCCCTCCTCTTTGAGTCAAAATTTGAAATAAGCCCCCCTCTCTATTAAACCCCCCCCCCACTTGTACCTTATTCTAGAATTTACCAAATGTTTTCCTTTTATTCAGCTACACAACCTTGCACGTTAATTCTAGTATGGTGGGGGATAAAAACTTTGTCGAATTTACATATTTGAGCCGTAAGATTGTATGTTGATTCTGCAAGATATGGGATAAAAGAACTGAAAAACTACCAAATATATCTTTGTCACTTGATTTTCTGAATAAGCCCCCCTCTCTATTAAGCCCCCTGGAAGGTCTAAACTTAAAAAAGGCCCCCGGGGGCTTAATATAGCTTGTACGGTATTGCTCCTCGTGGTATTGTACTTTTAGTATTGTAGAATATTTTGAAAGTAGTATAGTAAGTATTTTGTATTGCAAATTTTTAATTGATTATATATAAAAACGACCCTGGGGGACGATTGCTCTTTAATGAGCACCGGACCATTTAACGTTTTCTGTTTGTGCTGTATAGCATTGTGTACTTGAAATTTCATACCTTCTTTAATGATAAAGAACATGTGACAAAGTCCAAATAAATAGATCGTTGCACTGAACATTGCGTAAAGGAATTTTTACTGTGATCCTTTGCGCTTCGAAGAATTTCGAATGATCTGATTGGACAATAGTCCTTGCAGGTATTTTGAAAAAGAATCTCAGTCGAACAACATTTACATTTTGTTTACATTTTGAAGAATTTTCGAATGTGCACAAACGCAATAGAAGTCCTAACCCTACTCCATCACTCCATCAAACTTCGCGTATAAAAATGTATAAAGATATCGCTCGATCCAGACTCTTTTGTAGAGTAGCTGAATGGTCTATTGCTGTAGAGCTTGCATAAAAAGACTCGTAAGAAACTCTGAGTACTCGGAGCATTGAAAGAAACTTTCATCACCGGCTCAAATTCTTGTCCCTTTTTAAGATATATATATGTCTATACTGGTCTAGTCCTCTCGGTTAGAGCAAAAGCCCTTCCTTAATGTTTTCATTCTTCAAACATAAAAACTGCGTAAAATGGAAACAGTCCTTGGTCTGCAGGAGGCAAGAAGCAAGATGACATTTCAGCTTGCAACCGCGCGTCCTGTAAACTGTGTACTTGTAAGGAAATGATTACTCCATGTGTGGCGGAAGGCAAATCATGATTTAGAACTCCGCTTATCCGTCGAGATGGTGAATAACTGTTAATGGTGTACTGCTGTATCAAAATTTGCAGGTATCAAACCACAAAAAGATGACTTATTCATAGCGCTTGTAAAATAGAGATTACCAGAGTGAGAAATGTATGATATTTTAGCATTTAAACCAAGAAAAATTGCTTATAAATGGGTTTTCCTTCTTCTGTCGATTGGCTTTGAGACACAGATTTACGCGATAGATACTGCACCGGGTGTCCAAAAAAAGTATAAGCATTTGAACAATTACTGTGGGGGATCCTTGAAATCAAAAGTTATTGATTTTAGCTTATCTTGTAAATGAGATCTCAACTTAGATTTTGCGTGCTTGCATGTCTGAGCATGAGCGATATAGAACACTCAGTGTGTGTAGCATTATGAAATTAATATCAAAAGCGAACCACCTTAGCTTAGTGTTTTGATAAGTTTTGAGCGTATTTTACCAGGTATACAACCACCTCTCACTGTTTCGTAATTCTGAAATTTACGGTGAGCCACAAAATCATACTTTATGAACGTCTACAGTATGGTGGCAAGCAGGAATCTGTAGCTCTTCTCGTTAAGGATTTATAAATTTGATGTTGTCACAGCCTCAAAATTAATAAATGCCGTCATTCTGAACCTAATCAAGACATAAACAAAGTCCGAAAATTACCCAGAGTTTCTTTCAATAACTTTAGTTAAGGGAAAATGTAAAAGAAGTTTGCATCCACCCTTTTCAAGATTTGAGACCTATATACTGAGACTCGCATTAGTTAAACTTTCCCTCACTTCTAAGCCCACGTCAGCAACTCATCAGAGAAAATTTTAGAGATCTTTTGAAAACTCTAGGAGTATTGAAATAAGAAGGAGGAATTTATCAAATGGTGTCTGAAATTTTTTTCAAGACGTCCATTTTGTAATATTTGATTGCCACAAAGATAAATACAGTGCCAGGTTTCTTGACGGTCAAAGGAGGTGCAAAGACAAGCATGCTTTGCGCGAAGACAGCGATTTACCCTGCACAGCTTGCAGAATAACTGACTGTGCAAGATTTAAAAAAGGAACAACAAAGGCTGGCAAAGGCTGCTGCTCTCTTTAAACATTGCTTGGAGTTGGCAGTGGTAGTTTTAGTACAGTCAGAATCACTTGATTTCGTCATAATGTTGAGATACTTCCTTGCTCATGTTCAAACAATACGGAGGGACTCATTGTTGCTTCTCTGTTCAGCAACTGTGAATTTTGTAAAACAAAAGATCCAGCTCTCCGACGTTTCAAAGTGATTTGCCTTCCTGAAGAAAAGATTTCACACTTTCAGAGCAGCGGACCATTATGTCTTGCAGTCTTGTTTATTTTAAATTGACTGAGTGCAGACAGATGTGTGTATCAGAGAGCTGAATATTTTGCATTAGAAAAGTCAACCTTGCTTCTCTGTTCTCAAAATAACAAAATATACTTTTTTCCAATTGCAACCTTCGAACAACACAAACTGCCAATGTTATCAAGTGTCCTGTGACTAATAAGCAATCAGTCTCCTATGGCAGCAACCCCATTTGATAAGTTTTGCCATGTGCTTTCTTACTTCTTTATTGTATCTTTTTAATACCAGTTATATTTACAGTAAACAGTTCAAATGCAGAAATCAGTTCGTATTGGCTACAGCTATTTTGTGATTGTAAATACAGCTGGTTCTTACGATAACATGGAGGAAACTAATAGCAAAATTAATTTTGCGACTGTTGACCATTGGCTTCTGGTTCAATTTGAGCTCCAGGCAAGCGAAATCTCCAGAACAGCAACCAGATTCCAAGCTAACCCAATCATGCCTAACATCCCTAAGCGTACAGGAAGAAAAAATCTAGGGGGCGCGGCCCGACACAAAACCCATCATTTGCCAACATTTTTGCCCTACTAGGGGCAAAAATTTGCCCGAAAGAGGCTGATTTTCGAAAATTTCTCCAAAGTTGGGGGGCTACCGCCTCCCCCCGGCCCCCCCCCCGTACGCTTATGCTAACGTCTAACTAACAATGAATGGTAACACCATAAAGAAAAGTTGAAATCTTCTCTGAAATTTGTCAGGAAGCGAAGAACCTACCAGAACGTAAATTCAGCGAGGAGGAATGCACTTAGATACGTAAGGTTGTCACCGTCAAACACTGTGAATAGATCCGCTTCTCCACAACAAACTTAATATGTACGAATGATTTATCAATTCAGTGTCGGCAAGCAAAATTAAATTATCAATTACCCAGGTGCAGAAGCATAGCTAAATTACCTCATAAAACTACCCTTTGCTCTGTAAAAATACCTGAATTACCTCACTTAACTAGCCAGGGTTCAGTAAGAATAACTTAGTTACCTCACTAAATTACCCCAGCCTCAGTAAACGTAGTTAAACTACCTCACTAAACTACCCTAGATACGATAAGAATGGCTAAATTACCTCACCACGCAACCCCAGGTGCGATACATTTACTATGTTACATCGCTAAGCTGCCTTCATCATGGCACATGTATATAAATCAAAGTTTTCCCGACCTACCACCGTTGAAGTTTGATAAGTAATCAGTCTGCTAAAATGGAATGTATGCTTTTAAAATCATGATGCCAAACGTTCCTGCCTAACTGCTGGCAAAAGCCAAAATCGTGATGGCAGTGAAATATCCTTGCCTAACTGCTGCCAAAAGCCAAAATGGTACATTATCTGCTAGCGTGGACATTGCTAGCTTGTAGTCTCTGGAAAAATGGCCCATACCAGGTACCAGTGGTAGACTGAAGTTTGTGAATCTCAGTTATTACGAGCACAAGAGAAATTTTAACTATGATTAGGGTAATTACTAGGAATTATTTCGATACCATAAATACATACCACTACAAAAGATATAAGTCACCCGTACGGTTAACAAGCAGTTGACACCTCACACTTTTGTCTGTCTTCAGACCTCTTTACTTGACCTCTCTGCTTTGAAAACAAACTTCACTGCTCACTCTCCCTTGATATCAGCAGCCAACAGTGGGTCGAGTTGAAAAACAAACAACTTGTACTAAGTACGTTGCTTTTGACACAGAGATGATGAGCGCTTAAACCTCTTTCATGTTAATGTGTACACTGATTTCTGTTGCATATTGCATTAGCAATGTTAAAACATCGCCATGTAATCTCTGTTTCCTTGCCGACATCAATCAAATTGTCACGTGATGAGCGAGGAGAAAGATCAGCCATTGCATAGACTTGGAAATAGGAAGAGTAATTGATGGACCAATGACACAGGACCAATGATAAAATATGCATGGGACTCGTGTTATGTACATTGATTTCTGATGCGTATCGCATTAGCTATGGTAAAACGTCGCAGTGTAATACCTGTTTGGAACGGATTTTGTGAGCTGGAACAAGACATACAAACAGTAAGAACAAGGAGCTAGGAATGGAATCCGGTCATTGACTTGATATTTACAAAAATAACCGGAATTTCTGGAAACATGCTTGTGCAATTCAGTTCTGACCAGAACAGTTCAGTTCATTTCAGGTCAGTTCAGTCATAGTTTACTTCAATTCATCGATTTTGGATGCACGAGAACGGGATTAGGGACACCTCTTCTGAACTGTCGATGACCTATTCTAGCCAGAAATCAAGCCTCAGTTTTGATTGCCTGTGTTCCAGCATCCTCTAATTTCGTGCTGATTAGGGTCTACTGAGGTAAACTGGATAAGTGTGGGGTAAAATGAGTAGGCTAAAAAATTGGCCTATATTTTGATTTAACGTTTGTTCACACTTTTCTTCTACGGTAGAAGCCTGCAGTAAAAAAACCTATTTTAATAAGAACCTAGAGGTTGAAATTTGCTATTTTAAGCCCCCTAAATAATAACCTCTCAGAGGTTGACACTGGAGGAGGTTCTTTTATAACAGGTTTCCTATCTTCAGAATTATTCAGAACTTTCAAGAATTCTTGATATTCTGATCAGAATTCTTCAATGGTACAAAAAACTATCAGATTTTTAACAATAATTCTAGCCTAAACAATGTTCTCAAGAATTCTCATGGAATTCTCAAAGAGTCTTCAGGTTTCTTCTGCTAAAAACAGTACTAATGTTTGCAAAGCATGTACGTACATAAGAACCTTTTTAAGAATCTTGTAGGCTGGAACGTAGAATCATAGTCACAATGGTAGAAAAACAGTAATCTAATTAAAAACCTATTCAGGTTGCCCAAGAAAAACCTAGGTTCGTTTATGCAGTTTTCTCCCGGGGGGGGGGGGTACTTAGTATATTTGTCCGACGGGGATGTGCCGTTTTTCAGGGTATCGTTTTCGCCCATTTTTCCTAGAACAGGGTATCAAAAGAAGGCAAATTTTCTGGAGCAGGTTGTCAAAACATGTCAAAAGAGGAAATTTTGTTACAACGGGTCATTAGTTGGTCAAATTTTTGTGTTTTTGAGCATACTTTTCACAGGTTTTTTCTAGAACAGGGTATCAATTGAAGGCAAAAATTCTGGAGCAGGGTGAAAAATTTTTTTTCGTGGGCACATCCCCGTACAAATTTAGGTCAAGTACCCCCCCCCCGGGAGTTTTCTACTGTAGCTACAACTGCTCAAACTACACTCTTTGACATGGTGAATGTTGATTTGTCAGTTAAGGGTCTACTGTTTGTTGGCAACAGCCTAGCCGCTCTACATTTGCAGACTCTATCCCCCAGGGGGCTACTCCCTAACTTTCAGTACGGGCATGCCACTATTTCTTTGCTGACCCCTAATATTAAGCCTAATGATTTTTGGACCCCAAATATTGAGTCTAATGTTTTGGAGACCCGCACCAAATTCTAAGATTCTTCCTTTTTTAGATTTTGGGCCCAAAATATTGAATTTTGTCAATGTTATAATTCACAGACCCACCCCAGATATTGATTTAATGTTGAATTTCGGACCCCAATTATTGGCATGGACCCCCCCCCCCCGTATTGAAAGTTATGGAGTACCCCACCCCCCCGGCTCTATCCACCTTTTGAGACTTGTTGGCTGAGGAATCCGTAGTCAAGGAAATTTGCAATGCAGCTAGAACGTGGTCCAGTTTCTCTACTACCATCAACAGTGTCTCCATACCCTTAGGTTATGAACTGAAGTGTTTGTAAATTGATTTTCAGACTAATTAGTCAGCCCGGCATCTTGATAATTTGACTAAGTAGTCATGCAGGGTGTTTCCAGCGGTACTGTGCAAAAGCTTAGATCTTCGATAGTTTTATCATATTTCGTACTATGACTAACCTAAGTAATATCACAGACGATCACTTTCCACGGATATACACTGGTTGTCCCAAAAATAGGTTTCTCGTTTAAACGACTGGAAAAAATTGTAGTTGCGCAGAGCCCCTTGAGAGATTTATATGATAGCCTTTTGCTTCACGGCCAACTTGCTTCACGGCCAGTGCAAATGCTGTTGTCTTTTTTCGTGATCAATGACCACTTTGCTGAGTAAAACCGTGAGCGATAGGACACCCAGTGTGTATAAGTTTGAGATTCATATTAGAAGCGAGCCACCTTAACTTTATGTTATTTTTGTGTATTTTGGACTCAGTTTTACTTGGTATACAACCACCTCTCACTATAAGGTAATTCTGAAATTTTTGGTAGTGAGCCACCATGAGGCCCATCACCCAGAATTAGATGCCAGGGTAAAGTTTCTGGATGAATACTTCATGGCTAGGCTTTTGTGTAAGTCTAAGAATTGTACTTTTGTCATGGCAGAAGATATTTTTGCTAAACCCCAATAAGTGTTGCTATAGAAGCTTATAATTTTTATCATGTCATGCCAAGGTGGCCAAATCATGCCAAGCCTCCATGCGAAATTTGTGATATGTGTTGGCTCACAAATATGGTAACGTAATTGCATTAAACGGCTTGTCTGAGATCAGAGTGCTTTCAATCAGACATAAATCGTTTAGGAAATACGCAAAAGTGTCCCATATCTTTCCTAGGAGGTGTAGAAATCCTCCTTCCACTTTCAACATCGCGTGTAAGCTCCGATCAATCAGTATTATTCCTAATCAGGAAACTCCCACAATTATTTCATTAGACTTGCTGCGTTGCTCTTACACATTTTTGAAGGCTTAATCCCTTCGCACAGCTATTGTTCAAAGTCCCCTACTTGGATTGCTTGCTCAATTTTCGACAGCATGGTGACTCACTATTTAGGTGTGTTCCGCTACAGATATCGATATACGCGCTTCTGTTAGGCCTGATTTCCACTAGGCGGAATATTTCACTCGAGAGACCTTTTCCAGCCATCTGATTGGCTTACGGAAAAGCGACGTCGCTCAAAAGTAGAAATCCATTCAACTTTCAAGCGGAATCGTATTTGCAAACAAAGGAAAGTTTTTGCGAGAGAAATTTTCCACCTAGTAGAAAGTAGGCTTTACAAGAAACTTGGATCAGGCCATAGCACTAAATGCTCTTTAATTCAACATGAAATTTTGTCCATGTTAGTACTTAAAGTTTCTTAATCAGTTTCTTATTTTATGAATACAGAATTATAAAGTTAGACGCTAACACTGCTGCAGATATATCTCTTGACATTTAAAACATCACGTAGGAATAAAGAGCGTTTCGTTTTTGTTGAAAACACAAATGGTTAGTTAGCATTACTCAAGAATGAAGGTGTAAATATATATATTTGTTGTAATATCAATGCTTTTAAGTTTTAGAAGTTTCTTGATACTACTCAGGTATAGTACTAGAGTTTCTTAAAATTTTGGCCATCTAAATACTAGTTTCTTATAAACTAGTTTCTTTTAAAAAACGTTAAAGGTTTAAATTTGGCGTAGCCTTACACAACTTGGAAAAATATGTATTGCTAGGCCCAAAAAAGTGAAACGCTTTTGAAAATGCTTCCGAATTCGGTAAGCTTGGCAATTTTTCGCCTTCAAGTTTCCTTAGGCCAAACGATGAAAGGCTAAGTTATGTTGCCACATCAGCTATAATTCTAAGAATTCGGTGATTTTCAAGTCATCTCTTTCTCACTAAGAAGTCCAGTATGCCTCTACGTATAGCTCTATTACTCAGTAGTCCTTTCTCTTGAACTGATCACAGCACCCCGGGGAGGGGGTAACTTGGGCACAGCACATCTCGTAATTTCCTTAGTCTGGAATCACTAAGGGATTGCGACTGTCCTCGTAATGGGCTAGACTGATGATTTTCGTCTAAGTTTTGCTTCATTGAATTAAATTGTTACTTAGGCTGCATTCACATTGCACAATCTTTTGTAAGCGCGTAAACCCTCGTGCAGAAATCCGCTATGCTAATCCCTTACAGTGTTCAGATTGCAAAATATTTTTGCAATCTGAACACTGCAAGGGATTAGTATAGCGGATTTCTGCACGAGGGTTTAAGCGCTTTCCAAAGATTGTGCAATGTGAATGCAGCCTTACTGTTGTAGTCATTCCACTTAAACTAAGACTCATAATCTTTGATACATCATTTTGGGACTAATCTTTTGAATTTCGCTCAAATTCTTGAGCCGCCAATCAGATTGCGTCTTTTCGCCTTTGCATGATTTGATTGGTTGAAAAGTTGATGCTCTTGTCTCAGGGCTTCCATAGCATGCAATAATGTCCTAAGTTTCTTACACTTTGCGTGGGCCAAGGTTAGAAAATGCGAAAAAAGGTAGAAGCAAGGAAGCGTAGACAGAGAGCAGCTCGTACAGGTTTTACTATTCTAAGGAGAAGAAAATTAAAGGCGCAGGGTCACGTAATGTAAAAAGCTTCTTTCGAAACCACGATTCTGCAGTGTTTTTGATAATCCCTATCACAGAGATTTTCCACAACTTTTCCCGAAATAACGATATTATTTCTAAGATGGACTCTTGACTTTTACAGCGAAGTAAACCAAACACTAGCAAGTTGTAGGATTGCAAAGACATTGGTGGATTTTTAGAAGTAACTTTATTGTGGATTCACCCCCATCCACCAAAATCTGAGTTGAATACAATGGCCACGTGTGGGCAACAATATAGATCCTAGAGATAACAGGTCTGTTTACGGATACGTGACCTTGCTCCTTTACGTAATGATTGCAAAAAATTTGCCAACCTTGTCTTGGTCCGGTGTCTTCGGAGCAGTGAGACTAAAAAAATGGCCAAATGAAGCGGAATGGGTATTGTGGGGATATTGTTGGGATAAATGGAGCGAAAGCAAGGACCTGTGTAATAAGTCTAGTAGTGGGCCAGCATTCAAACCAACAACCAACAGTATGATGCCCTTCACCCAGAATTAGATGCCAGGGTAAAGTTGCTTGATGAAAAATTCTACTTTTGTTAGGGCAGCACGCCACTCGAGGGACCTTTCATTCATTCGACAAAACGTACGAGATTCTTTTTAGATCAAAAGGAACTTTACGGAATTTTGATGGATTTTTCTCGAAAATAAAAGGATTTTTGCCAAAGGTGAATGAGATCTTTGGGAGTGAAATGCCCCTCGACACCACCACAGCAAGAAATATCTAAATATTTCCAATAGTTTTGCATGGAAATTTAGGGGAAACGGCCAATTTTCTCTGGGAAATTGGAGGGAAACGGAAATTTCCATTTCCCTCTTAGGAAACTTAGGAAAGTGTCCTTTTCCCCAAAATTTCCAACACAAAGAACATGGGGAAATTCCACCATTTTTTGCAGTGCACTGAGCAATCATTTAATCCCCTCCAAGCTCGCAATGCTCTCCATAGAAACTGATACTGTAAACTGATGGTTTGGAGACAATACAAGATCACTTTCACGGAGGATTGCTTCTTTCCCGCAAATTAATTCCAAAAAGCCTCAGTTTCTTTTGATAAATTATTTTTGTGGTAATGACAGGTTAACGCATTGAAGTAGCAGATTTGAAAAGTAATTATGAAGATTAATAATGTGAAAGAATATCATATCTTTTTATGGTGAAAATATAATCCGAGTATCATTAGTATGACATGAAAACAAGGACAGATTTTGTAAGACAATAGCAGCAGTTGCTTTTATTGACACCTAAATTCAAAGAGATTTGCGATTGCAGACAAAGGAAATTCTCTCAAGCAGCAATTCAAAACAAACGAAGCCGTAAAGTTTCTCTGAAACCCAGGTAGCTATCTCGCTTGTTGTGCATCCCACAAATGGTTTTTAAGAGCTAACATGATCGCATATTGAAGGAAGGAGGATATATCTAAACACCTACCGCGGGCATTTTATTCTTGCTGTTCAGAAGCTGAGAAGTAAGTGCTTTGATTGCACCCAAAAAATACGAGGATTGAATCGCCTTCAAATCGGTTCCTATACCAAATAAGTAAAATGCCCGTGGTAGATATCTAGATATATCCGTCTTCTTTCAGTATATGCTCATGTTTGTTCTTAAAAACCATTTCTGGAATGCACAACAAGCGAGGTAGCTACCTGGGTTTCACAGAAACCTTGCGGCTTCGTTTGTTTTGAATTTCTGCTTGAGATAATTTCCTTTTTCTGCAATCGCAAATCTTTTTTAATTTAGGTGTCAATACAAGCAACTGCTGCTATTTTCTTAAAAAATCTGTCCTTGTTTATGACATGCACGGTGTCCCAAAAAATTGTGCCTCGTTTGTTTGGCTGAAAAATTGTGCCTCATTTTTGTGGCTGTTATAGTAACACAGTAAATGTATTTTAACGCCAAAGTAAATGAGCGGGACAGTCAAGAAAGTATCCCCCTGTTTTGATACTAGTTCCTAGTCACTTAAGTCAGCGTTGCTCAATTCGTTCAAACTGTTCTCAAAGACGGTTGCTGTTCATTTTTGTCAAAATTTCTCCCCCCCCCCTCCCTCCCTGTTATCCACCCGGGTCGGTCGTATCTGAATAGCCCGTTGTTAGCACGCAATTTCTCCGATGTTGCATTCACAGTAGCAAATAGCGACAAGTTGCTGCAAAGTTTTTTCTTTCTCCCGCCGTCGAACAAGTTTATCGTCAATTGAGGCAAGTTGCTGAAAAATTAACTATAACTTGCGTTTGCTAGATACGACCCCAAATTCTGCCAACCAGTGCTTCATATTTGGGTAGATCTCTGATTTATGGTGTTCCGCCATTGCCGCAGGAGTTGACCATCAAAGGACAAGTCCTGGGTTTATAAGATTTGTGTCAAAAAGCAACCTTAACAACTGCTGAACACCAATCGAGAATTCTTTCCGAGTTTTGGGATCTCTACCGGCTGTAACTTCGCATAATGTTAGTCGTAAGTTATGCCAAACGTCCAACTCGTCCCAAGGGCCTTTTGTCATATTGGGACGGAGACGAAAAGGCCCTGGGGACGAGGTTGGCCAAACGTCGTCGCCATTTTGTATGATTGCGCGATGAGGAGGTTAGCCTCGGTTTAGAAGCTATATTGTGACGTCAGAAAATTTTCAAAGTTTTATTGAGGGAAAACATCTTATACGCAGGTGGAACGAAAATGCTCAAAGTTGTAGCCAACAGGCCCATCTTGTCGGCTGTCTTCATCATCTTTGGTCTCTGTTGCTCAGGAGCTTCTCCTTGACGAATTTTCTACTCTTTAGGATACAATTTTCTTCCCATGTATCATGCTCTCAATCCCATAATTGTGGGATCCGGTATAACGTTTTAAAAAGGCAGGGAGGACATGCAGATAACATTTTCATAGAAAAGAGATGGAGAGCAAGATCAATGATCAAGAGAACAGCAAAAAGTTACGCTGATAGTATTTAACCCTTTCACTCCCGGCTAAAATTAAGCTTAATAGGAAAACCTAATGCAGATTCTTGTTTTCCAGGGGATATCATTATCAGTGATTCAGTAAGCAATAGATAAATGCAATGGGCATAACCTCTCAAATCAATCAAAATTCCAAATTCTTTACCCCCTGAAAAATTCGCAATTCTCAATGAATACTGTTGGGCCATATGGCCCTTCCGGGGGTGAAAGAGCTAGCACATTTATTGTCAAAAAATTGAAACCAATTCTGAAACAAATAGCTTCATGGCCCATGCTTATCATTTGAGGTAGTTTGTTAGCCCAACACTTGCCATCCAATATGTTTGGTGACCCTTGACCCTTGTTAAATCCTTCCGCCCCCCCTCTGTTCCATACTTTATGACAGCTCCCTTATTCGGATATAAAATTTTACAATTTACGTTCCGCTGTACCTTCCAAATTACTATACAACACTACAGGTATGATGCCATGGGGAGTGAAAGACGATGGCTACCCCATGGCCATGAGACACGCAACGTTCAACTGACCACGAAAGAGCCAATGTGACAATTGGCCACTCATTTATCGCAGATGAAATTCAAAACAAGTGTTAGTGGTCCTCCGCCAACTTTGAAGCCAGAACAGTCATGTAGGGGTAATCAAGGGGGGGTAGAAATCCGCTTTCCCACGCGATTTTCAGTTATAATCCGCCGTTTCGGTCATTTTTAGCCAAAGTTCCGTGTCCCGCCACTTCGTTATCAACGATGGCACAAAGTAGTATTGTTAGACATTTTTTTCATCCATCCAGGTGGAGATAGGAGGAGAGTGGCATTGAAAATTCTTGTGCAAAGCTTTGAAATCATTCTCTTAGTGCTGACCAGAAAAGCAGAGATGTGACCAAGAAATTTGTTTTGCAAGAGAGCAGATGAAGGATCCGCAGAAATCCATAGAATTTCATGAAAATTCCGCATTCCACTTATCATTTTCGAGAAAATCCGTGGCCGGTAGGGGTGAAAAATTCCGTCCTTCCGCCGAGAAATTGATAGAAGTCCGTATTCCGCGACCAATTCTCTTCAAATTCCGCTGTTCCGAAATCCCTGATGACCCATACAGGCAGATGGCATGGGTTCGATACCAGGTAGGGCACCACTGCTTTAGCATCATGACCAGGGGTCGTGGGCTCGATTAGCGCTTAGCTACTTCTGCTATCACAGCGCTTGGCGCTAAAAACCGCAACTTCACCTTCATCTTTACGGTTTGCCAAAATCAAGTAATGTTTTTTATTGATGATAAATTGATATAACATTAAACTAATCTAAATACATTAAGTTTGTACCGCTCTTGGTGTATGAAGGCAAAAGGTCATCAGTCATCTGGCCTACACCAAGAACGGCACTTATAATCTTACAAATACGTGTGAGCAAGGGAGAGACGATAAGCAATGAATTGAAGGCAAATAGGGTAACGAAATACTTTTATTTATTTTTTGAAAATTCAGAGCCATTGACACGATCAACACACAAATCGTGCCAACAATGGTTTCGATCTACATCTGGACTCTAGTTACCTCCTTTACGAGCTTGGGCACAAAGAGCGGGAAAATGCATGGAAATTTAATCACGTGACTCAAACGTGTTAGCCTTTAACGTGACTAGTTCTGTCTGCAATAATCAATAAATTATCTCATCTTTCACAAGCTTACACTCGTTTCTCGGGGAAATTTCGCGGAAATTGGTTTTTGGTGAAAATCCTTCCCTTCACGCACATTGTTTGTCAACGCTTTTTACCAATAGTCTGATACTTTAGATGCTAAAACTTTTGTCAACTGATTTATTTTCCAGAAAATTCCACCGATTTGTGGCTTACCAGAAATAGTATCAAAGTTATTCATTTATAACTTGAATTCATTCGAAACATATGTCTACCTGGGTGGCTATAAAAGAAATTTTGAATCCTGAATTGCCAAAATGATTTAAGATTAGAAATGCTGGTCTTAGCTTAAACGTGTTTCTTCGTAAAAGCTTCTTCAGATCACCGAAAAATTGAGGAAAACTTCAGCACTGGGAAAATATAACTTAAGAGGCTACTATTTATTTTTGGAAACAAAATCCTTAAAATTGTTCTACTCTGTTTTCACTTGTTTCCTGTTACCCTGGGTACCAGTGCCTCGAAACTTAAATGAAAGGAAAACTGGTAAAAGGAAAGGAGAGAATGAAGAAAATTATTTCCTTCTTTATTTTTTCTTTTTATTACTTTATTTTTTTGCTCTGGTACCCAGAGTAGCGACCTGTATCAAATAACCTTGAAGGTACAGGAGTTGTGTCTAAACATTGGAAAGCTTCAAGAAACATTGATTCAAAATTTTCAAGAGGGAATAGGAAAAAACATGAAAAGTGTTGTGGAACAGTTCAGAAGCTCGTAAGAAAGTCCGAGTACTCAAAATCTGAGAATTTTAATAGACTTTTAGTATCCGCCCAAATTCTTAGTTCTTACAAAAATAAGCGTATTTGATAATGACATGGATTCTCCTAAATATTATAAAAAAATATGGAAATTTGTGATTTTGATCTTAACGAAAAAGCAAAATCTTTCTCATAAGTTGTATGAAATTCTGTTCTTTGTAAATTCTCCTTAAATTAAATATTTGACTTACCAACTAACAGTAACATTAAGAGACCTTCCTCAAGGAACACGAAAAAACATTGCAACCCTGCGGCTATATCACTTCACATAGACACCAAAATGAATACAAAAATAAACCTAACAAAGAACTTCATCAAAATGAACCAATCCACAATCAACTCTTTGTATAACTCCTTGACTGTCAAAGGACCGTTAGAAATAATGACCTCAAAACTGTTTTCTTTGCTAATGGTCAAAGTCGAGGGACGGTTCACTGCAAGAAATCTCATACATCTTTGGCAAAGTCCTTTTGCTTTCAGGGCAATCCATGGAAAATCCGTAAAAAATCCCTTTGTTTTGAAAATGCCGTACGTTTTTTCAGCTTAGTGAAATGCCCTACGAACAAAACGTAACTTTGTCGACTGACAAAGTTTTCAAAGAAAATTGGTTCCAATATTCTCGATTTATCATCTTTGAATAGTTCTATGCTCCATCTTTCCCTTTCATATGTTTTGTCTTCAAAGCTGTTTAGTTATTATTCATTATCCTGTCATTTTCAGGATGAGTCGTCGGAAGGCCGCGTCAATCTGAGAACTAGTTCTCAGTTCCTAATTTTCAGAGCTCGGTGCAGTTCGAAATTTTAGGCCCATATCAAATTGTCCAGAGCAAGAATTAGTTCCCAATCAAGAGAAGATAAGCAATGAATTGAAGACAAGAAAGGTAACGAAATGCATTTATTCATTTATTTATTTATTCATTTATTTATTTATTTATTTATTTATTTATTTATTTATTTATTTATTTATTTATTTATTTAGGAACATTTAGACCATGTATTGTGGATGCGATCAACACCCAAATCGTGTCCACCATACCCATGATTGGAGTTTAAGTTGGTCTGCTTTCCTTATCATAAAAGTTTTCCTTCTCATTATCAAATGAAATTAAAAGTCCGTCTCGAATCAGAAGTCACCTGAGATTTGCGGTAACACAAAAATCCCTTGCAAAAACACTTCTATCGTTTCTATTTGCGGGCATCCGTAAGTGACATCTACTTTGAGACTAAAGATAATCAATGCAGATATGTCAGTACTGTAACGTTGTTGGAGTAGAAAGACACAATGTAAACTGGCCTCCACAAGGAACAGTACTTGCAGCTCGACAAATTCAATTTGAAAACAAAGTTAAAGCTTTTCAGGGGGTGTGACAGCAGATTTGAAGTTTTTGTTTTTGATTCCTGATTGCTGAGCTGAATATTTTGTGGTACACTTCATACCCTGCAGTAAGGATTAAAACCCAGAAGGGCTTGCCTGTCGAAATTAGAAGCGTCCGGAAGGTATCGAGAATGATTCCGTAACTGGAATTAACCAGGTTTCAGAAAGTTTTCTTTAAGATAAAGACAAGTCCGTTACGTTTTTTGAAACCCTCCGAAGATACATCCGGCATCATTAAACCGATATGGCTCAAAGGCTTTTGTTGATGTGCATTCGTTAATCAATTGGTAGGTCACTGTCAGAGCAACATCGAGCCACTTTTTTGGTGATCGGGTGAATAGGAGCAGAAAAGACCAATATACTATCAAGAGCATATTTACATTATCATGGGCATCGATGTAGTGAATTTTTGTTTGTTAACTCATTCTACATCGATTATTTACATTAAGTCAAGCTTACTATAAATAAATGTACAAAGTAAAATAATCTAAATCGATGAATATATTATACATGAATGATAAATATGAAGAAAAGTTGCTCTTTTAACAGATGATTTTCCTTATATTTTTCAGCTTGCAAACGTAGGAAATGCTGCAGCGCGAGCGAAGAGAGCGCTTTTACTTATAAGTCCAAATCAGTGCTGCATCAGCATCATCAGCATTTAATAATTTAACTTGAAACGAGGTTAACAAGACATGCTAGAAGGGTACTATGAAGATGGTCTGTTGGATTTGAATTGATATAAAATCAATACCTTGCTTCGATTGAGCATGGAAAGGATGTAGAAAAGATATCATTTTTGGCAGCTGTCTTTGACCAAGCTCAGTAAAGATAAAACCTTTGCTCTCAGAAGATTCTAAAAAGGTGAACTTTGATCGACCAAGAGCGAATCAAATCCTTAACAAATGCAGTTTCGGTTCTTATCAGTATATTTTGGTCTTAGGAAATTGCTTATTTATTGAATAATAGTAAAAAGTAAAGCAGGGGTGGATATGGAGTTTCTTGTGCTCTTGATGTCGCAAGCTCGAAGCCTATTTCGGCTCTTTTAATTGTTGATAAACGCCAGATAATCATGCAGAAATGCCATATTAGGTGTCATATATCAAACGCAAGGCTGACAATGTAGCAATTCCTTACTGCGATGAATTGCACAATTTCACTTAAGATTCCAACCTGAGATCATCGGAATTTTTTGTCCTTATTGGCAAGATACCGATTATATCTTTCTCGTATCTTGTCTTTGACTTCCCCTAATCTTGCAACAATTTCATGTTTGATCTTATCAGTCAAGTGCAAGACTTGCAAATTTGCTTTTAGCTATTGCATTAAAATCTCTAGCTTAATAGCCGGCTCGAATCCAACTTCTTTCCTTTGCCTTACTTTACTTTTTGAATAGCCACTAATCCTGCAAAGATGCCATATTAGGTCTTAGTTATCAGATGCAAGACTTAGACCCCGTGCACATTGCTACGTTTTCATATGAAAACGGAGGAAAACTGCTACATTTTTGCCTTGCGCTCAAATTGCTCGGCTGTGAAAATGGGCCTTTTCGAAAACGCTAATGAATACGCATAAATTTGAAAACGGTGCGTTTTGAAAACGATCCGTTTTCAGTGTAAACGCCAAAAACGGAGACATTTGAAAACTCTGCACATTCCTTTGTTAATAGACTTTAGATTACAATGGCATTCAAAGTCGCGATTGGCGCCTTGTTGACAGCTATTAACAAAAGACTTTGTTTTAAAAAGGGGATTAACAACACCGTTTCGCTAGAGCAACGTGAACGCCTATCGTTTTCATAGCGTATCTATTTGAAAACGGAGCAATGTGAACGGGCAGCGTTTTCATCAACAAAAACGGATAGAAATGAAAACGGAGCAGTGTGAACGTAGACTTACAATGTTGATAGTTGCTAGTGAAATGAAATTTCAAGCTCGATTCAAACTTATGACAGTCGGCCTCAAATCTAGTTTGTTCTACTTCAGTTTCTCTCGGGTTTGCTTCATCTTCGAGCAGCTTTAATTAACTCTACAAAAATTGCCATATTTGGTCTTATCAATCAGCTACAAAGCTTCAAAATATTTTTTCTTTAACTAACTCTACAAAAATTGCCATATTTGGTCTTATCAATCAGCTACAAAACTTCAAAATATTTTCCTTAACTAACTCTACAAAAATTGCCATAGTTGGTCTTATCAATCAGCTACAAAACTTCAAAATATTTTTCTTTAACTAACTCTACATAAGTTGCCATATTTGGTCTTATCAATCAGCTACAAAACTTCAAAATATTTTTCTTTAACTAACTCTACAAAAATTGCCATATTTGGTCTTATCAATCAGCTAAAAAACTTCAAAATGTTTTTCTTTAACCAACTCTACAAAAATTGCCATATTTGGTCTTATCAATCAGCTAAAAAACTTCAAAATGTTTTTCTTTAACTAACTCTACAAAAATTGCCATATTTGGTCTTATCAATCAGCTAAAAAACTTCAAAATGTTTTCTTCAACTAACTCTACATAAGTTGCCATATTTGGTCTTGTCAATCAGCTACAAAACTTCAAAATATTTTTCTTTAACTAACTCTACAAAAATTGCCATATTTGGTCTTATCAATCAGCTACAAAACTTCAAAATGTTTTCTTCAACTAACTCTACAAAAATTGCCATATTTGGTCTTATCAATCAGCTAAAAAACTTCAAAATGTTTTTGTTTGTTATTGAAATAAAATTCGAGCTAGATTCAAACCTGTGACCCTTGGACTATACCATACCACGGGCTAAAATCCAATTCATTCTGCTTCAGATTCTCTCGGATTTGATTCATTTTCGAGCTGCTTTATCTGACTTTGGAAAAATTGCCATATTAGGTCTGATCAATCAGCTGCAAGAATTTAAAAGTTTCTGTTTGTTATCGAAAAAAATTCTAGTTAGAATCAAACCTATGATCCTATGACTTTATCACAGGCTAAAATCTAATTTGTTCTGCTTCCTTTTATCTCGGATTGCTTCATCTTTAACTGACTCTGCAAAAATGCCACGTTAGTTTTTGTCAATTAGATACGAGGCTTACAAAGTTTCTATTTGTTATTGAAATAAAATCGCACAAGGTCACACAGTTAACTGTTTCGTTAAATCAGGGAATGATCTTGACGGCATGATATTTCCCGTTTCATTCTAATCAGCATTGCAGGAACGATTTCTCCTTTGAGTCAAATACGATCATAAACGTGATGAGTATTAAGCCAGTATGTAGCTGATCAACCACATTAGATGAAGCGAAATAAATCCGTGACCTGTGAAAACGCTTACACTCTAATCTTGCTCATGAGATATTTCAAATCTCCTTGATGTTTAGATTTAACTGTTGCAAAATCTGTCTTGCATTTTATGGTCTCAGTTTGTTTAGAAGATCAAAATATCTTTGATGTTACTTGTGGACGCCTAGATGTTCAGTCGTGGACTTGCTGGTAGGAGAAAAGACATTTTGAAGGAACTTTCTGCATTTGTGCTAATGCAATGCTCGTTTGTAAGCTCTGACGTTTAAGAACAACAGCTTACCGGGGTGTCTCAGACAGACGACCCCTCGCTACCTTACAGCAGCCACTAATGAAATATTCAAATGGTAGAAGCCCTAAAAATCTGTTTAGAACTCGAGTATGCCAAGATCTGCTATTCATGATACAAAAGGGGCATGTACCAGTAGAAACATTGCAAATTAAGCAGAAATTGCAGCTGCTGCTTTGTGCCTGAATCAAATCTAAAAAACTTTTCGCATTTTTGATGAAAGAAATAGTCGCTTCAAAGATTTTTCGACTGAAGAAGATTTCACTATTCTCCGAATAGTAGCAAATCATACCATGATCATTGCAATTTAATATGAGATGAAATCTGAAGCCGGAATGTGAAAAAAATTGAGATGGTAAACGAGTTCCTAAAGAGGAAAGCACCCATTGCTCCTTTCAAGCCATTGATTCCAAAGAAAGATGTGATCAACGCACTTACACCATGAACGATGCAGTAGGACATCAAGTGTGTAGCAGTGTGAAATTCTTATCAATAGCGAGCCACCTTAACTTGTTGTCCTTTTATGTTTCGAACTTTTCCTTACTTGGTATACAGCCATTTTTCACAGCCCTGTTACTTTGAAATTTTCAGTAGTGAGCAATCTTAAGTGCAGATCCACCTAAATCGTAGCTTCACGATTAAGGTGGATCTGCACTTAAGGTGGCTCACTACTAAAATATCACAGCCACGAAACAGTGAAAGCAAGCTGTATGGCGAGTAAACATAAGTTCAAAACACAAGAAGCAATAAGCTAAGATGGCTTTTTACTGACATAAATTTCAAACTGCTACACGCCAGGTGTTCTATCACTCACGCTTACACAGTAATATCTAATGAATCAACGCCAGGGTTGGCTTCTTTCTGAGATAACGTGACGTATCAATTGCAAAACTTATGAATCTCGTTTATATGTATATTGCTCGTTTGTGTCGCTTGGATGTGCCAGATGGATTCGTCTTAATTACACTGTTCATATCACTTTGATTTGTCAAATGGATGTGTCTTCATCGCACTGTTTACATCACTTGGATATGTCAAATTGATTCGTCTTAATTATATTGTTATGTTCTTGTTACATTCTTCATTCTTAGACTGTGATCTTTGTTTGAAAATGGACTAATAGAAATTGTATGCTGAAAATACTACTATAACATGATTCTTTTTGTCGTCGTGCTTGCCCACTGATTTATCGTGAGATGGTGATTTCTACCTGATGCTTCAAAAATAGAAATACTGTTTAAACTTAATGTAATGAAAATCATTTTTAACGTCGAAAGACTCATTGCTACACATCCAGTTTGCAGTCAATAAATCATATGCAGCCAGCCTTTTAGACCAAAGCCTAACAATTTTAATCATTTTCCTGGAATGTTTGATCTTCTTATGCCAACTTCAGTGGATTAGTTTTACTTTGATATCATTATCTAAAATGCAAGGTAACATTGAATATAGCATTAATTAAGAAAGATGTTCTTGGCTTTCCTGTCAACGTATTTCTGTACGGATGCAAAGAAAATCTCTTTGTCAGTGGAAGTAATCTGTTAACCTTGTTGTTTTTATGATTTGAGATTATGCACGAAAGGATTTAATTGTAAACACTTCCCTGAAAAACGATCAGAGCATTTGTGGTTCTTGTAGCCCCTTCATCTTTCATCCAACTTCATGAATCAAGATTGAATTGGAGATTTAAAATACACGTATTTTTCCATAAGAAACTAACAATTTGGCTAATTTTGGCCAGCACTGAAAGTTTCTTCAATCCGTCAGATTTTGGGTACTCAGAGTTTCTTATGAGTTTCTGCAAGGTTCGCGGCAATCTTCATGTTCACTTCTTGTTCCCTCGTAATCATTGCAAAACGAGGTTGTTTCAAGCCTTCTCAACGTTTGAACATTAGTTTTGTACACTCCGAGTAATAGGAATTGTTATTACCTGACTGGAGTTTCAAAAACGAGGCAATACAGAATCCCGCCATTCCTGTTGGCTAATCACACATTTCCCTCGGGTTTCCCGTAGCTTTATATAATACGATACAAGGACGCGTTTTTGTCACCACAGCAACCGCTTTAGGCCTAGGCCTGTGAGATCTGCAGTGAACTCAAACGACAAGATTGTAACAAAATGTGTTTGATGAAATGCGAGTCAAGATTAGAAGATGTCAGGTAATAAAACTCGTACTAACCGGTTTGACGTTGTACAGGAAAATATAAAGCCCTCGGTCTTAAGGCACAGACCTCGCAAGCTCGGTCTGTACTTCTAAGACCTCGGGCTTTATATTTTCCTGCACAACACAAAACCGGTTAGTATGCGCATAATACAGTAAACGATTGAAAATAAAGTGGAAATGTGTGGAGGATTTCCTGTGTCAATTTATGCATTTATATTTTCCTAGTACGGGAGTTTCTTGATCTTTTGGTGATTTGAGAGTTGAGTTTCTTATAAGCAGCTTCTTATAAAACAAGATATGTGCATGCAGAATTTCTTGCAGAAATTATAGATTTAAAATTGCAAACGAAACTGAAAAAAACCTTCTTAAATCAATCAAATCACAAATTCTTTTTTGCAATTTTCATTCATCCTTCATTTATCCTCATTAACTGCCATCCTCTTTTTCATCTTCAATAACTACCAGCCCCTTTAACCGGTGGTTGTTATCTTGTTCTTTCGGGATAGGGTACGAGGAATATTGGAATCAATCATCCTATCAAAGGTAGCAGGGAATGGTTGTAGTAATTGCAAAAGTAAAATTGCAAACCAACTTGTTTTCTTCCTTATTGTTGTTCCTTTGTTGTGATTTTCGTGTTGTCCTCTGACTCCTCCATCAAAATACTCGGCCCATCAACAGACCCAGTCCCCAACGATAGGGCTGTTGATGGGCCTTGTATTTTGATGGAGGGAGCAAGAGGACAACACGAAAATCACAACGAACAGAACAAAGAAAACAGAGGTTGGTTTGCAATTTACTTTTGCTATTACTGCAACCATTCGCTGCTACCTTTGATCCTATTTCAGAAATTACAATTTACAAAATATTGCATTTTTGACAAACAAGCCATATTCTTCGCTGTCGCATTTCAGAACGATGCATTACAGATACCGAGTCGTTTAATGGACGAAAGAAACAAACATAAATGGTGGTACTGGATGAATGCATTTTGGTAAGTACTTATTTTCAATGATTCAAAGCTTGTATAACACAAATTTCCGAAAGTTTTCAGCCATTTCAAGATGTTGCAGAAATCTAATTTTGGATTGGCTCTTGACATGCATGTACACGAAGAAATTGCATGATCGGAACTGCAATAAAATTTTGATCATTTTCCAAAAGGTCACACGTTTAGGTCTCCCGGTATATGTTCTGAAGGCTTTATCTTTCAGGTGAAAGATTCAGTTTAGTTACATCCAAAGTAGAAATCTAATTTTGAATTGGTTCCTGACATACATCCACACCAAGAAATTGCATGATCGGAAGTGCAATAAAATTTTGATCATTTTTCAAAAGGTCACACGTTTAGGTCTCCCGGTATATGTTCTGAAGGCTTTATCTTTCAGGTGAAAGATTCAGTTCAGTTGCATCCAAAGTAGAAATCTAATTTTGAATTGGTTCCTGACATACATGCACACCAAGAAATTGCATGATCGGAAGTGCAATCAAATTTTGATCATTTTCCAAAAGGTCACACGTTTCGGTCTCCCGGTATATGTTCTGAAGGCTGTATCTTTCAGGTGAAAGATTCAGTTCAGTTGCATCCAAAGTAGAAATCTAATTTTGAATTGGTTCCTGACATGCATGCACACCAAGAAATTGCATGATCGGAAGTGCAATAAAATTTTGATCATTTTCCGAAAGGTTACACGTTTAGGTCTCATGGTATATGTTCTGAAGGGTTTATTTTTCAGGTGAAATATTCAGTTCAGTTACATCAAAAGAAGGGTTCAAGACCTTCGGTGCAGTCAAATTTTCAAAAAAGAGGAATGCTTTGGGCTAGCTGGTAGTCAACGAGGAATGGATTTTAAATGAAATGTATGTACAGTTTACCATTCTAATTTTCATTACACTTACTAACCTTGATTATCGTGCAAAATATTGATTCTTTGAATATGATAGGTTTTCCACTGGGTGAGTCAAACAAATGTTACAGCGTTTGGCCGACTATGGAATAGAAATTATCAAAATTGTTGAGAAAAAGTTTTTATAAAAAGGATCTAATACTTTGAGCCAGTACTGAAAGCTCCTTGAAATATAACAAGTTGGGCTTAAAAAGTTTCATTCTTGTTTCTAGACAATTGAGTCCTATTGCAGACATATTCGAATATGCGCCCTATAATCTTTCTCTGTACCATTGTAAAAGAAACCGAACATGAATCAGCTTGGATAGTTTCTTGTAGCGAGGTATTCTATTCATTGAAATCAGATCTAAGTGTCTTTACTGTAGTAATCTGTCATCTGTAATAGACCTTTTAGCTATTCTGAAAAAGCATCTCAATCGAACGATACTTTGCTACATTTTGTAGAATTTTCGAATGTGCACAATAGTGATAGAAGCTCTAACGCCACTCGATCGAATCTCGTGTATAAAAATGTATAAAAATAACGCTCGATCCAGGCTCTTTTGCAGAATAGCTAAAAGGTCTATTAGCGTAGTTAGAGTATATATGACATAACCATAATAATTATAGAATTAAGCCCTATAATAATAATAATAATAATAATAATAATAATAATAATAATAATAATAATAATAATAATAATGATAATAATAATGATAATAATAATAACAATAATTATAGTATAATGCGCTTAAATACGAACACTAAAGGGTTTAATAGGCCAATGGCCTCCTTATCCCTCATCATATCATATTATTATTATTATTATTATTATTATTATTATTATTATTATTATTATTATTATTATTATTATTATTATTATTATTATTATTATTATTATTATTATTATTATTATTATTATTATTATTATTATTGTTATTATTGTTATTATTATTATTATTATTATCATTATCATTATTATTATAGAATGTATAGGAGTGTATATTATAAAAAGGCTCTAACCTTCCTATAAATATTTCACACGAAATTTTGCCAGATAAAATTGATCTAGCATAAATTGAAAGATCCAAATGTTCTAATTTCCGACATCGAAATCCTTTGATTGTTTTCAATATCATTATCATAACGAGGAAATATCCGCTGCAAGCCATAGCGCTCGATGGAACCGGAATATGAATACTGGGCACACACGTTGTTCGCGTTTCTTACGCACGCTTTTGCTTTAGTACTCACTGTTTGCTGTCTGTGTGATGTAATGAAAATTCATTTACTAGATGAGTAGTTAGAAGGCCGCGTCGATCTGGGAACTAGTTCTCAGGTCACGGCTTTCGAATCGCAGTGCAGTTCAAAACATTTAGGCCATACAGAACCGTTGATAGCAGGCTGCTGTGCTCCCAGACAAGAATGAGAAGATAAACAGTGAATTGAAGACAAGCAAAGTAACGAAATACATTAAATCATTAAAGATAATTTAGGCCAGGTATTGTGGACATGATCAACACCCAAATTGTGTCCACATCTCCCATGTTCATAGTGCAAATGTCAACAAGGAAGAACATTTTCACATTCATCTATCTTATTTTTCATTTGGAAATGTATTGGCAATGTAAAAAAAGAAGAGTTCATGACGGCTTTGACCCTGAAGTCAGACTTTTGATAAATACCTCATGCAAACTGACACAGTTAACCGGTATTGTCTAGTCCATTTGTAACACAGGTTAATTTTCAATCAGGAAAATGCACTCAATTTTATTGGATTTACCACTTACCAGGCCCCATTCGATAACCACATGTGAATAGGGTAAAACTTTACATACATCTTGCCCATCGCACCCTGCAATCACTTATTTTGTCCAGCAAAGATAGGAACTTTTCATTTTAGCATCTCTTTGCAATTCTAGTTTACAGATTGATGACTGAATGTTAAGAATATTCCGATCCATGGAGGTAAGTAATATTTTCTCTCTAAATTATTCATTTTCCAATACGGAAGAATGAAAGTATTGACCGTTTTAAATAGAGGATAATTCAAAAATATACCATGGCTTTGTAGACGTTTCGACTTTCATCTTCTGAGTTACTGATGAAGATGAAAGTCGAAACGTCTACAAAGTCATAGTATATTTTTGAATTATCTTTTAAAATTTTATATGCTTAGGTGAATGGGCTCATGTACTATTGTTATTCGTTTTAAATAGAGATTTTTTAGAACAACTCATGATCTACAAATTAGTCTCCGTGAAAGTATTTTTTTCGCAAAAAGACTCAGAATTATCGACTAAGAAGCTGCAAGTTTTTTACTAGAAACTGGTTTAAAGGGAGTACAAAGACCAGCATGCTTTGCGCGAAGTCAACGACTTGCTCTCCACAGCTTCCAGAATATCTGATTGTACGAAATTCACAAAAACAACAACAATCGATTGCAAAAATTGCTGGTCTTTGTACTCCCTTTGAAAGAGACTTGTACTAAGATGGTCAAAATTCTAAGAAACTCTAGTACAATTTCTGAGAAGTATTAAGAAACTTTGCAAAGCTAAAAGTATGGATATTATAGCAAATAGATCGTTGAACCTTTATTCTTGAGCAATACTATCTAACCATTTGTGTTTTCAACATAACAGAATACTGTTTATTCCTTTATGATGTTTCAAATGTCAAGAAACATATCTACCCCAGTGTTAGCGACCATATTGATTAGTCTGCACTCAAAAAATAAGAAACCAATTAAGAAACTTTTAGTACTAAAATGGACAAAATTTCATGTGAAATTATGAAACTTTTAGTACTATGGACTGATCCAAGTTTCGTATAAAGAAACATGTATCAGTTATGTCAAGCTGTCAGACTTTGAAAAGCAACCAGCTTACCTTGGGTGTCAGAACCTCAAAAAGAAAATAAATAAATGAATAAAAAAGATCGAAAAAGGAGGAATCTTCTGTAATTTTCAACGTTTTCAGAATTTTAGAATCATTGGCTTGTTTCCCCAGAATCCAACAAAAATTTTCAAAAATTTAAAAACCACTGTAATTATGTGATCTATTTCTTCCTCCTTTCTCTTTCTTGTTTTTATTTATTTTTTTTGAGTCTCTGGTACTCAGGGTGCAATAAGCTATAATGTCTGTCTCGAATAAGATGTTCAACTGAGGTGTTCTGCGTCTCGTTATGTATTTGTAAACTTTAAATTCTTTTTTAAGAAAATGTTTTCAAATTAATTCGATCTTCTTTGAGAATGGCAAAAGATGTGTATCCTCTTAAAGCAGACCCTTGTAAGATTGACGCTGAGACTTTCAAAATTTCGAAGCATTGATTTCTTGCAAGCAAATTATCATTTACCACCATATCTGGCATCTTAATTTCCTTGCAATTAATGAATCAAAAAAGCGAGAAATTAGCTCTCCGGTTAGAGGATGCTGTAGAATATTCTGTATTAACCTGCTTCCGATTAAACTGATGGGTAGGTAAAGCAGAATGTTGCATGTTGTTACCCCCTGTTATTTATAAACATCCGCAGAAAACTGTATGAAAAGACGAGCTTTCTCAACACGTCATAAAAACGGAGAGCGTCATAAAAAACGTTTGTTATAGCATAGAAAAGCTAACGGCTCTCTTACTTTATATTTACAAGAGAGAACGAGGCTATGCAGAGAGTGGCAATTTGTGAATGCAGAAGAATTAAGGTGAGTGAAATCAAAATCATGAGCTCTTTCCCTTCTGCTATATCCGTACCTAGTATCCGAAGGTAATTTGCATAGGTTCCAAATCTTTGAATAGGCGTCAAATTGTGAGTGTAAAATTGTATGACCCCTTTCTTCTAAGTAAATGCCTTGAAAGAAACTTTAGCTGCTAGTCGATAATTCTACTGTTGGCCTTTCGGAAATTTGAACACATTTGAAATTGCAACGTACTCTATGTTTCAGGTCATTTGAAAATGTGACGTCATCAATTTCTAAATCATAAACCAGAGTAGTGACAGAATTTTGCTTGAAGCATGATGTAGACCTCAATAAACTATGGTTTTCTTCAAAATCCCCTTAATTTTTTGTCCATCAGTTTAGAAGTTACGATAGTTTTTAGTTTTTGAAAATCTTTCTTGAAACTGAAAAAGAAGCAAAATTTACTAAAATTCTGAAACTATTGAAGATTTCTGGTAAGTCCAACCGCAGTATTATTGCAAAAGAACCTTCCTGACGTCGTCTAAATAAAAAATAGATCATTTAGTTTTATATCAACCAATTAAGAGATTTGGGACCTATGCTAGGTAGTTTCTGGACGATGAGAAGGTTAGCTTCTTGAAGCACTTGAAAGTTAAGCGCTCGCTTCGCTCGCGCTTCAACATCTTGGCTACAGCGCAGAGCCTTCAAGCAAGGTCTGACAATTCACCTTGAATGTACAACAATAACAGTCTCTATAGAAGAAAGATACCTCGTGATTTAAGGACAGTAGTTGTGAATAGAATGCTAAAGCTTCTTGTCATGCACCGATCAAAATGATAAATTGCAAAGTTCTTTGCAGTCTGTTATTGAGCAGCTTCATTGTTACGGTCCCTTGTAAAATTAATCGTATATTCTTGAGTTCATTCACAAACAAGCAATATTTTCATGTGACATTGCACGTCTGAACTGGCTATGATTCACTTCAATCGCCTATCAAAATATGAACATCAACAATACCAGGCCTGTGCATATTATCATGCTTCCTTGCCTTGAGAGAATTCTTATGAATATTCTTGATTTCTTGTGAATTGTTGTTAAAAAATTCTGGTATATCGTTTTCATTTGACTCAAGAATTCCTTCAGAAAGTGAAGGCTTCTAAGCATTGTTCTGGTGCTTTGGCAACTTTGCGGTCATGTTTGTTTTGAATTACTGGTTGAGAGAATTTATTTTGTCGGAAATCGCCAATCGCTTTGAATTGAGGTGTGAACCAAAGCAACTGATGCTACTGTATTTCAAAATCTGTCCTCGTTCCTTTTGCCTTGTATATTTGAAAGTTGGTGACTTCCCTCACTCTAACCTGGCTGGCTTGTTTGACTGGTTGAACACTCGATGCACTATCCTTCAGACGGGTAACCAAGCGTCTCCACTTAAACTTCGACTGAGCGAATATCTGAACTCCAAGTGTATGCCAAAATACTTTAAACTTCACCACTTCACCAAGAATTCTAGATTACGTATCAATAATTTTTCTTTATCCATGTAAAATGTTACAATACAGTGTTACATACTATCATGCTTTCTAATTGCTATACGACCACACCACACTAAAAGGACGATATCACAATGAGCAACAGACAACGACTATCCTGTGCTCTTATCAGAAAGAGGTACCGAACCTAATTACAAACTTAATATACAATTACAGATAGCTACACATAAACGATCACCACATGCTACAAGTAGATACTGACGCCTGTTTCGCGTTAGATACCAGGCCTTTTATAGGTGCACTATGTTCATAATGTAGGATTAAGGTGGCTTCATCCAAATATCCATATTTGAATGTCCATATAAAATATCTTATACAGATATACTAATTCACACAAGGTATGCCTTGCATCAAACGTGAAACAAACGGTGTACAAAATGGCAAAGAGAAGGAACAAAAGGATTTAGTTACTTTGTGCCATAAGCAAAATTAAAAAATTGTCTTCCCCAAGCCGACCAATCAATAAATTTAAAGTGTTCTGCAATAATCTAGGAAGATTAAAAGTAAAGTGACTAGTTTATTCTTATGAACTCTGAGTAACTCTTGTCTGTGTGAAAGTCTGAGTTCCAAAGGAATGTCAGACCACTTGAACTGCAACGAAACAAGTCTAGATTACCTATCAATAAATTTCAAGTGTTCTACAAGAATCCACAAAGACCAAAATTGAGTGGTTGACTGTATGAATATCTGAGTTTCGAAAGAATGGCGGACCACTTGAACTACATCCAAGTGAGTCTAAGATACCTATCAAGAACTCTTCAAGTGTTCTTTTTATAGCCTTCTCTTACACACTTTGATGTGAGGAGTGTATGCGCGCTGTGTTACCATAATCCATGTGCGGTCCTTGTGATTGATAGATTTAATCCATAATCTGACATTCCAGGAATTTATTTCATTCAAAACAAATCATTTTATATCTTCATAATATTTGGTATCGGCTTATCAATACTTCAAGCCCGATCTTGATTTTTTGTACTCAACAGCTTAAAATTGATCTCAAATCTATCATATAATCTGTCTGAAAAATGTAATATTTCAAGGTTTGCGACAAACGCTTTGATATGTTACCAATAATTGTTAAGAAAAAAAAAGCTCTCTTTGCACTTTTTTGGTTCCAAAGAGACATTTTTTAAAAACAATTTACCTTTCGCTATCGCCAAGTTGATCTTCTAACTCCATTTCTAACATTGAAACTCGCTCACTTCCAATCTTCTTTGCAATACTGCATTGCGTTATGGACCTCGAAAGAAATATCATTTCATTGAATTGTGAATTTCATATCAAATGCTTATAAACTAAAGAAAATGTAACAAAAACCAAAATGATATTTATTCACCTTCACTGCAACAAACATTTGCATCATGAGTTGCCTAAACGTTCCAGGTTCGGTCAACCCTACATCTGCATGTACTTCTCCAACTAATTTCAAATGTCGCTAAACTTTTTCTTCCATCATTAACTTAAATTTTGATACCTTAGTTGCCAATTTGGATGAACGGAGTATTTAGATATTTGCTGTGTATTGCCAAGAAATGATAGTTATTAGCATTGCCCATTCATTAGCATCTTTGAGGCCCTTATACATATATGTAAAAGAGCTACGAATGAATGCAAACGGGAGATTAGGACTTATTGTTTAACTTTCGCATGTAATCTAGAAAATTCTTTCAGCTGTATAACTCTTTACATTAATTCCTCAAAGAGATGTTGACAAATTTTGAAAATGGTATCAATTTTTTATCAATTTTGAGAACAGTAACATAGATTTGATCCTTTGTTCAAATCTATTCAGTGCGAGTTTAATACCGGGTGAGCCAAAAAAAAGTTCCCACTTTTGAAAATTCATAACACCAAGACTACTGCACGGATTTGAATCATTCAAATTCTAGTTGAAAGCCGAAAGATCAAAGTATTTTTGTGATTTTTCTCGCTGTCCTACCAGCACTACAAATATAGGTTAATTCAACTGTACAAAAATTTTATGGTTGATTGATTACTGAAAAATGGCCCATTACTTCTCGCGCAGAATAATGAAGGAAATGCAACTTCTCATGGGTGAGAGATATCCTCTAGGCATTAATTTCCTTGGGATTGAAAATCTTTCGTATTTGTTTGAAAAATGATGTCTTATAATTCTTGAGGGAGTTGACGCGCCCATGGTCTATTGTTCAATCTGTCATTCACAAGTTTCAGTGTCCTGGCTGCCATGCCTCGTACTATGGAAAAACATCACGTAATTTGATTACTCGTTGCAGAGAGCACTTGGGAGTTAATAAAGCTGGTCTTAAAGTAAAAGGTGGTCCATCTGCCATTCGGGACCATATCATCAGTAATGATTAGAAATAGAACGCGCAGGCAGTTTATCGGTAGATATCGAAAAATTGAGAGACAGAGAATGATATAACGTCTAATAGATCTGACGCTGCTGGGGAAAAGTAAAGTAGTAAAGAGGAAGCTGCCAAGGAGGAAAAGATGGCGCCATAGTAAAATGCCTATGCAAATGAAAACTGTTGGTTGAGTCCATTGGGGAAAAGTGTTCCAAACTTGAGAATTAGATGTTTTTCTTATGTTCTTCTCTGTTCTATTCGATACTTAATCGCAGGATTAACAACAAGTATCACTGGCTAATCAATCTTATTTGCATTTTCAAGTCTACTTTCAGGTTTCTTGCAAAAGGAAAATCATAATCAAACATACTTCTAAAGAAAGCAATGTCGATTTTGTTCCTTGGCAATATGTTCCATCATCTTATCTGAAACATGTATGTATAGCAAGTCCTTTATTCAGAGAATTCCTTAAACTGGACTTCCAAAATAAGTTGGTGAGCGCTTTATCGCGCTATCTCGTCGCATAGTGTTATGACGTTTCCTGTTATGCTGTACCACGCAGATTCTTTATTCTTTATATATTCGTCTAAAATTTTGCAATTCAAGTTTCTTCTACATCCTACTATACTTTCTAATCACTACACAAACTATAGAAACATTACAGGGACAGGACCGCAAGGAGCAAAGGACAGTGACTACCCTGTAGCGTTCGGGTGGAAAGCGCAGTTTGACCAGAAATCGAAGGATGAGACAAGCGACGACAATCATTATAAATCTATTCACCATTCATCAGAAAGACATATCCAGTTGAAGTATCAGACT
The DNA here is from genome assembly GCA_964019985.1 of Aurelia sp. 4 Dawson et al 2005. Lineage (NCBI taxonomy): Eukaryota > Metazoa > Cnidaria > Scyphozoa > Semaeostomeae > Ulmaridae > Aurelia > Aurelia sp. 4 Dawson et al 2005. The sequence continues at coordinate 12,804,197 of OZ026509.1, forward strand.
CAGACAAATCCAGTTCGACAAATCCCTGTAGCCATTAAAATAATGCAAATATTAACTAGTAAATGAATAACTACAAAATACAAAATGTACGATTAGCATTATAGACACAAATACTCGAATCCGTTTCATATTGGATGTAGGGAATGTAGGGAAATGTGAGCGCTACCGTCTTTTCATCTTTTGTCACCCAAAATTTGTCCAGCAATAGCTACTAAACTTTTATCTTCAAGTGTTGATGCCGATTTGACAATATAAGCTCTCCAATCAACTTGAATTATTCATTTAGAAGGTTTCTAGTTTTAAATATATGATTGCCTTACACGTACCATGATATTCAAGGATTGAAAAGTGTCAAGTAGGAGCCCACGCGTGGCTTACTTCTACTTCAACAGAACTGTGTCAGTATTGATTTCATTATTCAAGTTTCGACTCCCTACACGCGCGAAGTTTGGGTTTGATTCTCTACCGTATGAGTCAGCAACATGTTTGGAAGGAGGTGATGACCTCCTCATTTCGATACCCTTGAAAGTGTTGTGGTGCCGTGGTGTAATCCTCTGACATTGCAACCAGAACGATCAGGCGGAGTGGGTTCGAATTCCGGTGGTAGGACCCCATCATTAGAACGTCATGACAAGGGGTCGCGAACTTAATTAGGTCTGCTCTATTTCTGCGATCCCAGCGCTTGGCGCTGAAAAACGCAGCTTCACTTCACCCCTCACCTGAAGTGGTTTTGCAATATTCGTTACTATGCTGTGCCATGCAAAATTGTGTCCATGAATATGAAATCCTTATCTCCAAATGTTAATGCCAACTAACAACTATAACCTCTCAGATCTACTTGAAATGCTTCATTAATAAGGATTCTGGTTTTCTACATGTGATAGCCTATATGCACCATGATGTTCAAGAGGAGGAGAAATGTGTTTCAGAGATATCTAAACTTTGTCTCCAAGCGTAATGCCCCATTGACAATTATGACATCTCGGATCTTCTTGAAAATGATTCATCAAGAAGGTTTCTGCCACTCAGTATATGATAGCTTCCACGTACCGTGGTATTCAAGAACAGAGAATTATTGAGAGGTGCCTACGCGTGACTAAAATTGTACTTCTAAAGAACTATCTTAGACTGCGTTCACACGATGCCAGAAGATTTTGAAAACGGTGAAAAATGTGACAGACAGGCCTCCCGTTCATACGAAAACGGCACATTTCTTAACCGGCAGATTTTGAAGACGGTAGACTTTGAAAATTGAACTCTAACCGGCACATTTTGGAAACAGTATCGTGTGAACACTCGACTCGAATATGTGTAAAACAGAACATTTCTTTCGACGCTTTTGGAACAAAACCCATCAATTCTTAGAGAGTCTTGCAATGAGTTATTCACCGTCAAATTTTGTACTGTGTTCACATCGCTCCTGCATCTTGTGAACACTAGCTCAAATTTTGCTATCGTCACATTTTTCACTGTTTTGAAAATGTGCCTGCATCGTGCGGACGTAGTCTTAGGATCAATTTCATTTCTGAAATTTTGCTCACTGTATACACGAGTTTCGGGAAAATGTTTCGAAAGAGATGCTTAACTCCACATTCCGATCCTCTTCACCTGCAATTGTGTTATGACAATTGTTGCTATATGCTGTACCATGCAAAACCATGTCCTAAGATGCGGAATCCCTATTTTCAAGTGTTGATGCCCTATTGACAGGTATAGCCTCTCCAGTCCACTTGAAATACTTTGCTGAAGAAGGTTTCTGACACTTAGTTTGTGATAGCTTACATGTACTATGATATTCAAGGACTGAAACGTGTCAAGTAGGAGCCGAAGCAGGACCAAACTATATTACAATAAAACTATGTTGGCATCACTTTCATTATACAAGTGTTGATCCACTTGTTTACTCACTCTTTTTTGGTTAAAGGTGTTGTGGGGCAGTGGTGTAGTCCTCTGACTTTCCAACAAGAACAGTCAGGCGGACAGTGTTCGATACCCCGTAGAGCCCCATCACTTGAGCGTCGTGACAGGGGGGTCACGGACTCGATTTGGTCTGCTGTACTTCTGCGATCCCAGCACTTGGTGCTAGAGAGCATAACGTCCCTGTCACCATGACGCTAGCCTTGGGTTTGTTTCTCTACTTGATGAGTCAGCAGATTCTTTGGAAAGAGATGATGACCTCCTCATGGTGATACCCCTTACCTGAAGTTATGACATTTGTTGCTACGTTATACAACATAAAAATATGTCCAATGATATGAAATCTTTATGGTAGAGTGTTGACGCCAGCTGACAACTATAACCTCTCAGATCTACTTGAAATGCTTCATTGAGAAGATTTTTGGTTTTCTACATGTGATATCCTATACGTACAACTATATTTAAGTACGGTATTCCATAGCCCGCCAAACGGGTAAACTTTTTTTGAACCAACCGGTAGAAAACAGAAAAAATGCTGTTATAAATCGTAAATTTTTGATGAAACATAGAAATATTTCATGATAGGCGGTCTGAGATAAATCTTAAGAACCTGTAGAGGATTAAGACGATAAACCAAATTTGAGATGTTGTATCGATATGATTTACTCATCTTGGCAAGCAATTATCCGGAATGACATCGAGTCGGAAAGTTGACCACTGTTTCGATATCTTTGTCACCCTTTTTGTGACAACGCTCATGCTTTGTTTGAAATTGAGCTTTTTTAGCAGAACACCATTGGCTATTCACAAAAGTATCTCTTGACAAAAATGCCTATCTTACTTAGGACCGAAAATATGAAATAGTCTTCCATCTGATTAAAATCAGCAAACAATACTAATACATTAAAACATAAGATCAAAGAAAATTATTTCCAACATAAACCAAAAAAGGAAAATGACATATGCTTCTTTTGCTTAGACCCTTCATCATCTCTCTCAATCTGTTTGGTCTTATAAATCGTGTTTTGTATTGAACGCAACTACAGTACTTCCTATTTTCATTCTTTCATTTTTGTCTTGTTATGCCAGCACATAGAGGGCCACTATGGAAATAAGGTCAACTTGACCCTTTAATGCTATCCCTGCCACTGTAATTAGGGGTGTTTCCCTTTCACTTTTTAAGCCTTAAATTTTATGTCATATTTTATTACCTGACTGGAGTTTCTAAAACGAGGTAATACAGAATCCCGCCATTCCTATTGGCTAATCACACATTTCCCGCAGGTTTCCCGTATCTTTGTATAATACGATACAAGGACGCGTTTTTGTCACCACAGCAACCGCTTTAGGCCTACGCCTGTGAGATTTGCAGTGAACTCAAACGACAAGATTGTAACAAAATGTGTTTGATGAAATGCGAGTCAAGATTAGAAGATGTCAGGTAATAAAACTCATACTAACCGGTTTTGACGTTGTAAAGGAAAATATAAAGCCCTCGGTCTTAAGGCACAGACCTCGCAAGCTCGGTCTGTACTTTTAAGACCTCGGGCTTTATATTTTTCTGCACAACACAAAACTGGTTAGTATGTGCATAGTAAATCAACATTTGGATCTCAAAAATACTAGTAATGGCAAAATCTCTGGTCTAAATCATTATGGTCTAAATTACCTGCTTTTTTTCTTTAGACGATGGAGACTAAAACACCACGAAACACAGCATTATAGAAATGCTGTGCCATGAAACCGTCCGCCGAAGCTTGTCTAGATAAATCTTCCTTCAAGCCATAATTGCAAAAACCTTCTCCCGGCAGGCTTTCGGCAGTATATTCCGAACGGCGGTATTTGCCGGACGATCTATTTATAAAACTCATTTCACAAAATCCATTAACCGCAAATCAGATTCACTTTTATTTTTACGTTCTCCATCTCTTACTCGTTTTTTTCACATATCTTGAGTTTTTACAATAAAATACTGCTAACTGTAAATCCGTCATAAACAAACAGTACTCCCGCGTGCATTCGAAATGACTTCAAAGTTGCTTCAGGTGATAAACTGGTCAGCTATATTCAGCTTTTTAGATATGCAAGCAAAGCAGAGTGATGCCCATGAAAACTACACAAATTAACGTTTAAAAGCCAACCTAAGAAATGTCCGACGACGACGTGGCGTTTTGCACGTCATATCGACGATCAGCTGCACGTTCGGAAGATAGATACCGCCACACGAAAATTTAGGCCAAACAGCTCAACGGAAAGGAGGAGAAACAGCAATTATGCTGAAAATAGCGGCGAGGAATTTTTTACGAAGATGCATTGCGTTCGAATTAGGAATCGTTAACGAATCTGTGGTAATTCGATTGCAGAACACAATGCATCTTGGTCAAAATTCCTCGCCACCATCTTTAGGGTAGTCATGTATTACAAGAACACTCAAAGAAGATGTAAACAGTTAAGAAAAGAAACACCTAATGATTAAGTTGACCATGATAATTTTGCGTTTAATTTGGAACGAAAGTTTCGGCTCCTAATTGTAATACAATTGCAACAAAAACTTGTGGCCAACTGACATTTTTGTTCGGTTTTATTGCTCTATGGAAAGAAGGCCCTCACTGGAGCTTCAACAACAGCATCAAATACATGAGATGAGATGAGCATTAGTCGAGGATGGGTCTCTTCTTAGTGAGGCTAATATGAGAGGAGAGGTTGATCAAATGATAGCCTCGATGTCAAGTTTTGCTTTGAAGTCATTGCAAATACTACAAATACCAAGATTAGAGCTCAGGATGAGGTAACCAAAAGAAAACATCCGGCTCTGTTTTTGTTTATATTTGTTTTGTTGATGCAATGGAGTCAGACAAATCTCTCGGAATGATTTTTAAGCTCTGTGATTACACGTAGAATGAAATTGAGCTATTTAAGTCCATAAATGAAACCATGCTTACCGAGACTTACAGTAATAGTGACCTCCATGTAGAATAAGGAAAAGACGGTATGATTTTAAAACTGTAATCACAGGCAGTAATGCAATGTTTCTGCATACCAAAAATTACAAATGTTCTTATCTTGATAATGTGGTTTTCCTTCATTCTTTCCTGCCTTGACTAGGCCTAAACTTTACCATTACCCGATTAAAATTCAAATTTGCTTTCACGCAGCGGTCATAAGAAGCCTAATTGCTGACCATTACGGAGGCGTAAACGACAGTATTTGATTTGGTTTTGCGATGGCAGAGTTTAGGTCAACTCGAGCGCAGGCAAGATTGAAGAAAGAACCTCGTCATCAAGGTAATACTGTGCTTTAGCTTTTAATGTATGGCAATGGTTCATTGTTGCCAGGCGGCGCCAGCTCTGAAAAATCTGAGATAAATGGGGGGGGGAGTTCTGATGTAATTTTTCAATCTAACGGTATACCCAACTAATTTTATGCCATCATCCTATGACAATTTTTGCCGACTGTTAGCATTGGGGGGCACAAATCCCCCCATCCCCCCCCCCGTGGCGCTGCCGTGCTTCGTGGGGAGTGCAGGATAAAAGGAAGTCAGAAAGTTAATGGAATAAAGAATGAAAACTCAGCTGCTTTCCGCTTGAAACTGTTCACATGAATACAGTCCCCCTTCGAGAAAATGTACATTCTGACGACCCACCACTAGCTCCCTTTCACCCCTTCACGTCAACACATAAATACGTGGCACAATGGTACTGTTGATTCTGGATGGCTCTGCCTGCTCTTTTTACAGTGGCGTAGCCAACGCTGGTTACCTTTTGGGCATACTACTAAGAGCTTTCAGGTATAAGTGCCCCCCCCCAACTGTCAGACTATGCCATGGTGAAATCATTATGAAATACAAGTATTTTTTACAAGAGACTGCTTGAAAGGAACTCAACTGTCAGATAGCCAAAAGATCAAAATATTCCAATTTGCAGAATAATTTAAGAAGCTATTATTCCCTTAAAGTAAATCTATTTACTTCACTTTCCATCGTTTACTGCCTCACATTTGTGATGTAGTTATTCATTATGTGGTATCATACTATTTTGCTGCGATTGCTGAAGAACGAGAAATGTATGTCCTTCTTCAACAACATGACAGGGTGGAATCTCACTGACGGAAATGGACATGTTGGTCTAAAAGTTATTGAAAAAAACCAAGGTCTTAAACGAACGTCTGATAAAATTCAATTCATATTTGCAGTCCCTTAGATAAGACACTCGTAAAGGGGACCCAGTCACCTTACTTCAATAAGGGCTTAACGCACCTTCTCTACGCCACTGTCCTTTTATCAGCTCTCAAAGATTTGACAATTAGTTAAGAAACAAATTAAAAATTTATAATATGCCTGTATCCCAACATAAAATGGCAGAAATTGTGTTCCTATACGGATAAGCTGCTCATCGGGTGCGTTGGAAGACCAAGGAGTAACCTTTGTTTACATTACTAAGAATGATTTCAGTTGGCGTAATTCAAAGTCATTTCAGTATTTCAGTCAGTATTTCAGTGGAACCCCTATGCAGATCCCGATGTCAGAGATACAAGGTGTTTCAGAAAAAAACGCAACCCAATAATTATTTAAAATATTTAAGAATTGACAAGTTTTGAGTAGATGTGATTTATGCCATCTGAAAGTACAATCTTTCTTCTGTCTTATGATATTGCGTTTGGATACATTAATGGAATTATTTGTCATTAAATTGGTACTATCGTAAGTACGGCCATTTTCAAATGCAGCATGCTGCTAAAGCAAATCAGCCGGCTGAGTCCCTTTTTCAGGTCAAAATCATGAAACAATTTTTTCCACAGCATTTCAGGCCCAGAAGCACTTGAAAATGATGCCTTGAGGAGGGAAAGAGGCAATTCAAGGCAATTCAATCTTCGTGAGCTGCGTTTGTAGAAAATGATAAAATATGCTCTGATGAAGGTGGATTATCGTCTATGTAAATTCCCAATCACTTTCCGGCATCTAAAATAGGCCATACTCACGAAAACGTCAATTAAGCAATGAGAAATTAAATTGATCCACCCAATCTGGATATCATTAGAAAGAAAACAGATTGAACTTTCAAATGGTATGCCTCAAATTGATTCAAATCTTATCATTTCCTGAAGAATCTCGAATGAATCTTGGTTGCGTTTTTTTTCTGAAGCACCCTGTTTAGGCAGATGTAGTGAACGCAGGAAGAACCTCTTCTTCTAACCACATTTTACATTTTTAAGGCATCTTGAGTAAGATCATCTTAGATGTGTGCTTAAAATGACATTGATAAATTCAGTCCTTAGAGCCCCTTTGCACCTTGCCTTATGTTTGAATACGAGGCAACATTTGATATTGCTTCAGACCATTCTATCTTGATTTGCCTTTGCAAATGGGCTGAACTCCCGTGGCCCTCCACAGAATCCCTCTCTGTGAAACTCTATTGGTTTCATTACGCCATATTGGGAGTTTCCTTGCTTTGTCGCATGACCTTGAAATTCTCCTTCAAAGGGTACTTATCCATCTCCTCGCTCCGCAATCACCTCACTCCGTAGTGCAGCTTATCTGTTGTTCCCCTGTTGTTTTTGAATAAGATACCTTGCTTGTCCATACACACTTTTCTCCTCTGAAATGTGAAGTTGATGCAAGGTTGCAGTGAAGTTTTAACCATTTCTAATATATAAAGCAAATCATGCAAAGCATTCATACTCATCACTTGAGCGTTATAACATAAATTCAATTGAATTAACTCATACAGTAAATAGGCGAATATAAGAACCTACCAGTATAAGAACCTAGAGGCTGTCTTTCCTAAATTATGTACCTTGCAATTAAGAACTTGTTTCAGTTTGATGAAACATAGGTTCTTCTTGCAGGTGTTGCAAAGTTGATCTTTGATTGCTGTTATTAATGCCATTGTGGTCCCAGTTGGCTTTGGAAGCTTTATTCTCCTCCCCAATTACTTATTAGGTTCATAAGAACATCTTTGTGAGACTCTGACGGGGACCACAAGAGACGCCCTTCAGATAAGAACCTCTATACCTTGAAATTAGTCTTAGTACCTTTGAAATAAGAACCAATTTCAGCCTGGCTCTCAAAAAAGTAGGTTCTTATACGCGGGGATTTACCGTATTTTGACCTTCATACTAAGAGAAAGGCTGAACTGTGAGGCCTGAGAGAGCGGATATCTTGCGCTTGTTCTGACATGTTAACTGTGCGTAAACTCAATGCGGGATTAATGCTTGTTCGATGATATAACATAGAATGCAAGTCATTCGCTTAGTGCAAAGCTGACAGGCTATTATCCGTTTTTAATTGATAATCTAGAAACGGTTTTCTTTGACATTGCCTTAGATTGAGAAAGCAGTTGCATTGCCGTATTGCAGCACGAGAGAACTTTCAACTGGCCTCAAATTGTGACCACTTCAGACTTAAAGGTTTGTGTTTTCACTGTATCTGTTCTTTTTAGCTCCCAAACGTACCTTAATGGGTTTCGTTAACCCTTTTGATGTTTTAACTCATCTGCAGAGCGGTCAAATTAACCATGGATCTCCAATACGTTTGCTGTCACATACCCTGTTACCACAAGCATAGGCATGAGTTGCTAAACTGTAAACGTCATATACAGTTTCAAGTTTCAGTTTCAGTTGCTAAGTGTGCCTTTAACTGTTTCACAAGCAGTATCAATATAGTAACTCTGCAGTAGCTCGGTCAAATTAACCATGTATCTCCCATAGGGTTACTTTTTCATACCCTGTTATCACAAGTATATGCATGGGCTGCTTAATAGTAAACGTCATATTTAGTTTCGAGTTTCAGTTTCAGCTGCTAAGCATGCCTTATTGGTTTCACAAACCGTACTGATGTGGTAACTCAACAAGAGATCGGTCAAATAGACCATGTATCTCCATACCGTTAACTGTTTCTATCAAATACATCTGAAAGTAATGGTTAGATCGTAAATCTCAAACCCAGATTCAAGTTTCAGTTTCAGTGCCAAGCCTGCCTTTAACGATTTCGCAAATCTTATAAATGTAATGAGTCAATGGTGAAATCGTTAAAATCAGCCATATGCTTGCAAAACCGTTATTGTTTTCATGGCTTGGCATGGCAGTTATTGGCACAGAATGGTTAAATTGTAAAGCCTCAGACTCGATTCCTTGTTCCAGAACCGCAGCGTTAAGGAAAAGATTCGTTGTCATTTACATTTACGAACCCATTGTACTGCAGGAATATTACTGTGGGGCCTAGAGCCGAATCTACGTTGATTGATTTGCTTGCATCTGCTTGAAATGCTATGGGAGTTGCTTTTTAATGGCAGACAGTTGAATCAGAGTAGAATGTACTGTACTAGAATAGGATAGGCTTCAAATCATTAAAAAGCTGGGTGTAAAATTCTATGACCTATTTCTTTGAATTGAATGGCTTCAAAGAAACTTGAACTATTTTACAATAAATCTGCCGTTGGACTTTTCAATATCTTCAGAATTACATTGTTTTTGTTCTTCTTTAAGAATTCAAGAAAATTTCGAAGAAAAAACTTTAAACTATTGTAATTTCTAAACCTGTTGACGAAAGATCAAATACTTTTCAAGAAAGCCATAGTTTATGGATGCCTACAATATGGTATCAAGCAAAAGTTTTTCACTCTTCTGGTTTGTGATTTAGAAATTTGTTGACGTCACATCATAAAGTGAGCTGAAATATCAAATTTCTGAAAAGATTTTTGAAAAGTCCAACGGTAGAGTCATAGAGAAGTGGCTAAAGTTTCCTTCAAGTCATTCAAATCAAAGAAAAAGGTTATTGAATTTTACACCCACCTTTTTTCGTAGATTTAAAGATTTGGAACCTATGCTTACTAGAATAGGCAAAAATCTGAGCTTCGCAGAGATCCCACTTTGCAAGTATGGAATTTGGAACCTTTAGAGCCCGCAAAAATACCTTGTTCTTTGTGAAATCCTTGCATAGGAGTGTGATTGCCTACGATCTTTTAATTATTGATGGACTGTTTCTACTGAATAATTTTCAAACTTGAAGATGATAATAAGTGAGGAAACAGTTGCTTAGCATTACTTTTCATCACTAAGAGCACTTTCTGAAAGGCATTAATACCAGTACTAGTTCCATGATAGGTATCTGACAAGGTTAACGAGAGATAGGGTTGATTACTACCCCTAGATACTCTCAAGCACGCCAGAGGGCGCTGTCGGTAGTTCCCAGACACCAATTCTGTGTTTGATAGATTTGACCAACTCGTTACCTGAATTTGATTTTGATACAGCTATCAAAAGCAGTAGGGTTGTAACTTCAAAAGCACTTTTCAAACCATATGTGGGGGGTGAAAGGGGGTATTGAAATGATAATAATAATAATAATAATAATAATAATAATAATAATAATAATAATAATAATAATAATAATAATAATAATAATAATAATAATAATAATAATAATAATAATGATGATAATAATAATAATAATAATTCATTTTTTTACAGTTGGTAAAGTGTCTAGTCAATATAAACTAAGTAAAACCAACTATCTAAACATAAATCCTATTTACAAATGTTGCATCGGCATTGTTCTCCCTTCCAATTTTTGATCATTGTTTTGAACTGTTTTGTATTTTGTGCGGATTTTATGCTGTCTGACAAAGTGTTCCAGAGTATACTACCTCTGAACGATAGGGAATTTTGTCCATATGAAGATGTCTTAACTTTTGGTACCTGGAGTAGATTCTTTATTCTTAGGTCATACGTGATTTCCTTCGTTGCGAAAAACTCTGACAAAATAGAAGGACTAATGAAATTGGAGCATTCATATATTTCTACCATTGGCTTTTGCAGATTACTACAATGGATCGTTATCTCTTCCGACCTTGCCAGTAGTTCTTCAAATGTAGATGTATAATCGCCATACGATGAAATACGAAAATACGCCTACTTTAAATGAACAAATACGAGAATCCGCTATTTTTTGGGACGAAATACGAAACTCCGTCAAGTTCATGTGTTAATGATACACAATTTTTTTTCTTTTTTCACATAATCATCTCCTCTTGCACCTTCTTCGTAAAAAACGCATCACAGTTGATGATGCGATCAAATGGATCAACCATGCTCTCGGCAGCCATCCGTTCTGTAAAACTGATAGATACAAAATCCGCTCCTTGTAGTAAAGGAAATACGCCGATCAGCCATACTTTTCAGCCCCACTCATTTGCTTGATACACAAAACATTTGGAGACAATACAGCGACGTTTGGGCCCAACTTAAACTTGATTTGCATTACAGAGTTTTTTGGCATACCACAAATAGAATTTGAAGCCCGTACCCAGAATAGCTAGCTCTTCCAAAATCTTTCTTTATAAGTTTTATCCTAGACGATATACTTGATACGTGTACCAATTGTCCCTATGCTGGAACAACCTCACCATTGTGCCCAGCACTGATATGTTTTAGTGCGAGTGCTAATCTTATCTGTGCCATGTTGAAACTTGTGTATGTTTAATGGAGCTTTGCACTGCACAGTCTTGGGCACAGAAAGGATAAAACTGGCCCGGACTCGATCAAAATCAAGATACTTTTAGTCCTCAGCACGTCCACTCAGCACAAAGTGATATTTTTGGGTCCAGATAAAACTGAAATTATGTTCTTGATATTTTTTTGTATCAAGCATTATCAAAATGATATTTTTGGGCTCCTTACAGGCAATTCTGAAATTAATCTGCTTTTTTAATTATCTATCATGTTCGTGCACGAGTTTGTTTGTATAAAATGACATAAAATGAGCTGATATTTTTATCTGATATGTAAATTTGCTGAATGCCTTGCAAACACTTGCGAACAAAGGAAGATTTTCGCGTTAAGAATTTTGGGCTTAATGGAAAGCAGGCTTAAGGTGCAGTGGTAAGAGGAGAAGCATGTTCAGTGAAAAAAGGATACTATCTGCGCAATCATTTTAAAGATTCTGCGTAAATGTTTGCAGAAGACAATGGTTCTTGTTATTGCCAGGATATGGTATTACCGAGCTCACGGCTCACCTTTGTAATAACTTGAATTTTTCTTGGATTTACGTGCGCATATGAAACCTCCGAGTTGAATATAAACAGCAGATAATTTCGTAGCTCAGCATCACGTATTCTCGCGTGAAATGTTATTATCTTTTTCAAGGGAAGTGGGTAGGAACTTCAAGCAAGGAGAGACAAAAATACATTTTCTGTCATCTAGACTGCCTCAAATAGATTTATTTTCTCCACGAAATAAGATGAATAATTATGTAACAGAAAAGAAAATGACGTCTGAATGCATAAAGAGGAAGAATCGGATAGCTCAGATATCATTTGACCTTGCTTTCTTTGCATGTTTCAACTATGTAAACGAGAGCCTTTGCATTAGGGTTCATTTGAAAGTGCGAGACTACCGGGTGAGCCAGAAAAAAGTTCCCACTTTCGAAAATTCCTAACACCAAGACTTGAAGGATTTGAATCATTCCAATTCTTGTTAAAAGCCGAAAGATCAAAGTATTTCTGTGATTGTTCTCGCTTTTAGGGCCTGTTCATATGGAGGCGAGCCAGCCCGCTTACCGGGCTGGCCCGGTAGGCGAGACAGTTTTCATCTTGTTGTTTTGGAATCTTGCTTGAGTGATCACCATTTGATAGGAGCAGTGAGAAAGCTCAATAGCCTTAGATTTAGCCCTCGCTTGATAACATGCAGGAATTACAAGAACTATGAAAAAGAAAGTCTAAATGAAGACCTCAGGGAAGCCTCTTGGGATCAAGTTCTTAAGTCCCAAGATGCAGAAATTGCATATAATGCCTTTGAAAGTATCTTGACTAAGGTCTTTGATAAACATGCTCCAGTAACACAGAAAAAAGTTCGTGGCTTGCATTGTCCCTGGAGAACCCCAGAGATCTTAAAATTGATAAAGTCGAGGGATTACCATCTAACAAAAGCTAAAAAAAGTGGAAATGATAATGACTGGAAACTGTATAGGGAATATCGAAACAAAGTAAACTCGTGTATCAGGAAGAGTAAGGCTGCTTATAACAAGCATCTGATTGAGGAAAACACAAAGAATCCTAAACAATTTTGGAACTTGGTTAAAAAACTATACCCCTCTAAGGACACCGCATCCGTAGGTGTATCTGCACTCGAAGTAAACGGGAAACTGGAAACTACCAAACAAGGCATAGCTTCTTTATTTTGCGACTACTTTACAACTTGCGCTGAAAAGCTGTGCAGTAATCTACCATCAAATTTTGCTTGGCGAAATGACGGTGTGTTAAGCCATGAAACGCCAACTTTTCAGTTTCAATCAGTTTCAAAGGAAAGAGTTCGAAGGCACCTTGCTCAGCTAAAATCGACAAAATCTCCCGGTCATGACAACCTACCACCAAGACTGTTAAAAGATTGTGCAGACGTCATTGCAAAGCCTTTGGCACACATCATAAATTTGTCACTTGAAACTTCTTTAGTTCCAAATAAACTGAAGATCGCAAAAGTTATTCCACTTCATAAGTCTGGAAATAAAGCATTGCCTGACAATTATCGTCCAATATCAGTGTTACCTGTTTTGTCCAAAATATTAGAAAGAGTTGTCTACGAACAAATAGCTGACTATCTAGAAAATAATAAAATGTTAACATCATGTCAATTCGGCTTCAGGAAGAGATATAACACAGAACTTGCCGTCACACTGTTCACAGACAATATTCGACGAGCAATGGATCATGGGAAATTAACAGGTGCTGTGTTTGTTGATTTGCAAAAAGCTTTCGACACTGTTGAACATTCGGTAATACTGGAAAAACTTCCCTATTATGGTATCAATGGTGCAGAACTTTCCTGGGTAAAAAGCTATCTGAAGGATCGATACCAATTTGTTCAATGCGGCAATTCGAAATCTTCATGCCAGTTAGTCAAATATGGAGTACCTCAGGGCTCAATTCTGGGGCCTCTATTGTTCCTTATACAAATTAATGATCTAACGAAAGTTGTAAAAGTATGTAACATCCAAATGTATGCTGATGACACTGTCATATACGTGTCTCATAAAAGCATCAGCGAGGTGGAGGAAGCTCTGACAGGTGATATGGCAAATATTGCGCAATGGCTAGAGAACAACAGGCTTATCATAAATCTAAAAAAAGGAAAAACGGAAACAATGCTTTTTGGTACTGCTAAAAGACTGCACTCTAAAAATGACTTAAAGATCTGGATGAATGAGCATTTGATACACTTTGTGAATAGTTACAAGTATCTTGGTGTGCTTTTGGACCCTTGCCTAAATATGAAAGAGCATTTACAGAAGACTTTAAAAAGTGCTGCAGCACGAATTAAGCTGTTGAAAAGAATGAGACAATCACTAACGAGTCATGCAGCTGAATCAATATACAAAGCAATTGTATTGCCCAAAATGCTTTATTGTTCTACACCGACTCTAAAGATCTCAGACACCATGGGCAAAAAATTCGAAAGCCTTCAAGCAAGGGCCATTAAAATCATTCATCATCATCCAGAGTTTGATCAAGAACGTCGGTATATGACGATATTAAACCAGAAAAAGTTTAAAGCAGATCTTTTGATCTTCAAGTGTTTGCAAGGAACTACCATTCCAAATTTTGAGTCATATGGTGAAAGAGTTAGCCACAATTATGGTACAAGAGGCAATAAAGCTACATTACGCGTTCCAAGAGTCAAAACAGAAGCAGCAAAAAAGTCTTTCTGGTTCCAAGGCCCATCTTGCTTTAACGAACTACCCATTGACATTCGAAGTTTAGATTCTATTGTTGTTTTCAAGCATCGACTAAAAGAACATCTGGAAGGATTATAATCATGAACTTAAGGACAGGATTTTTGTTTTTTAACAATAAATATTGAAGGATATTTTAGGTTCTTATATTGTAAATTGATAGCTTATTTTTCTTTATGTTCAAACAGGGCCCTTATTGATAACAATACTCATAGTATTGACAAGGTTACCCTGTATAAATATTGCTCTTATTATTATTATTATTATTATTATTATCTTGTGTTCATATGGGGAAATTCCAGCCCGCTTGCCGAGACAGAAATTTGACACGTGTCAAAAATGAGACACGTGCCCATTGTCTAGAGACGCAGCGCATGAGCAATAGCGACATTTTCGTCCCGGTAGCCGGGATGGAGTGTTCATATGGGGAAATTTTCATCCCGCCTACCGAGATCTCGCCACTACACCAGTGAGATCTCGCTAAGCGGGCCAGCCCGCTTGCTCATATGAACAGAAATCAAGTTTTGTATTGGAATTAGGGATGAGGTGAGATCTCGGCAAAGAGCTCCAACCCGGTAAGCGGGCTGGCTCGCCTCCATATGAACAGGCCCTTAGTTGCTCTTCTTTGTACATTTTCAATAACTGTGATATCCTTTTTATAAAACGGCGACCAAACTGAGTTTCCATATTCTAAATGAGGTCTAACGAGTGCTTTAAAAAGCTGTGTCATAATGTCTCTATCCAAGTATGTAAATGATCTGCGAATTATTCCAAGGATTTTGTTACCTTTGTTGGCAGCTACCTCTGCTTGTACATTGAATTTAAGCTTATTGTTAACATGAACCCCCAGGTCCTTTTCGCAGGTACTGGCTCCCAATGTCACGTTTATTGGTCATTTTTGTCATTATTGGGGGCAGTCATGTTTGAAGGTCTCGAGAGCCTCTGTAGAGAAGAACTCTGCTCTCCTAATTTTTGAACGAAGTGGTCGATCTTTGCCCAGGTCAATTTCAAAAATCAAAATGGATATGAACATGTTCGCCATTAAATTATATATTTGCTCATACCATTGACGAGAGTACAGCCCATTCAAATGGGAATTGCCCACTGGCCAGTTCTTCCTTTAAATGTAACGGGTAAGAGAAACGATACATATTACTGTACAAATAACTGCAAAATGAAAGCGTAGATCCCTTTGAGAAAATTTTAGAAGCATGTTCAGTGAAAAAAGGATACTATCTGCGCAATCATTTTAAAGATTCTGCGTAAATGTTTGCAGAAGACAATGGTTCTTGTTATTGCCAGGATATGGTATTACCGAGCTCACGGCTCACCTTCGTAATAACTTGAATTTTTCTTGGATTTACGTGCGCATATGAAACCTCCGAGTTTAATATAAACAGCAGATAATTTCGTAGCTGAAAATTTTATATTTGCTCATACCATTGACGAGAGTACAGCCCATTCAAATGGGAATTGCCCACTGGCCAGTTCTTCCTTTAAATGTAACGGGTAAGAGAAACGATACATATTACTGTACAAATAACTGCAAAATGAAAGCGTAGATCCCTTTGAGAAAAGTGTCCATGATAGATCAGCCCCCATCATAAAGGGAAATTTGAATGTGTCATGTTCTAATCTTTTCCTTTTAAGATCATAAATTTCTGACGTTCCAAGCATTGACATTCATAAATAACCTTGCTTGAAACCAGTTTACCATTGATCATAGAAAAGTGTCTCATCTCCTTCACAGTAAGTGATTACAATGCGTTTGTAGTCGGAGACTTGATAGGAATCTATAGTAACCGACACAGTGGTCGGTATGTTTCACAAGTTTTGCGTTATTTGCAAAAATTTTTCTTCATCGATTGCTGTTAATGCTCGTTAAGTGATTCATCATGCTACTGCAGTTCCAAGCACGCCAAGTTTCCAAGCAAACCAGAAGCTGAACCATGGGTCGCAGGAAACGAAGTGATAGTTAAAAATGTAAACGCAAACATGCCTGTCTTTATCGTGGCTTCTTCTGCCTTTTTTACTGGCCCAATGGCCTAATTTAGGCCATTAGGCCAGCACAAACTTGAATCAGTGAATTGAGCTGTGGCCGCGAAGCAAAGTAAGGCCAAGAAAGGCAGAAGAAGCCACGATGAAGACTCAGGTATGTTTGCGTTTACATTTTTAACTATCACTTCGTTTCCTGCGACCCATGGCTGAACTTGATTTCTCTTGTTTCAGTAAAATGTGATAGCTGCTGAAGTAATTGTTCGAAAGTGGTGCAGTGGTGCATTCTGATTGGTTGATTTGCTTGAAAACTAGAGTTGCTATTAAGTTTGTTAAAGAACCAAAGTGTCAAAATGATACTTAGACTGCGTTCACACGATGCCGGCACATTTTGAAAACGGTGAAAAATGTGACAGATAAGCCTCCCGTTCACACGAAAACGACACATTTTTTGCCGGTAGATTTTGAAACGGTAGATTCTGAAAACCGAACCCTAACCGGCATAAATTTGAAACAGCATCATGTGAACACTCAACAATGATGTAAAGAGAGCATTTTTCGACGCTTTTGGAGCGAGACTGTCGATTCTTAGGGTGTAGGTACTTTTCTTTGGCATCAAAGTCTTGCAAAGACTTTTTTACCACCAAATTTCCTACCGTTTTCAAATTTTGCCGGTATCGTGTGACCGCTAGCTCAAATTTTGCTACCATCACTTTTTTCACCGTTTTCAAAATGTGCCGGCATCGTGTGAATGCATTCTTGATAGGCTTAAGATTCGATGTGATGCCCAATTTTCCAGTGAGTTTTACTGCTAGCTAAACATTTTGCGTAGAGACAAGTTTACCAGCTATCTAGTTGTGCCACAAAAGAGTGTTTTCGCTCTTACGGTAGAAGTTTTATCGAGAAATATGCTTCCCGTTGGAACCTAGGTTTTATGGTAACATTCATTCTTTGCCATTTCAAAATTACTTGGAGTTTCTAATTGGTTTTGAATCTGAAACTTTTGACTTTGCGCATAGGCGTTGATTGTACTGCCAATGGTCAGGAATAGTTGCATTTCCCTTCTTCCATACCCACGATACCAAGCTTTCATGAGGATGGTTACAGGAAATATTGATGGTACTGGGTGTTAGCCCCACGGTATCTAGTACTGATATCTTTGGTACTGGGTACTGGTAGGAATTAATGTGGTACCATGGACGTTTTTTAAGGACTTGGAACAAGGAAATTGTCGTTTATCTTCATTATGATTTTCCTAGTATGTTCCCGTAATTTTTGTGTTAAAATAGTACTGCCTTCTGGCGCCTATGGTCCATGGTACTGACCTTTATGGTACTGGGTCTCAGACGTTTAGGTACTCGCTACTGCACCTGTTGTGCTGTAGTACATTTTACCTGTCAGCACCCTCTTTCGTGTAATTGGTTCCAACGGTACAGAGTTACGGACGCGGACGGCAGCAAGTTAATGTCACTATTCAAGTAACTCTCCGTGACGGTGATCTTAACCTCCAATTATAGATATTTTCTCTAAGTATCTTTCACGAGTCAATTCTTCAAAATGCTTTGACACTGCCATTTCCCACGGAGAAAGCGACCTCGAAAAATGCGAAAACTGCAAAAAAATTACTTCTGGCGAGATCAGTTGCGATTTCGAACAAAGCCACTGCCATGCTGCCGCATTGGTCTTCCAATATGGTGGAAGCAACGCGCGCAGTGCATTGTGGTCCAATTCGGAAAATGGTCATGGTCTACTGATGATTTAAAAAGCTGCGATGGAGCTTTAAAGACTTCATCATAAATGTTACGAAATCCATCAAATATTTTTCACATTAAACTGCTCGGCGGTCACCGGGAACACAATATCACTGTAATTAAGCAAATCCTCCTTAAATTTATAATGATCAATATATCAAAGAAAAAACTAATGAAAGACTGAACCTTAAAATACTTAACAATTAACTGCACCATTGGCTTTGTAATATAGAGTTTTACGTGAAAGTTAAACAGTTCTCATTTGGAGTGGAATAATGCCTAGTTGCTTGGGGAAATTTCAAGTATCAAGCTCGATATATTGGATAAAGATTTTCCCTGAAGCCATGAGGCAATACTCCTAACATATTTTTCTGATTGGCTGGTTCGACTCGTCGGTTCTGAAGTACCTCGTTACAGGAAGAATATTTAATCTTGTCGTTGGAAAATTGTCGGGCTGGTTTTGATAAAGATTGCATTAGGAAGGCAGGCCTAAGCTTGACGAAGCATACTTGGAGGTGAGTGGTGAATTTCTTATTATTTCAAATATTGTTGCAAAACTTATACAGTTTGCTGTTCATAGGCAATGAAGATTCTTACTTTGTTCAATTATTGGAAAAGTAGAAATGACGTCGATCAAATCAATGTGCAGTATACATAGATGACCCACGTTGGCACGACGCCATGTATCAAACCATGCCTGAATCACAGAACTTACTACTATTGTTGCAAAAAGCTCCGGCATTAGGCCTACTATTTTTGTTCTCGCCCTAGAAGATAAAGGATACATATTAAGATTAAGCATCAAACGAAAATAGAATGCTTTTTCTGAGTCCAGTATAGGGTATTTTGTCTCTTGGGAATTCTAGCAATGGCTTTGTATCAAACTGTAGAGACATGAACGTTTGGCCATCGGAAAACCCAGCTGAATTGTTGCCCACTGAAAAAGTTTGCTGTGCTTTTTATTCTGCTGGGATGAAGTAGTTTCCCAAAAATATTAAACGGCTTCATGGCAAGAAGTTGGATACCCTAGACTTGTGTTTTCTATTGGACGTGACAGAGCATCAGCCTTGAAATGTTTCAACGGAGATCATTACACTCCAGCAGTTTTGCAACTAGTTGGAAATTTACCAGAGATAGTTATTGTCTGGAATGCAAATACAAAATGAAGTTACTAAACATTTACTGTATATTTGAATGGTGCATAACATTTTGGTCAATTTAGGCCATTTATGCCATTTTGGAAATAGAAACAACGCCTAGCATGCTTCCAACCGTTCTCTTCAGTCATTTGCCAATCTCATTGAAGAAAAGCCAACGTCGTTTCATCGTAATTTTGCTCAAAGATTAATCACTTTGCACAAACTCAACAACATCTAAGATGGTGTCAGGCATGCTGACTCTTAATTGTTTCTGTTGCTTGGCACATGTTTCATTGGAGACTTTTCATGAGTTGTAGAAGTTTCTTAATAAGGTTGAGGTTAAGGATAAGTTCTTCACTGAATTGAAGCACTCGCCTCAAATGATTATATCGTTGGCAATAGTGTCGAGCAAATATCTTTAATAAGTGTCTAGCCTATTACTTAGTTGCTAGAGCAATAAAGAATAAGATTTATAAATATATCAAGGTATTCATATTGGGTGAGATGTTTTTATCGACTGATGTAATACAGTCTCCGCCTCAAACGCGAAACTTTACTCGTTGTAAGGTGAAGGTAAAGTTGCGTTTCTTAGCACCAAACGCTGTATTGCATAAGTAGGAGTCCGCGACCCCTTGTCATAAGGCTGAAGTGGTATTGCTCTACCAAGTATCGAGCCCTGTCTACTTGACTATTTTGGCTGCAAAGTCAGAGGATCATAACACCTTCGAAGAACTTAATCGTTGATGAATGATTGGAGAACCTGCACGCACTTTTTCATATACGAAGCCGCTTGTAAGAAACTCAACTATCAGACTGCACCATTAAGAGTCTATAGTACTGGAAAATTTAACTTAAGAAAGTATATATTTATTTTGATTCAGGAAATTCTTGTCACGATGCCTTTAAACTATCACGTTGTGAAGCTTTTTTCTATCAAATCTTGAGAACTAAAACTTGTTGTAAAACTGATTCACCTGATAAGGTTATTTGAAGATTTGTCACATTGTACAAATATAGACCTGAACAAATTGCTTTTCAAGTTGATTGCAGTCTGCTATATATTCAACTTTCCAAATGAACACGGTCTGGAAATTTATCCCAAAACTTGTGTTTCCTCAAAAGGTACCATAAAGGGAACGATGGAGAGTGTGATCATATAAAAAATTCTCATATTGCTAGCCTAATTTAGGTGTAGAACTGAGATTGGGAATACCGAACTAGAGCTACGGGTTATTTTGCTTGCGAATCGTTTTGGAAGATACCCCACGAAAACGAAAACTGAAACTGTCTTCCAAGTTTCAGCTTCAAAAATTAATGTTTAAATGCTTATCTTGCAAGGAGCAAAGCGTGCTGGCACATAAACATTTCTTACACTTGTGATATACTTGCAATGTGCATTGGCTGCTTAGGGAGCAGTCACTTTTATTCCTGGGTACCACGGCTGAGTATAATTTCGCATCATTAGAGAAAATTTCATACCCCATCTTGAACATAGAAATAGTTTTCGTGGCCCACCATCTTTCAGCAAAATGGTTTAGTACCCCATCCTGAAGTCTTTGTGCATAAAACATAGATCTATGTAAAGATACCACGATGTCCCAGGCGATTTCCACACCGTTCAAGTGATTCATAATTTCCAGATGTCTGTTAATTTTCTTCCAACTTCATGCAAAATCACTGACTTCATTCAAAATTTTTCAAGCTAAATATTTTCGTACCCCATGCGATTACTCTTAATATTTTCGTACCCCATAAAATAGAGGAAAAAAGTTTCATGCCTCTGCCAAATATCCTCCACCCTAGTATCCAGAATTAAAATGACCGCTCCCTTATTTAAGTTTCTTAAAGATTATCAATACAATTGTCATCTTATCAAAGATGAGAATCGAATGAAATTCGGTTATCATTTTTAGCGTCTCTCCGTACATATCAAAAAAAGCCTCCTCATAAAATTGCTAAGAATCTGTAACCATATGACCGATTTTAGTGAAATAAATTTTACATTTAAGTTAGTATTTCGCATTCATAGCAAGGGGAAACTCGTTGAAATAGGCGCATTATTCGTGATTATACAGCTCTGCAATCGATGACATATCATTTTGGGGACACCCGACACATTATTTTCACAAATCTATATTTTTGACTAGGCCATGATTTTCATCAGAATACATTTAGCGAAATTTGTGTTCACTGAAGCAATTATCTACAAGAGTACTTGCTTTTAGCTACAACGTCAAAAATAATTAGATGACAAGTAACAAGGCAGAAACCTTTCAATAATGCTAGGGCATTATACGATAGAGCGTTTAGCGTTGGACGCGTTTTTGCCCTCTGAGGCCCCGTTCACGCTGCACCGTTTTTGTATAAAAACAGGAGAAAAATCTCCGTTTTTGTGAAAGTTCTCATACTGATCTGCACAAAAACGCCACAAAAATGGAGGTTTTCGAAAACGCTGTCGAAAGTGGATACTGGTATCCACAAAAACGGAGGTTTTTCGAAAACGCATTTGATCAATGTGAACGCACAAAAACGGATGTTTTTCTCTTCGTTTTTGTATAAAAACGGAGTAATGTGAACTGGTAGCTTTGATGCAAACAACGCATCATAACAAAAACGGAGCAGTGTGAACGGGGCCTGAGTCATCAGTTGAAAGTGCCTCTCCCATGTTTAACCCTTTCAAGTGCTTGGGTGCTGGCTGGAAGAAAAGGACATGAGTCATCATTACGTTGCAAAAACAACTGTGATATTATTGGTGTGTTCTCATCACATTCTAGTTATTTTTGGAAAGACTAGAGGTGTATGAATTGTAGCTGATGAGTCAGAAACTGCTCAGAAGTTTTTGTGCATGTAGTTTCTGCTTGAAGAGGACTGTGGTAGTTGATATGTCAAGTTCCAAATAAACCAGAGTTGGCGCCAGGGAAGAAATGATGGGGGGGGGACAAAAGTTGTCAAAGTGACGACAGCGAGTGAGGCAAGCAACATTTCTAAGGACCGCACCTTTCTGATTGGCTCAAAATTCGACAAAACTCTCTAAAAGCATGACAAGCAAGTTACGACAGTGCCAAAAGTGCATAGCAGTTTTCAAAAATTCAGATGCCGACGGTGGGGCTCATTGAATTTTTTGGGGGGGCTCCTCCTCCTAAAGCTCCCCAGTTCGCGCCATCCTTAATAAAAATTTAAGTTTTGAAGATCGGTCTTTCCGTCCGCGAGTTAAAAGCTATCAAATAGAACTTTCTATCTCAAAATTCTACAAGAATAGCCATGAGTCGCTGGTCAAATTTTCAATGAGACTTACAAAAAAGTACCGTAGACAGGAGCACTCAGAAAACATCTGATGAATAATACTCGAAGAAAATTCTGGCAAACGTTTAGATATTTTCCTGACTCACCGCTGATGTCTCAGTTTCAAATTTGAAAAGATTTCTCAGGTTGTTAGGGTAACTTTTTTACAAATTTAAGCGGTAGGACTTTTTTAGGTATGGCAAACAGCTTGAAACATCCTCAGGAATGAAATGATCGCTAACACTAAACTCTGAATCACTGTCTCAGTAGATAATATCTTTCAAGTATTCTCTAGCCACCAAAGAACCAGATATTGATGTTTCGTTGAATTTGGCTGACTTCAATAGAGAGAACGAAGTCCATTTCAGACCCCACCCCGGAGGGGAAGTAGTTATGTAACATGTCGAAGGTACGGGTATGTGTCGCCCATATGGATAGGTTTTTGGCCCAGAATTCTCTAAACAAGGTCCCTTTTTTCAGCAGATTTTCCTTTAACCAGGGTGGGTCGTCCAGAAACTGTCAAATTATAGTTTAAGGTGGATAGTTTTCCGCCAAAATTCTGGCTAGGTTTGGTAATTAGAAAGGGGTAGCTCTCTTAAAACTGGGTGACACACCTCCATCCATCCGCAGGTCATGTAACCCTTCCCCTCGGGATCAAGTCTCGTAATTCAAATACTTTTGTATCAATTTCTGTGATCAAGGCTTCACGGAAATAAGCTCAAAAATTGGTTTCTCTTTTGGTAAAGGCCTAATGTCTGATTTTGCCTTCGCCTGCTACTATTTGCGTTAAGTGGCTCAATAGTTGTGTTGCGAGAATTTTTGAGCTCTGAAAATCCTTGGACCGATTTTTGGCAACAACCGTTCAGTTCTCCACTTTTGGAAGCTCATAAAGTTTGACTTTAAAGGCAATGGACCGGGTTTTATGTAAGAGGCAAGGGCCTGGACATCTCTATTCACAGAGTTATTGAAATCGAAGATGCCTCTCTCCGTCCAAACATGAGACAACAGGTAAAATAATCTTCTATGTCTGGTCGATAAACCTGGTGTGGTGATATTTGACAATATCCTACGTGTGTATAACATTGGACTTGAATTGAGTAGAATCCATAAAATCCGCGAAAACCAGTCAAATGATAACAATGCATGCCGGTTACCCAGGAGCCTTTAAGCTGGCAGTAAGCATTGGAAGACGTGATAGCATTTATGTCTCAATGAAGAGCTGAGGTTCTTAGATATACCAATCAGAAACACTGGAAATTGTAGCTGTTATATCTCTGGTGATTAAGTATCGTTTTATTGTCTTTTGCAATAGAACATGGATTGGAATTAGCCATTAGAGATATATTTAGATAAGAAGAATTCCAATATGCTACAAAATATGAAATCTACACATTTTTTAATTGCTTGGAGACAGCCCACCTTATGCATGCCAGCTCGTGCTCAGTTTCCAGATTTATCAATTAGAATGCACCAGGGGTGAAGTAAGTGCCTTGCCAAATATGTCTGTTGAACAAAAGAAAAAACATTTTTTCAAGTTATAAAAGAAAGGCCAAGCCATTAAAAATGGACAAGTAATTGAATGTAACGCATCTGTTAATTACTGTGTGTTCTTGATGACATGCAATACCTTACGTGCTAATACAGCATTATCTTTCTGTGAAAAAACCCCATGAGGGCCTTATATTGATATGTGGTGATGGAGGGGGGGGGGCTTAGACACAGCATATTTTTGGAAAATTTGAAAACATACCAGATTTATAACATGTCTAGACCCCAAGAATGTACTCATTGCTTCATGGTACATTATAACTGAGAAATTCATAGCTTTTTGGCAAATGTGCTGCAATGTTTTGGTGAAGAACTCAGTTTAATACTAACCTTGTCAAATTTTCTCATCAGCAACCCCAAAATATAACTGATTGTGCACTAAATAGTGTACCCAAAGGTATACTAGACATCATTTCGCTACCCTGTATACCAGAGCCATTTGAGGCTCTGGTACCCAGGGTAGCGTTTCGCAAACTTAAAAAGTGTCTGACCCCCCCCCTCCCTCGTCTAATTGTGACAGATGTTCGGATCTGTCCTGATGGAACTGTACGTGGGAAACGGGTCCTCCACCACTTTTGTGACAGATGTTCGGATCTGTCCTGTAGTTTTCCATAGATGACAAGCGAGAAATCGAGTCGTGATGTTCCTCGTAATTATTCACATCATAAAAACTCTCTCCAAACTTAAGAGTCAAAGTAATATTTATACTTAATCTAAAACAATAGTTACATATAATACAAAAGGTGATTGACATCTAAGCTACTGCGCATGACTAAGAAGGAATAGTAAGACATTCATTCAATCAAATCAGCGTGATAAGGAGGCTAAAGGAAATGACATATTTGCAGGCAGTATTCCTGCTACATAATATGAAGAGGGACTGCTCCCTTGGGGAAGTAATACTCAGAGTTTTGACTCGATGCTACTTTTTACTTGGTGAGTCAAGTAAAACTTTAGGAGTTTGGTGGGAAGTGACGTAAAAATACGCGACTGGTATTTAAAATTGAAATGTTGATCGGCATCATCCAAAGGACAACTTAGATGAGGAAATTTTTGTTAGGTAAATTCACTCATTTTATAAACCTAGCAGTCAGGAAATTACTGGTAAGGAGTTTGTTTGGGATCAAAAATTCCAAATTCAAACACAAATTCTGCGACACTGTAAACTCAATGAGCCCTACCACGATGGCATTGGGGATATGGAGCACTTATTGTTGCTCTGCCCCTCTCTGGAAATACCACATAGAGATCTTCTCACTGGAGTTTCCACTTTATTACGACCACTTGGACATACGATCTTTCAAACGAGTTTCTAATGCAGATTTTATTGTAGGGTGATAAAGATTTTCCCCATAGTCTCAATAAAGATATACTTCTTCTAACGCTCCGCTTTATTCATGAAACTAGTCGTTTTGATTAGAAATCTAGATCTCAGTTGTAAGCCATACAACCACCAATGTCCCCTTTATGTGTTAGCATAAAGGGGACAAAAAATACTATACCCTACTAACTAATACAATACAATTTGGAGCGAAAAAACTATGTCTACCTCATGGCAACATTTAACAGAAAAACACGAACATAGCACTATGCGTAACGACATGAAAGACAAAGATAGTACACATACTAATCCTAACTACTAACAAAACAAAATAAACCATTTACATAATTAAAATTAAGTATTATGTTTTGTAACTTTTTAGATTGAATGCATAAAAAAAATGTGTTAGCAGTTACGTGTAATTTATGTGCAATTTATGTCTCTTGAGTCGTTGCGTGTAGTGCTATGAAGGTATTGAAGAATTATGCATTGTACGTATGCTATGTTTGCTGAACCATCAAAGTCAAAATTACAAAATGCATGACCATGTTTGGAAGCCCTAATGCTCCTGATAATAATAATAATCCACCTTTTCAAGGTTAGAGGCGCGAAAGCGGAAGTCTTTTGTTGTTAGAGATATCGCATCTGTGAGTCCAAATTTCTGTTTTACTTACAAAGGCTAGCATAGAGGCAAATTTTCACTTTGATATCTGTCTTTGTTTCGAAATTATGGCATTATGAATAATTTGAACTCATAAAGGCTTTGACCGTGAAATCAAAGTTTGGACAAAAATTTGTCCAAATATCTGATTTCACGGTCAAAGCTCTTATGAATTCAAATTCTTTAAATCGCCATAACTTCCAAACGAAGACAGATATGAAAGTGAAAATCTGCTGCCATGCTAAAGTTTGTACGCAGAAAAAGATTTTAGACTCAAAAATGCAAAATCTCTAACAACAAAAGACTTTCGCTTTCGCACCTCTTACCTTGAAAAGGTGGATTCTCTCAACAAATGACATCACAAAGACATTTCTGAAACGTCTTGGTCGTAAATAATTTTGGTATGCATTGAAGAAAGCGTTTCTTTCAAACTTCTCTCTTAAACAGTGTTTGAATTTTGACCATGCCCCATATTCCAAATGTGAATCATGCCAGCCTGCAGTCCAAGCTAATTACTTTCTCCTTCAGTGTCTAGCAAAATATTTAATGATCAATTGGTGAATAATGCAGAATTGCGGAAATTTAGAAAATGCATTGATAGCCATGGAAAGGAAAAGTAATAAACTATAAGCTGACACTTCTGGTAGGCGTATTTATGACAATAATTGTAAACGGAGACCGTGATATTATGGCAGAACGTTATCTTAACAAGCAACGAAAGTGCTTCGAGAGATAAGACGAAGAGAGCAGAGGAAGTGGACGGATAAAAAATTAAGCTGATTACAAAATTGGAAGAAACGAGCAAAAAAGAAGCAGGTCTTAATTTTGGTAGGTCAGTTTAACCAGATTGAATATTTTTTTTCAAATCAAATGCAATACCTAATTATAAGGCATGACAATACTAGAGAATCTGCATAACTTAAATAAAGAAAAACAAACAAACAAACAAACTACTCCATAATTTATCACAGACTAGTAAAATTAGATAAAAGGAAACAAATATATATATATATATATATATATATATATATATATATATATATATATATATATATATATATATATATATATGTGCATATTTATATATAGGGTTTAGAGTTTGAATATGATAAAAATAAAACAAGTTACGAAACAAAGAGCACTTACCACAAAACTATTTAGTTCATACACAAAAAAGTGAACGTTTTTAGAGGCAAATCTTCACAATGAAAGCTTGCATGTTATTTGCTGTCTTCTAGATTAGTCACCATCCCAATGAGGTGAATTGCATGGTTTCCCTATGTCAAAGGGCTTCAGGATGAAGAAGCAATAAACTGCGATATACTTGCAGATTAAAAAGAACTCCAAAATGTTTCGCAAAACAATCGGGCATGTCTAAAAATCCGATGCGCTGGTTGGTAAAAGGCAGGTTTTAGGCCAAAGAGCTGTGGATAGATGAAGCAAGGGATAAGATAAGAAGGTTGTTTTCAACTTATATAGATACTTTGATAAGAAGGTTGTCTTCAGTCTCTAGAGACTTCAACCGTATTTATGCAGACTTCATTGGGTAAATCATCTTCAGCAAATATTTCCCCTCCTGTATTCACTCTTCGTTTGCATCTACCACTGCTACTCATAATAACGAACACACAGATTCAGCAAAAAGGTTGTTATGTTTCAGACCAAGGAAGTGTTCCCAAAAAAACAATTCATGTGAGCTTAAGTGGTTGTCAATATTGTTAGCTACTGTTTTCTTTGCATTTAAGTAAAAATGAATAGCTCTTACTTTGGAAGGAGCCAGAAGAACCAATGTAAGAGTCTAAAATGAAAACTACATAAAGTTAACTTTCTCTCCTCTTCGGTATTAAGAAGATACGAAATGTCTGGCCCCTTGTAGTGGAATTCTATCCCAGAAGCCCCTGTAGGATGGCCCGAGATATTGATTTTTGATGTGCTTGCGCTTAAAATAAGTTTGACCCGACTTTGCGCATGGCTGCACCCGAGGGGCATTCTTTAGCAAACACTTTTCGTTTTCCTAAAAGTCCGTCCGATGTCCGTATAAATCACTCTGTACTGGAGAGACTTCGAATGATTTTGAATCTTGTTTTGAATGAGTGAAATGGCCCTTCGGCGCCGGACGAACCAAGGCAGAAATACAACGTTCTGATGGCATTTCATGGTTTAACAAGCGGAGTTAACGTCCACCTGGTTTCTTTTATTTTGACCCTGTTTGCTTCCTGAGCGTCGTTGACTGGCAGACAAAGACATAAGAATTACTCAAGAGTTGTGGGGAATGGAGGCAAGTTCTGAAGGCGGCAAGGATCCCGTGCTTTTAGCTTTGTAAATATCGAAGGAGGAAAACATTTTTCTTTATGGGCTTCTTAAGACGGTTAAGAAGCCTTTTGATATGCTGGACATGCGATATCTATCGGGAGTGCGAGAGTGCGGTATGGCGCGTGCGGCTCCCTCAAGAAATACCCGGTGCGAGATAGGCTGTTCTCGGCGGGCTGTGCTCAGACCAGCAATCCAAGTGGCAGTGCATGTATATCAAAGAGTTTGCGACGCCCCATACAATATACATGTTGCTCCTTGGTAGGAAAAATTGACTGAAATTTGAGTCGTTTTGGTGAGATAAGTGCTTGTACGGGAGCACTTGCTGCCGACAGAATGTTGCCCCAGATTTTTGGTCCAACCAAACAATTGTGTACAATATATTAAATGTCTTTAACAGTCCATTATTACTTCGCAGCTCGCAGTTAATTACTTGTAAACAGAAAAATGAAATTTCATAGGATGTAAACCTAGTTACAAATACGTACGCAACTACTGAAAAGTGGGATTCAAAGGCTTCAGCAGGGCTTGGTTTCTTTTCGAATAGGGGTGAGGTTTGGGTGGGTTTTTGTTTCAAATTGTGATCTGCTCTTGTCGGAGTGAGACGAAGGCTTGAATGCTTCTGGCGGTTCCAGGACACGTCTTTTCGCGGTAATGCGTTGTGTTCGTTTGTGATTGGTTAGAAATGTGTTCACGTGATTGATTTCTCCAATGCAATATCGATGCTGATTCCATTGAGGCATTTATACGCATCTTGACTTCAGTTGTAAGCTCTTTGTAACTTCTCTTTGTTGGCAAAATGAAAGGGGTTTTAAAAATACTACGGTTCTTTCACAATGTTCATGAGAAATTTCAGCTTTCGAAATGAGGAGGAGATGTAACGTGCGATAAGGGCGGAAGAAAGTTGATGCACAAAGCCTTTGAACCACGCAAAGAACCATCGGAGAGAAACCTAACCCCATTTTACGCTTTTGGCCTAAAATTTTGATAATTTTTGGCTCTTTGCCATTGCCGACCTGACAACTTAAGCCCAGGTCAAACAGATCAAACATCTCACCTAACATTTTAAAAACAAATGTTTGATGAAATGTTGGGCTTGTTTGGCCACCTTGTTTGTTTGGTCTCGTAACATTTGTTTGGCAATGTTGGGTGAAGTTTGATTTAGGTCAAAAACAAATTTGTTTTTTGTTGTTGTGTGAAATGCTGGATCTGTTTGACCACTCCAACAAACATTTCGCCAAACATTCTCTTTTGTTTTCATCTGCATACCTTTGTGCATGCTCCGCAGTGTCTCGTTGACTGCACAGGCACCTTCTAATCACAGGTTTCAAACCAAATGTTTGGTGAGATGTTTGGTGACATGTTAGTTCTGTGTGACCACCGACCTACAACATGAAGCAAAATCAAAAAAAAGTTCGATAAATGTTTTCTGAAATGTTTGGTCAGTTTGACTGGGACTTTAGAAATGGGGAAAATCACGCGCAAAGATCCCTAACTTCAAATTTGCCATGATATTGCACAATAAAGAATACGATTCTTCAAGTCTTCCTCCTCGTGGGAGTTTCTTGCGACTGTTAAATATATTTCAAACTTCAAATTCTATGACTAGGAAATTAGTTTCTTTCAACAGACATCTAATTGTACCAAACTGTTGTTTCTAGTGATGAATTGTCGACATTCTTGATATAATGTGTGCAGTGTCCCTTGAATGGATATGTGTCATGTTCCTGTTAAGGATATTTCATATTTCAATTTCCGTAATTCTACTAAAATCACAGGGGCAACCGCATACCTTGCACCTGTATCCGTTTGTTGAAGGCCATTTTGTTAGACCATAAAAATTGTGACAACGAAGATGATACAAAAGGGCGTATTCACAAACGCATGCCGATTGCAAAGGCGCCTTTTGTGTCAGGCATGACCATGGTGGCTTTGATGACTTGCATGCAGCGAAATATTTTCTCCGAGACAGAAAATCGCTGCATTTAAGAGGACAGTCCAGGGTCCGGGGTTAAACTGATTACAGGGTTGCCATATTGCCTTTCTTCCAGCCAAATTTTACAATTTTGGCTTTTTTCAACTTGCCTGGCTTGGAGACTTGAGTTTGCCTGTTTTCTTATATTTGGCTTATTTTTGGTTTTTTCAAATTTCTCTTTTCCTTTCAAAAGTTTCTTTTTCAAAGTCTTTTTAGCTGTGCGATAATGCACCGTTTTAGCAAATTAGGCCACCCCTGGATGCCATATCTACTTGAACGATACTAAAGAATGGTGAACATAAAAGCATTGGCTTATTTGGGCATGCATTGTTAAGAGAGGCAATGATGTCATGAGCAGTAAAAAGTACTGGCCATGCGCAGTATGGGATTATTGACGTCATTCACAGACGTTTCGATTTTGGATTATTTTTCAGCCATCTGGCTCGTTTTTTAGCACGTTTGGCATATATTTACAAATCAAATCTGTCAACCCTGAATGGTTACATGTCGCAGTTGCACTCCTTGTTGAACTGATTATCGCTATGGCCAGATGAGGTGCTGTGGCGAGCGCAGTGGTGGCATCCAATTCAATGAACGAAGCGCATACTGGGACTAGGGTAGTTTGTCTAGTCCGAGGTTGGTATGATAATGCCAGAAAGCCTATTTTCCAGCTGCTACTGCGAATAATGAACATTTCCACATTTTGAGGCTCGTAACAGCTGTAGACAAATCAAACATTCTGATAATCTAGGCCAAACATAGTTGCAGTTTCGTTGTTATTTTTCATCAAAAGAACGATGATAAGCAGCAGCCATTAAGAAGCAAGAAAGCAATAGGGCGGCCTCGTTTTCGTTGAATGTTCTTTGCACTTTATGACGTCACTATCCACTTGTTGCTAATTTGAACACGCAATATCGCAGAGAAAGGAAGAAAAATACACTATTGATAACAGTACATTGATAACAGGTAGCCTCCTAGTGTCATCTCTGACCTCTCAAATAAATTGTTAGTTGTATTCATTCTGTATGGCAATGAAAGATTGCTACCTGACGTTAATAAACGACTCATAGAGGCTACCCTGAAATTCACTCATGCAACCAAGCGCTTTTAAATTCCTGTTGCAACCCCCCCCCCCCAATACATGGACATATCTCTTCTTTGTAAATGTAGCTTTAGATTTATATTAATTTTGTTTAGATTTATATTTATATGTTAAAGGGTCTGTTTCATCCAGCATGCCTTGCACGTGTCGTCTTTTGGTTTGCCTTTGTTGTCGCCATTTTCATGGCCCATGAAAATGCCAAAGGCCAACCAAAAGATGACACGTACAAGGAATGCTGGGTGAAACCGGGGCTTTTAAATTGTCACAGGGTTGCTACGTATTTCCGTTCTCCTTGCAGCATTGTTTTTTGTAAGCTTTTGTAGTAGTTGTGTAATTATGTAGTTTCGTAGTTGTAGTTGTTTAGCTGTTGTATTTTTATAAGATTATATAAAAAGAAATAACAGTACAGTCTTGTATTTATCATCAATCATACTTGTGATTTAAGAAGAGGAAAGACACACTCCAAGAACTGCAACCTCAAACAATTGTGTTCAGCTCCTTAAAGTGATGAAAAATGTTGCAAGCTTCAAAGAGCAATTCTCCAGTAGGCCTTCCTTAGAGTGGGATATCTTTGACTGTAGTATATTGCTATTATCATTTTCCTCTTGATCCTGGAAAGATGCTTTTGATGGAGAAGAGCATCCCGCATATCCCATATGGACCAGCAGTTTCATATTGAACATGTAGGAAATTAGATTAACAGTCAATTCATTGCTGCAATGTTTTAGAATATACGGCAGGGTTCTGTAATTTTTTTTTAAATAAAAGTAGTCCTCTTCTTATGTTTGAACAGATAGCTCAGTGAATCAACGCCTTAAATTTGTAGAATATTTCAAAGTCATCAATCCCCGGCTCTTCTATGAGGTCAGCTTAAAATAAAACAACCAAAAAATCTTCAATTTGTCAATAAATGTGGTTTGAGTGAAAGATGCAATTGTGGGCTGTAAGAAATGAAGATTAACCTTAAATACTTAAATCTAAAAGATAAGGAAGGATAAACAAGTATTAGTTTTTAGGTGATTTATCTTATGGATAATTCTGAACAAGATTGTGCTCGGAAAGTATGATAATCTAGTCGCAAGCAAAACCCATCCTTAGTCATTGATAAAAGATAAGAGAACAGAAGAGTCGAAGGAAGGAAATCTTTTCTTGGTTATGATCTTGCAAAGGAATAGATGTAACTTGATTCGAAGAAGGGGAGTGGTTCCCTTTGAAGAAGGGACTTATGGGATACCAGAACCGGGAAAGCGGAACCAAAATTAGCGAAAACCCGGAATCAGAACAACCAAACCGAAAACTGTACTTTTCTTTAAACTCTCTTTGCATCGCATGAAGCATCCTAAAGTTGGTTTTTTGATCAAATTTAACTGCATGGACCGTATGACTTCGAAAACCCGAAAATATGGAAATTCTTTAATGAAATGTCTCAAAACCTGAGAAAAGAAATTGGCCAATCCCACAACCCGTGCCTTCTCTTAAAACTCGAAAACCCGCACGATTTAAGTGTAAAACCTGAAATCCTAGGACTAACGTTGGCAAAACCTGCAACCCGTGAAACCCCAAAGCTTTTCAAATTTTCAAGATGCCCATATAGGTTCTGATGATTGCAACATAGCTAGGAAGGTCTTTGAATGGACCTTTAGCTATTCTGAAAACGAATGTGAATCGAACGATATTTCATTACAATTTGTAGAGTTTTCAAATGTGTACAATAGCGATCGAAGCTCTAACGCCACTCTATCGAGCCTCGCGTATAGAATTGTATAAAAATATCGCTCGATCCAGGCTCTTCTGTAGAATAGCTAAAAGGTCTATTGGTGTTATCTACAGGGTATCCCAAAATATTTGTGCCACCTTTGTTTGGCTACTGCACAGTGGGCCAGAGGATGGACAAAAATAAAAAAATGAACAAATTCAAATAAAAGTTTTATCAGTGGAATTTGATATCATATGCCTCATGGAGTAAGGAAATTATATTCAATGTTATCCCAAAAATTGCTTTTTATCGATTAATCAATTTCAAATCACAGGACGTTAACTGTCATTGAATATTGCAATCAGCTTACAGTTTTCAACTTCAATTTTTCCAACTGCATTTTCAGGTACTGATTTTTCAGCAAGAGATATTTCGATAGCCTCTTCATAACGTTCACAGGCAGTGAGTTAAGTGTACATGACTGCATTTCGATTGAGCACAGACTCCTGTTCCATAATCATGGTTTTGTTCAAAGTACTTTATACTCATGTTGTTACAATTTGTACGCTGTGCTTTAAAGCTAAATTCAAAATTTTGCTTGCAAACGCCAAACATCTTCTTTGCATATTTGCAATTACAAAAGCATCCTTTAACCATTTGATTTGCATTTGGCTGCCGAGAGGTGCCGTAGGAAATACAAGGCTGGTTATTGCCACGGCAAAATACTGAGGTGTGTTGGGAACAAATCACCGCTGAATAAGTTTCAGATAGATGTCAAATTCTATCAATTTTTTCTGACCAGTCTATTTCAAAGCCTGTCCTTTTTAAGAATCATTTCAGATTATGGATTTATAGTCATTAATTCTGCTTTCCTTATTTATGTGTTCTAATCACATGTTATTTGATGCATTGACTTTGCCTGTTTCAAATAAGGACTTGGGAGAATTTTCCGACACCTGTGCACACAACTAGGGAGAGAAATTTTGTCTTAAGGACGTTTTTCTTTGTCACTTTCCAACTTTTACAGCATTCTGTACCACTTTATGCCTTGAACGATTTTTGGCCAAGAAAATCATAATCTGGCCCACTGTGTACTGTGGAGAATTTGTAGATTCAATTATCTCCATTTTTATATAGTTGCTCTTACAGTTACATAGATCAGACTTCAACTTAGATTTTGAAACCTTGTTTGAGTTAATGTGACAAGTGGTTGCTTATTTACAGCAGAGAGAAGGCAAAATAAGCGGTTTCTTCAAACTAGTACTTCTGTCGTTCTCCAGCAATGTAAATATAAAGTAAATATTCAACGAAAGGGTTATAGCATCGTATTAAAATTTTTGCAAAGTCTTTAAAGGGTTAGCAGTGTTATCTATTCTTAAGAGAGCGCTTTCTACATTTTAATAAGTGTAGTGAAAATTTAATGCGCTGCCAGAACCTCTTCTTTGAAGATTTACTTCATTTGGACATTTCTGGAGAAAAGCAAAAGTACTGTTTTTGAAGCAACCACTCACTTTGCCTTTTCTCTTCTGTAAATCAGCAACAACTTGTAAGATTGACTCAAACAAGGTTTAAACTCTAAGTTAAAGCTTGACCTATGCAACTGTGTAAAAACCGAGACAATTGAATCTGCAGCTCCTCCACAGTAGCCACACAAACTGGCACAACTTTTGGATAACCATTCAAATCTAGAGCTTTTACCCTCAGGGAGCTCTGGTGAGTGTTTTAAAGCGTCCTCATAATAAATCTCAGAAAGTTAAAAAGTCTTATTCTGTCTAGACATTTCTCCTGATCTGTTGGGGAGACGAGCTATGCTTTGTCCGAGGAAACTTACGTGTCCCCCCGTGCAGTAGGTTACAGCTAATGCGCAGTAGCATTTTGGGGTTGAAGCTCTGATGTGCGCATGAGCTTTAGCCCACTGCACGGGGGTAGACATTAGTTTCCCCGGACAGAGCGTATCTAGTCTCCCCAACAATCAGCCCAAATATGAATAAGAGTGATTAGCCAAAAACGATATGTAATGTACGTCGTTACGCAAAAAGACCACCCAACAGGAACTGCAATTAGAATTGATTTAAATTGCAACAAATAAACAGTAAAACTTGAATATCTGAGAGATAGATTTAGATTACTGCGTAGGCGCAAATGGATTAAAATGGCTTATTATGGATAATGCGAAGGATGAAGACCGTGGGAAGGAGGATTTACTCGAATGGAAAAAGATTTGCTCTGTCATTATGCTAGAAAAGAAACAGTACAACTCCGGTTAATGATAATCTTGTACAGTAGGAGCTAATTTCTTTCAGGTAAAATTGGATCTTTGTCGCCCCTTTGCTCAACAAAAAGGAGGGACAAACCCAAACACTGTGGATACTTTGGCATTAATTTTTCTTTGAAATAACGATTCATTAACTTGAAAGTTAGGTTATCGAAAACCTGTTCATATCCTATTTGCTTCGCCATGAAACAATTGAGAGATAACAGAAACGATGGCCTGTGGGATTTTTGCCAAAATGGCATTTTGAAGCCTTTGGTTTCAGCTTTCGCACAAAGTTAAACTTCAAAGGCCTGTAACTCCATGAATTTTTCGCGGATTTGCAAGATTCTTGCGTCTCAGCAAAAGGGTTCCTAGTGCAAGTGCCCAAGCATCATTCATTATGTTTCAGTATTTGATCAATCGTTGAACAATTCCTTTGATACACCTTGTAGAATTGGGGCAAGTCTAGATTTTTCGGCAAACTACCTGAAGTTCCATTCCAGCCATTCATTTCAAGGAAAATCGTGATATAATTTTACACCAAACTTTTTGAGATATGAGATTTGAAAGATTTGTGCCCTATGCTATATCATGTGTCATGGCTTAGCAATTTCAAGGCAAGTAACTGCATAGTGCACCCGCTTAGCAGTTGCATTGTGCATTTTATGATACAAACATGAAATTTGGTACAATGATGCACAATTCATTTAAATTTCGACGTTAAGCGACGGCACTAGCAGTCGAAATCGAGCGAAATAGATTCCTTTATCTGAAAGCAAAAACTTGCACTCGTCCAGTTCATACATACAAAAAGTTACCCTGGATACCAGAGCCTTGATAATAAGATGGGGGACAAAAATAAACCGCTATTAGTGAGGCTCTGGCACCCACGGTAACAAAAAGTGTAATGTTACGAATTTCAATATTTCTTCGTTTTCCACTGTTTTCAAAGGTGTTTGCTCACAGTTGAAATGTTGTTTTTGGAGATTAGGGAATGAAAATCTCCCTGACCTCACCATATTGCTAATTAGAACCGGTACCTATTCATTTCTCGATTTTAATCCTAAGAAAACAGACGGGGAGGTAAATCAAAGCACATCTATACATGATTTATTTCATTGTTCGTTAATTTCCTGCAAGACACTGCTGTTTGGTGACCAAAGCTAGATCAACTTTGGCCTAAGCGTAACATTGAACAGCCTTATGTGTTTTGGGATCAACAAGAAGTTTTGTCAGAAACACACCGTATTTGTTGCAAGTTCATCGAGTTGCAGTTTATTCGATTGGTATGACATTTGCTTCAACTTTCTTTCAATAAATTTCAAACTTTACACAGTTATGTAAATGTGTGCATCTGTCTCTGATTGCTTTTTCATGATTGACTGAAAAGAGTTTGCGCCCGTTGGAGGGAGTTACTATCATACATACTGGTACAGGATATGCCATTTTGTGGCGTGTTTTTTTCAGGCAGAAAATAGTTTTAGAGTGTCAGTTCTGATAAGGTCACTATTGGACAAAAGGTTTGAGTTGTCAGTTTACAAAACAATCTCTTTAGGGAATTGAAATTTGATCGAATTTCGTATATTTGGAATAATTTTAGAATTTTGACACAACTGTAAGGTTTACGTTTTGGATGACCCGTGAATTTGGGGTATGGTTGTCGCCAAAATTTATGACTATTAGGGTGCGATTTCAGGCATGAAAATGGCATACCCCTGTCACCTGCCTATTGCAGTTATGCCTCCCCGCCTCAGGGAATTTCGACAACAGTTGGTTTGAGTATGCGCGTCGGATAGCCGTTAATACCATCCTTGCTCCTTGCCACCCAGTTTGCCGGGAGGGAGGAGGGTGATGGTTATATAAGTAATTTACACAATTTTGTTTAATAGACAACTAAAAGTGAAACTTTTCGAACAGGCATCAATCAACTTTGATTGTGTTATCAATCATCAAAATTCCATCACCATGCGTTCCTGCAAAGGACCATTTTGATTTCATTCAGCTTCAGTTTTCAGTTTTATTTGATTATCAATCTATCCTACATACAAGTTTAGGCCATTACAGTGCAACTAGATGTAAATCCCAGGGAGGAGGCACTTAGCACAAGCGCATACGGGGA
This sequence comes from Aurelia sp. 4 Dawson et al 2005, assembly GCA_964019985.1. NCBI lineage: Eukaryota > Metazoa > Cnidaria > Scyphozoa > Semaeostomeae > Ulmaridae > Aurelia > Aurelia sp. 4 Dawson et al 2005. Next base: position 12,841,988 of record OZ026509.1, read on the forward strand.
GGTAAGTGCGATATTTTTGGGTCAGAATATTGCCAAAAGTGACATTTTTGGGTCCAAATAAAACCGAACCTATGTTCATGATATTTTTGACACCAAATATTGTCTAACTAATATTTCTAGGTTCGTTCCAGGCAATCCTGACTTCTCATTGTTTTGGGATATTTCATTTTCATGTACAGGTTTTTAAGTATAAAATGAGCTGATATTTTTCGGTTGCAATGAAGCTGAAGTGATATTTTTGAGTTGCCTGAAAATTTCTCGGACTGACCCCCCGTATGCGTATGTGCTGAGCGCCCCCGCCCCCCGGGATGTAAATACAATACTATGGATCGGCTACATGAAAGGGTTACATAATTTAGAACTAAAACAATGCAAATGACATTTCATGATTGCATATAGGAGGAACTCTCAAATTGGGAAACTAATGAAGAGGCTGAGAGAGCCCCCTCTCCCCCTTTCTAAAAGCAAAGAAAGTGGAGGGTTTACGAAGAAAACACATTAACCAGACAAACCTCAACAGTTTACAGACTGGACATGAGTCAATTAAATGGACTGCTAATTCATAGCGAAAAATTGAGATACAACCAGCAACATATTTTCAATTTGGCAAGAGTGTTTCAAAATTTAGAGCCGAAACATTGAAGTGTTCTAATTCCGGTTGTCCTTTTTAAAGAAATGAAAAGATCACCTTCCTTATTGATTATGATCATCAGATGATGATGTAAGGTATCTCCTGTAGCAAAATAGGTCATGTTGCAATACTTGAGCATGCGAGTAAAGCGTTGTGAGTAAACCAATTTACCAACTATGGTAGCCTGTTCGTGATAATATCAGTTTACCCAAGGGAGCTCAAACACGGATATTTAGATTGACAAGACTGTAATTTTTTGTTTTTTTGTAACGTTTTCTTTACACTTAAAAAGACAATATTATGTATTTAAACGTGGTCGCAGGTCCACATCAACGAATGTTGCCTGCGTTAACAAATATTTGATGATGATGATGATGATGATGATGATGATGATGATGATGATGATGATGATGATGATGATGATGATGATGATGATGATGATGATGATGATGATGATGATGATGATGATGATGATGATGATGATGATGATGATGATGATTATGATGATGGTGATGATGATGATGATGATGATGATGATGATGGTGATGGTGATGGTGATGGTGATGGTGATGATGATGATGATTTGTTTTCTGGTCTTGCTTTCTGCTCTGTTTCTTCTTCAATTGATGTGTGCAGATGAACGTGGGTTTAGTTGTTCGGGATACTATCAGCGAAAGTCTTTTGGATTTTCCCCTGAAGAGCCAGACGCCAGTCGAAGCGCTTTGGAGTCTGCGCAATATCGATCTGAGGGTCATCGCCCTTCATCCTTCCTTTGTTAACTCGCGCATGCCCCAAAACGCTTCGCTCGTCCCATTGATCAGCGAGCCAATCAGAGTTAACGTCTTTTCCTTTGTCATTCACAAAATGGGGAATTCGCAGTATCCCGAACAATTGGGCCCAATCGCTCTCAAATTGTTCAACTATGACTCCGTTGTATTTCTTTGTTGAAGAACACCTTCGCAAAGAAAGGTTTCAGACCATGGGTCGCAGGAAACGAAGTAATGGTTGAAAATGTAAATGCAAACATACCTGTGTCTTTATCGTGGTTTCTTCTGCCTTTCTTTGGCCTTCCTTTGCTTCCCTGCCACAGCTCAATTCATTGATTCAAGTTTGTACTGGCCTAATCCAGTTTCTCTGCAAAAGCGAGGCTGCCCTCGTTTGTGGTTTTGCGATTTAAAACAACTGCGCTATCTACCAAGCCTACCTCTGAAAAAACTGTTCTTTCAAAGCAGCGGTCTCCAGACTATCATGCTTACAAAATAATTGTATTTGCCCAATTTGGTTATTTTAATTAAATAGTCAAATTGCTCCTGTTTGGTGTTCAGGACTCATTTCAAGCTGCCAATATTGATAGACTGTCTACTTCAAATCGATATCCTCATTATAATGTCAGTAGTGGCCTGGTTGTGGAATTTTTGCCGTCTGAGATTGCCATCATGTTCTTGTCTTTTGACATTATTTGACTAATTCCACTATGACTTAAGTGACAGATTCCACTATGTGTTAGCATCTAATCTTAATTTACTAACTGTTTTTTTGCATGTCTTTTGTTAATGGCCACAGGGTAGTCATGGTCTCTTGCTCCTTGTGGTCTTGTCCATATAGTGTTGTATTGTTGTAGAGTGATTAGAAAGTATAGTAGAACGTAGATGTAGCATGTATTGTATTTTTTATATGGATATAGAAAACATTATTTGAGTGGTAGCCGCATCTACAAAGTTCATCATTTCTACATCGATGCAAAGTCGTTAACTTTGATGAATGAAGCCATCGATTTCCCAAGGCTGACGTGGTAGAAATTTGATATAAGTTGTATCAAGATCTCATGCTTAAATCTTATGGCTTTTTGATAACTTATCAGGGCTGAGACTTTATCCTACAAGAGACTGATCTAACAGTTTACATTCGCCTCTTTTAACAAGTGCTTTGAATTTATGGCATAAAAAAGTGCCGCCTTGGCCTATTTCAAAATGCTGCTGGCAGAATTTCATGTCGGTTAGCAGAACTGCAAAGTTTGTAATTCTGTCGTTTTCAAATTCAACCGGCACCGTGCAGATGTACTCTTCTGGTAGAATTTCATACCGCTTTCGCCTCGAGGCTAGAATTTTTCATTTTTTCTATTGTCCTCATTACTTTTTTTAATTTACCTATTTTACATCGATGTAATAAACTAGTCTACTACATATAATTTGCTGTACAAGAAAATTAATAAAAATTGATGAATATATGTAATTAATTGAAATAAAATGAATTATCAATTTTTTTGTACAGTATTTGCAATAAATCGACAGGCATTGCAGTTGCACTTGGGACCATCCCATTGAGGTATCAAGCTTTTAAAAGTGTTAATGTTATCTGCCGATTTTAGCTAATTTGGTAAGCAGTTCCAAATCTGTGGTCCTAAGAACCTGGGACTGTTTGTGCCGAAAGTAACCTCATTTGGCCTACATTGATTAAGATTATTTGGATGTCGGGATGAATAGTTAGAGGTTCTAATTTGAAAAATATCTTTCATGAAAGATGGATTCAGATCTTTCAAAGTTTTAAAAATTTCCAAAGAAAGAAAACTCTGTCGTTTTCAAGTTCAACCAGCATCGTGTAAAGAGGGTCTGCGTAATGGTACTGACACCATTCATTATATGTCCAAAAAAGCATGCCTAATTGCATGGAGAAGATTTCATAATTAGTAAGCATTGTGACTGCGAGAGATGTTATCTCCTTGTTGACTTGCCAAGTCTTCGATTCATTCATCAGTTCGTTCACGCTTCGCGCTCTTTGCGCCTTCGGAGCTTTACGAACTGCACATCATGCGAAAATGAAGGGAACGAAGACTTGTGGTAAGTCACTTCTCCTTGACGAAGAGTCAACTGCATAAAAAATACCTCCAGACTATCACGCTTACAGCGTAATTGAATCGATCCAATTTGATTATTTTAATTAGATGGTCAAAATATTTCTGTTTATATACTGTGCTCTGAATGTTTTCATGCTGCTAACACAGATACTCTGTCTACCCTGAATGGATATTTTCATTACAGTGTCAACATTGACTTCCTGTCTTAGGGAGAAAGAAAACTTGAAGCTTCAATCAAATAATCTTTATATAAAGGATTTTCCAAATAAAGTATTGCTGTTGTTTAAGTGCAGGGTGTCCCAAGGAAATGGTGCCCCGTTTGTGTCGTTGCTGTGGAGGAGCTTTAGAGTCAGTCATCTCATTTTTGCACAGCTACGTAGGTCAGGCTTTAACTCAGAGTTTGAGACCTTATATGAGTCAATCTGAAACGAGGTTCCTTATTTATGGCAGAGGAAAGGAATGGTTACTTCAAAAACAGCACTGCTATAATTGCTCTCCAAAAATGCCAAAATTTGACATTGTTGTTGTCTTTGTTGTCGTTGTTTGGAAATTTATGTTTGGTAAGATCACATATTTCTAAGGCCCAAAAAATATAAAGAAGCTTGTAAGGAATTTGTATTGGAATCCAAAATTCCAAGAGCCATTGTGGTCCATGATTTCTGTGGCATCAAAGTTCACATTGTAAGTCTTACAAATAGAATTTCAGTTTCAATAGCAGGTAAATTATGGACCACAATGGAATGAGGAATCCTTGTTCCCAAACATTTCTCTTGCCAGCATTTTCAAAATTCCTTGGGTATAAATGATGAGTGATTTTACCAAACAAAATTTTCCCATCTTAGTTAGTCTTTGACTGATAGTTTAACATTTCAGTTTTGGAGATCACCCACATACTCTTAATTCCATTGCCAGCCAAACGTAGCCTGCATGCATCCCCTACTGTTTCCGTAGAGTTGCAATTTCCCGTTGAACTGAATTCATTTTCTGACGCCAGTAGGGTCTGCGAACCAGCGAGTGAAAGCCTGTTCTGAGTCACGTGCTGGTTCCGCAAAAACACGGAACTTTCTTCATTGATTAATAAACAATCTATTGTCATGCGAAGCCATTTTGCTCTTCGACAACATCATTTCGCAATTAGAATGAAGTAAAACTCACATGAAGTACTTCGCAAGACAACGGATTGTTTATTAATCAATGAAAATAGTTCCGTGTTTTTGCGGAACCAGCACGTGACTCAGAACAGGGTTTCATTCGCTGGTTCGTACTGGCGTCAGAAAATAAATTCAATTCAACGGGAAGTTTCAACTCTACAGGAACAGTAGGGGATGCACGCAGGCTAGCCAAACGCGTAAACTTCTTTTGATTCACCCGGTATGTTGGTTACAAGTTGTGTGCCTTTTTAGTGGCCATGAGCACATTGTGTTTTGCTCCCCATGGTATCAACTCAGTGGTTTTGCATACCGGTGAGTCATAAAAAACGCCCGACGTTTGAAAAGGTACTGCTCCCTGAACATATAAGCAACGATATTTTGCAGTATCTCATTGAATAGCTAATATGTTCAATTGTTTTCAGAAATTTTTCTAGCTAAAATCTGTCACTACGTTCAGATTCTGTAACCGATTTTCTTAAATGAATCCCTTTGAGAAACCTAAAAAAATGTGCTAAAATTACAAGCAAAATTCACTAATGTGTTTACCTCACAGCGATGACTTTCTGCACGCTTTAGCACGTGCTTTCGTTTTGGCGGGTTGAAAAGTCTTCCTCCTAGTGTAAGTAACTTATTCAGAGAGATTCCAGTCTCCCATGAGGACAAAATACACGAACACATCCAAGAGTCAATATTGCTAGGAAGAAGAACAAAGGGAAATTTTGCTTGCTGTTTTCGCTCGTTTTTGCAGATTTTCGAAAGGAGCTTTCTTCAGAAAATGTCCTATTTCGACGGGAAGGAATGGCCGATTAACGCTGGGTAAATTACTAAACCTTATTTGAAATATCGGGGATAAAACAAGACAGTTCTCAACATCATTCCTTTGGTATTGAGAGAGCTGGATTTTTTCAAACGCCGGGCATTTTTATTGACTCACCCGGTAGTAGCTGAGAAGTTACGAATATATGTAAAAGAAAATAAGATTTTTATTGCAATATAATCATATGGATCAAGAAGATAAACTAACGTAATGATCGAACTTTTTGCAGAGGAATAGGCGTAGAGGCCAGAAAGCTGAATTGATTGTTTTGAAGTCACAATTAAAAGACTTACATTCTTTTTATTCTTTCTTTACAGATCAAATAAAACAGAGTTAAAATGGACCTCAGAGCAATATTGTTGATGCTTGTGACCTTGAATGCACTGCTGAATAATGTCGATTGTGGAAGAGGGAGAAAAAAGAAAAAGAAACACAGATGGGTAAGTTCGAGGGGAAAGTCACTGATTTTTTTTCGTACACCTCCCTTGAAATCACAAAAAAATCACATACAAAAATCACAAAATCACAAAAAAATCACATACAGAAAGCACCAAAAATCACAAATCACTGAAAACTTCCTGAAAAATCAACCGAAAAAATCACTAAAAAGCATTAAAATCGCAGAAAAATCACAGAAAAAAATCATGTGATTTCAAAATCATAAAAATCACTACGCTATTTTGAGAAGTGATTTGCCCCTCGGGTAAGTTTATTTTACAATAGATATCTGATTTTTTCTAGTAGATGAGATCGCTTATGGTTTTTTTGCACCCACTTCAAGGCATATGATCAATCTTTTGATGAACTGTTCACACTGCTACGTTTTCATATAAAAATGGAGTAAAACTTCTCCGTTTTTGCCTTGCGTTCACATTGCTCCGCTGAGAAGATGGAGCTTTTCGAAATCGATAGTGAACACGCATCAATTTGAAAACGGTGCGTTTTGAAAGCAATTCGTTTTCATTGTGAACGCCAAAACCGGAGACATTTGAAAAAGCTGCACATTCCTTTGTTAACAGACTTTTGATTACAATGGCATTCAATGTCGCGATTGGCACCTTGTTGACAGCTATTAACAAAAGGCTTTGTTTTGAAAAGGGGATTAAGAACACCGTTTTGCTAGAGCAAAGTGAACGCTATCGTTTTCATAGCGTATCAATTTGAAAACGGAGCAGTGTGAACGGGCGGCGTTTTCATCAACAAAAACGGATAGCAATGAAATGGAGCAGTGTGAACGTAGCCTTAACATATTTCATTCCGTGAAAAGTTGTGCTACGAGTTCATGAAGTAGCATGATATTAAATCTTCCCAAGAGTATGGTCACATGACTTGAAATGGGTAAACAAGCCTTAGCCGATTAGGTCTATTGGCCTGTCTTAAGGAGGTAAGGTTGAGGACCCAGCCTCCTATGCTAACGAACTGTGCCTGCTGAGAAAAACAAAAGAAGCCTTTTTCCTTTTTGGGAGTAAAAAAATTTGAAACTATTTATTGACGTCGACTTGTGGCACATTTTCAATATAGTACTAGTCTTAAGAATGCCTTAACCGTTAAATGTCATATAAAAGATTATGCAAATTATTGATGCAGACCTTTTTTGACCAAGGGAAAATAACATTGAATCACTATCTAATATGCGTGTAACAGGAACAAAGATCGGTTGCTTCAAAGTGGTATAAAGCACTCGCTTCACTTGCGCAAATATTAATTTCATTTTATTCACTTCATTTATTCTTGTTTTTAAACTATAACCAATCAGTAAATATTTAAAAGCTAGTAACTATAACATATTGATTTAAAGAAATAAGCTGCTGTTCCAAGGGGTTGTATCTGCGTCGCTCTACCACAAGAACTTCTCAATCTTACTTTAAAGAAGCTCAATGAGGCAGAGTCTCGTATTTGCTTTGGGATCAAGTTTCAGATACTGTGCTCCATGGTATCCAAAAGACTTTTACGGTATTCAAAAAGAGCCCGAGAAGTTTCAAAATCATCTTACATTCTTTTATACCATACATTCTTCTAATTACTTCATGTGACTACATTGATGATACCATGAGGAGCGAAAGACAATGAGTACCTCATGGCAAATATACGAAGACCAGCAACATTAATCTAATCACAACACCACGAACGATTAAAAAATAATGGATACTATACTAGATCCGTTCTAATATCAGCTGTCAGGGGATGGTTGCGATAGGTTTAAAGTGTCACAGGAGTGCCACTCTTCCTCTTCATGTTGCTTTTCGTTGATGATGTGACCTCATCCATTTTAACGTCAAGCTCCAGTGGGAGGCAAAGCACCCTCTTAAAAGCCGTTTAGCCTATAAGTACTTAATTCTCAGGTATATTTCCAGGAAGTGACATTCAGTGGTTTATTTTGCGTCAGGTTATTAGGAATGTACCACTAGAACATCTCCAGACCTAATCTAGGATTATGAGCTTCATGCGCATTATTAGAATAGGTCCAAGTGATCCAAGAGCATTATTTTTGACGTCAACCAGTTTAGGTCACAATGGATTAAAAGTCAGAAAAACATAACAGTCACGCTTGTGAAGGACGTCTTTAAAATTTTGCGAAACAAAAGGGTCAGTACTTCGTCTCCCCAACAAAGCATATGAATAAACCAGCTGTTAATGTAGTTGGGTGAGTGCAGCTCAGGGGTATCTGGAACGCTGCAGACAAACGTGAAACGTGAAAGCTATCATGGAGCTATTTTTGTTGCTTCATCTGCTCACACGCAGCTCCTCCATGAAAGTCACGGCGGAGGCTTGATTTATTCATTCATTCATTTTATATATTTAAGGAGGGTTGCCCTTCAACAAGTTGATTTTCAAGGGGCCCTTCGATGTTCTTTCCAGTTCAAAGAGCAGTCGATTTGCACACCAAGGTATTTTGTCTTTTTGACTACTTCAAGATCATTGTCGCGAATTTTCCAATCCAGGTCTTTGCCTTGTAGCCAATTATCCAGCTTTTTGAGGTCGCTATTAATAGCCTTGTTCAGCCGAGTCAAATCGTGAGACTGGTAGCACAAACTGGTGTCATCAATCTCTTATTGAGGAGCTCATTGATTGCCTTCCATGCATTTATGAAGAGACGTACCAGGTAGATAGATAATTCATGCGTCGTAATATGCCTCATCTATTTTGCCGATTCGCACTGATGTGCTGCAGTTATTCCACGCCCTAGATGCACCCAGTTCCTTCTCAAAAATTAGGAAGGCTCGATAAAAAAATTAGTTTTGACTTGAGGAGGGCTGAGTAGTTTGCGCACGCTGGATGATTTCTCTGACTTCTTCTCTTTGATTCAATGCTTTGTTTGAAAGGAACTTCGCTTCCTTGCCTATAATTCTGAAGTGGTTCTTACATCGTCATTATTTGTATCACATTTTAACAAGTTTTGAGGTTGTTTGAGTTGGCATGAACTATGGTCTCTAAAAAATTGTATCATATTTCCTTTATGATGCTCAAATTTGTCGACGAATTCTTTCGATTTAACAACAATTCTGTAGTTTTCAAAATAATCAAGGTATGAAGAATTTTAGCATCGGATCCGGAGCTCCTTGCCACCCAGTTTTACGGCAGGGGGGGTGGTGGTTATATACGCAATTTATATAATTTTGTTTAAAGATTTCACCCTTAACATTTTGGCATAATACTTGAGAGCTTTCAAATCCTATGGAACCAGATCTGCAATACTTTGAATATCTTTAGAGCCATTAATATATTTAGACTTTTGTCGCAGTTGTGGAAGACCTGTACTAAGACAGATTTTGTGACCTGGTCCAGAACTTATTTTATTTTGATTTATCCTATCTGTAAATACTTTGTCTCGTACCAAACATGCTGAGATTCACTCTCCTTGCATTCAAACGCCATCTGATTTACATCAAAAAGTTTGCCAAAAAGCTCCACTTGAATGCTAATGCAACAATTCCAAGAAAGGTGACCTCGTAGCCTCAGCGTTGTTTCAGACAGATTTGACACAGCATTCAGAGCTGGAAGGTTGGGTCAGCTAAGCAGTGATCTTATGCTTGACGAAATTCGTAGCTGGAAGTGCTCTGCTAAGACTCTGCCTGGAAAATGAGGTCATAACTCGGCTGAAAAGAGAGTCGTTGATAGTTGATAGTGAACATTTTTATCAATGTTAAAGGCTGGCTGATATCTAAGCTGCACGATTTACAGTACATCACATCAGTCAGTCAATAGGGACCTTTAGCAACGAGGACGGCGACTGCAACGACAACGCAAATGTGCCCTTTGTTTCCGAACTTCGGCTTGAAAAGACTCTTTGTTTTCCGTTCGAATGTACTTCCCTTGAGAGTCTGTGAAGTTGTCCTTTTCAATTGCACAACTTGGAAATCCTGTTTCTAGAGTGCTGTTCTTCAGATCTGGATCTTCAAAGTGAAACTCAGTCATTTTAAATGTTAATTATCAAGGAAACAGAGCGTTTCGAAGTATTTAGATGAAGAAGGAGATTTTGTCTCGTCTTATTTTGGAACATGCGAAGGTAAAGTGGGAAACTATACTCAGTTTGTATCATACAAGATGACGTTCTGGCTGGCGTTGCCGTCCAGGCTGCCAAAGGTCCCTAATAAGGAAATCCCGGGAGGGGTGCACTACATATATTTCGGGTATGGGGACGTGCCATCAGCAAGGGTATCCATTTTCCAGTGTTGGTATAATCAACGGTATCAATTTTCACCATCTTGGTACAAGGAACGGTACCAATTTTCAAGATTCTAGTGTAAGATGTAAGGTTGTAGTATGCTTTATACGAAAAATTGGTCTAAGATTGGGTATACTTTTTTTAAAATTGCTATAAGGAACGGGTATGTTTTTGAAGCCTCGATGGTGCGTCCATGACCAAAATCTCGTCAAGTGCAACCCCGGAAAGGAAATGCCAACAAGCAGAAATTTTATGCATTATTTTGAGACCAAAGTTACATCAGTTTGGAAAGGCGAGCGAAATTACGACAATTGTAGTAAGTCAACTAACAGTGCAAGTGAATTTGCCACCCTACATCCTCTCGCAAAACTCCAGTTTTAGATATCTGCAGAAGCCGCCAAGTCAACACGAGAAACAAATATACAAATATATTTCGTTACAATTCTGATTTAGAATGAACTTCAGACCTGTTTCCATGGCGGGAGTAAAGCTTGAACCTTCGTTTTTTCAATATTTGGACTATGAAATTGTTTCAGTAGTAACGTATCTCGAATCTGAGACAAGTTGCTAAGTTATGGGGTCTAGCTGACTGGCATTGAAGTTAAGGACATGAAAATTGCCAAGCCAAAGTTAGTAGTTTTGGCACAAAAATTTTGTTTGGTGCTTTAAAGTTTGTAATCTAGCAGTACAGATTTCACCGCCACCTCTAAGAGAACTGAGAATGTAACTCAGACGCGTCGTGGTTGGGGGCAGGGGCACGTGCCCCCCCCCCCCTAGTGCTGGAAATTCGTAACCTTTCAGAAATTTTGAAATTTCTCGGAAATTTCTCATATATCAGGCATTTGGCACAAACTAGGTGTTTGTCCTTCCACTCATTCATACTTTGTGGAATCGAGTCATTCCATCTGTGATTCTGACTGGATTATGTTACTTACTTCGATGATCCATTGACAAATATGTAGTCCAATTCTTAACGGTTGTTGCTTGTTTTGAGTCGTCTTCAGAATTATTGTACGTTGGTGATGGAGATATTTCCGATAAGTGCTAGAGGGGTTTACGTTCTACTACAGAATTGCGTGATGGCATTTTGTAGTGCTCATTTGAATCGAATAATTGTAAGTTGATCGAAATATGGAATCACGGAATTACTTCTCAGCCAGCGTAAAAGACATATCTTCAACAATTTTCTCTGCACTCTGATTTATCGAATGAAATCTCCTCATCGCTAATGGCAAGCATGATGTTAGGACATGTATGCAAAGCTAATAACGATGAATCCTCCCCAGCCATCTCCCTTAAGACGGATCTGTTTGGCCCGTTATGCAAATACTGGGGCTAAAAATTCGAAGAAGTCAAATGCTCCTGATTTTTCAAAAAGTTAGACTTTTTATCGAATCGTCTTGTATGTGGGTGGTAAATTGAATTAAGGACCTGGAGGAAGTATCGGCATGGAGCAGAGTGTTGATAACTTTCTTATCCTTCATCAGAATTCTAGTCAATAAAGATTGTCTTAAAAAAATTGGTCGATGTTTGATAGAATACTAAAAAACTAGCGACACTGTGAAAAGATAGGAATCAAATGTTTTAGCCGAATTTTGCTCGTGGCCTATGACCGGAGATCGCCAAAACCTCATTTTGACGGACAATCAAATGGCGAATAAGTGAGGAAGACAACAGAAACGTGTGAAGATTTTTCTAAATTTTACCTAACCTCATAAAACGCAACCAGGACAAAAAACTGCTTGGAAGTTCCCGAATATTTTTGAAGAAATCTACTCTCCATACGTTTGGGCATTCAAGTTTGGATGCCGGTCAAAATATCTCTCGATTCCAAGGAGTTATGGCGCCTCAAACTCGCACCCTTTGTTCGTTTTTCAGCATTTCTGAGCTTCTACCATTCTTAGTTCTCAATTTATTCCTAAAAAGTCTTGTAAAACGTACCTGAAACATCACTAATTCACATGAAGTCGATACAGTTGGGTTGGGGACCTTTTCTTGCTTTGCAGATGTGCAAATCTGACACGCTTTCAATGGTGTCCAAAATATGGCCTGGCTCTAAAATGTGCTACATTACATTTTTGAGTAAGAAATTTCTAGGGTAACCACCTCTCTTCGTTTGTTTAAGGCATCCTGTAGTTCTGTGTATCTACCAGGCTGTGATTGGTTTCTATTTGACGATTTTCTTCGACAAATAATTTAGTAAGTCGCAAATAAATATCCGTTTACTTTGTTTCTTCGCCCAGACAGTCATCGGTGTCATCACGAATCACAATATGTGATCACGTGGTACGTGACGCTTTGACATCTTCCCGCCTCTTCCCCAGGCCTCGCAGAACGCAGCAAGTGTTATTCTTTCAAAAAAGAATATCGTTTTCCGCTGAATTTTAACATGCCGAGGTCGTTTACCCCACGCAAATCGGAGTTACTGCCCAAAATGGTGAGCAGCCAATCAGATTGCCGAACGGCCTCTTGTATCCCAGAGTAGAGGTAAAGCAACGTACACACTCTGGGGATGAGATTGGGATACCTGTGGATGTGGCATTAATTCCTTTGAAGCACTTGAGTGAAAGAAAACTGTAGCAGAATTTCGCCCCCACCTTGTTAAAAATGTAAAAGATTTTGAGCCCTATACTACAGCAAGTGGACTTTTCTCTGTTGAAAGGCGAGAGAAAGTAATATCAAATTAATCCAAGAGATGACAATTTTTGTGCAGCATGACACGTCTGAATGGATCAAGAAATCAAAAAGTTAGTCACCCTAAGATCACTTAAGATGACATAGCAAAATAAAACTCGCGCATGTGCAAAAGATCAGGTTACTTTCAAGCTTAGCGTATTCCACCACATAGTAAATCTGCATTAACACATTGTTGAGAAGGAAAGCGAAACGTTCGTGGTTAAAGATCTAATTTATCTCAGCTGAATAGCTGAGTCGAAATGATGAAGACACGTGCGATGATACCAAATGCTTTGTTGCTGATTACAATGATTTGTATTGGGATGGTGTTAACATTTGAAAGAAAAGACGGTTCTGTTTTGAAGTTGCCTGTTGGGCCGTTGATCACGCATTCACAAACACCAACGAAAATGGTATGTGATTTAAGAGTTACGTTGTTTGATGATTTAATGTTGTGGGATTATTAGGGATTAGATACTGTGTTGCTTTGTGTTTTGATTAAAGAAACTAGCTCTATAAATCACTGCACGTAACAATGCCGTAACTTATAAACGATGTACTTTTAAGTGCTTGCGTATCGTTTTGTTATATATCAATGTACTTAAAACAAGTATACTCTTGCTTTCGGCTAGATTTGGTATACACAGCCGAGTGGTTCAGAGAGAAGATTTATATACAGGACCTTGCGAAACTCTTAGCTTTTGGCGATGCAAATCTGTCGGGGCGAGGCTTTGCCAGTTGGAAACAGCGAACCTTGAAATGTGTCACATATCGGAATTTCGGCTAACAGAGCTTTCAGATCTCCGTTCTGTGTAGAAGAGTGCCAAAATCTCCACCTACAAGTAGATTCGTAGAGAAACTGTAAGGAACTCTGTCATGTAAGACACGGGGGGGGGGAGTTCTTCCATAGTGAAGGTACCTGGGTATGTGCCGCCCACAAGGGTATACTTTTTTGGACCTCTTGTCTAGCCAAGGGTATACTTTTTGGCAATTTTAGTCGAGTTTAATCTAGGCATGCTTTTTGGCAATTTTGGTCAAAGAACTGTAATAGTTAGGTAATTTCTGTAAAAAAACCAAACTTAAAGAAAATTCTGTCCTGAGAATGCGAAAATTTGGCAAGTTTTGTCTAGAAAACGCCCTTTCAGGGCACTTTTAATGGAGAAATTAGTCCAGCCAAGGGTACCATTTTCACAAAAATTGGTCTTGCCAACGGTTCCATTTTGAAACTGTGGATGGCACATCCCTACCCGAAATTTAGCTGAGAACCCCCCCCTGACGTAAGACTTCATACGAGGAGTATGCTTGTTTTGTTTGTGAAAATACTAGTGGGCTGAAAATCCAGTTGTTTTACGTTATTGTTTTACATTTTCATGAAAATTTGCAACTGTCATCCCATGGCTATTACAAACTGCAGGTGTGTGACCTCTAAAAATACTGAGAAAGCACCATTTGGGCTGAACAATTCATGTTTTAAGAGAATACACGGAATCAAGCGGAAAATCTATCAATAAAGCTAAGACAATGCCAACCTATGCTATTATTTCTCTAATCAAAGAATATCTGTGCAAGTGCCAAGTCATTGAATGCAACAGGCTCATTTTAGATTTGCATATGCTGCTCTTGACGTGGCTATTTATTCGTCACTTGATGTATCCTGAAACAGGACGTTTTGGGATTCGGTCCTAAGACAAGCAGGAAATCATGTTCGGCATGATATGAACAGATTTTGCCGCTCGGCAAGACAAACTCGTTGCAATCAAACAGGCAGTCCCCCCCCCTTGAAGTTTGTAACCACAAGGCGCATAAATGTAACGTTCTTTGTCAGTTGTATCAAATTTATCATACTAATTGGATTATGATTGCATTTTATCGATCACATTACATTTATTTGCAGGTTAATTTCCGCCGGATTCATTGCAGCGCTAATGCTGTGTGTTAGAGGTCTGTTCTGATCAGGCAGCGCAGAATCGTTGCAACTCTTCTGAGCAGAGTCTATTTTGAAAGTGGAATGAATTCTCTGCGTCTTGCAACCGCCGGTTCTTCCAGTCAGATTAAATCAAAAGATCAATGCCCGTTTCTCCGCGTCTCGAGAATAATTCAGCTACCGCTTATATCGAATTGATTACATCGAATTGATAACTTCAATCATTTGTGAAAGCCGTTTTTTCTGCAACTTTCCACAAAACAACAGACACATTAACAAGGCTTTGTTACAACTGCATGTGACGTTTTATGATCGCTTGATCACAATAAGTTGTTTACATAAATATTCATTTTACCCCCGCTGTAGCCTTGCAATCGAAAGACTCATTTTGAGACAACCGAGGCTGTTTTTAAATCTGGACATCGCAAATTTTTAGCTCAATTCAAATTTACATCTTAGTTGCAAGATGAGAGTCTTATATGCCAAAGTCGAGATGACCTGCTATTTTCCGACCACCCCGTCGCTGATAAATTTTATATATCTTTTAACGACGAACTTCAAGCATGCTTTAAGTGATCAGGCCCGCAGTATAGCGCTTTCAAGTCTACCTAACCTTTGGACTATCGAGCTAAATCATCTCAGCTTTTAGATCTTTAATCATCACATGGAAAAAAACCCCACCCTCTGAGCATATGTGTTAACCCTATCTGACCTGGGTGATTTGAAACACTCAATGCCTGGGGGGGGGCGGATTCCGCCCCCCTGTTTATCTCTGATGTTGCTTGAGATATGGCAACCAAACTTGGCACAAAGGTTGTTCATCATATAAACGATGAGTTTTTGAAACAATGGTTTAATTAGCATTGTTGCTGTTGTTGCTAGGGCATAATAAATATTATGACGTCATATGACGTCATAAAAATGAAATTTTATTACAAGGTCGTAATTTTAATTTTTGTGTAGAAATGAAATATATAGATCAAAATAGACGTAAATTCATAGTTTAGACTTAATTGGATCGAATACAAAGGATTAACAGAGATACAATGTATATTTTTCACAGAGTGGTGCACGACAACTTGGTTACCATGGTGACAAGGCTAAAAATAGAACGCCAAAATTGTTACCATTTCATTGCTGTATGATAGAAAGTTAAACTTGCAAAATCTCAGAGGCATCCAGCAAACACGGAAAAACGTATAAATGAAAATGTACGAGGGGGGCGGACCCAGATCAGATAGGGCTAAGTATCAAATAATAAAGAGTGTCCCAAAAAACTGTGCCCCGTTTGTGTAGCTATTATGGAGGAGCCGTAGCTTCAATTGCCACAGTTGCACAGATCAAGCTCCAACTTAGAGTTTTGAGACCTTGTTCCATCAATCTATCTAGTTGTTGCTGATTTATGGCACAGGAAAGGCAGCCAAAGTGGTTGCTTCAAACTTTTCGTTTTTACTTTCTATTGCTCTCTGGCCGTGACCAATGAGTCAAACAAGTTATCCGGTTTTGTGGACTGTTGAACAAAAATTACTTTGCCGATATTTAGAATTGAAATGTCAGTCTGTCAGTCAAAGGCTAAATCAAATGAGAAATTCTTTGGTAAAATCACTCAGCATTTAGACCCAGAAGTTAGGAAAATGCTGATAAGTTGGAGCGAAAATCCCACGGTAATTCTGATAATTCTGGTCTACAGTTTACTATTCTATTTATTACCAACCGAATTGAATTGAACTAAAATTCAAATTGAAAGTAAATCACGGACCAGTATCGAATATAGAGTTCTCGTACCCATGCAAGCCCCTTACCAGCATTTTCTTAATATCTAGATTTAAATGATGGGTACTCTCGAGTACCGAATAATCGTCTCCCCCCCCCGCTTATTAATTTTTGAAGAATTTTCCAACCCCCCCCGCTCTTATTCCAACCCCCCTAACCTAAGAACCTAAGAAAAGGGCTGTTTTCTATTTCTCCAAGCAGCCCCCCCCCCGTTTATTATGTCGAACCACTTCCAACCCCCCCCCCCGATTATTGTCACCTCCCCCCGTTTATTCGGTACTTGAGAGTAATTTTAACAAACAAAATTTGCACTTCTATGTTAGCCGTTGACTGATGGATTAACAGGCTATTTTTAATATCGACCTCGTATTTCTTCCACTGCTTCCAAACTTTTTACTCTTTCGACTCACACGGTACAAGTTTGGAACGCATTCAAAATTAACCTTTGTGTGGTATATCAGTGGCAACGACCGCGTAACGATTTAAAAGAGGAGGGCAGAGTTGCGAACGAAGGGAGCAAAATTAGGGTCCGGGTCTTCTCCTCACAAAGTTTTTGAGACCACACTCTTTAGAACGTTGGAAAACGCCTATCCTTGAAGCCGATGATAGCATTTGCAAGTGAATGTCATTTTATGGTATTACTTTTGAGAAAGCTCTTTCAGTGCAGACCAAAGAGGAGTTGTCACACTTGAGGAAATTTTACATCGGGGTTTCCATGTTATGAGATTCTGACCTAAAGCTCGTAGCTCCTTCATTAAAACTCGCAGCTTCTTCAGGAAAAAAACAAACCACATTACTTCAACCTCACTAAACAACAGTTTCTCGTCACCAAACAAAATTTCAACCCATGTCTTTGAAAAAATTGGGGCCTTACACCTCCCCAAGCCAAATTGCTGCGCGATCCCTGATCAGTTGCAAATAATAAGTCCTTATATGGTGAAAGGTTACATTATTTATACTACATGAATCCATGTTATTTATGTTAAGCTAAGACAGAATGATTTGGAAATCTGTTGTAGATTCATGGGTGACTACGTTTCAGCCAACATTGTCCTTGAAGACATCCTTATACTGGCGAGGAAAATTGTGTTTGACAAAGGATAACTGTCGAGATTAATTAACAAAACTTTTGAATCAAATTAGGATTTTAGACTTTGTTTGTTTAACTTGTGACAAACCCGAGGTTAAATGTTCTTCCGCGGAGCAACTTTTCGCTCCCTTTACGTTTCTTTTTTAATCCCCAGCTATTTGCTTGTATCAGATTTTGTAAAATATGAACCACATCCTATCTTGTTTGGACTTTCATACAACTGTTAATCTAGCGGCTTTGGTGAGACTTATTAGAAAAAGAACTGAATGGGACACTTTTCCTATCGCACACCTCCCACACGTTTCTATCGTCCGTCGGTGTCTCAGGGACAAGCCCATCCCCAAGCAAGAGGTGTTCGTTTGCTCACGTCAGTGACACTACTTGGCTAAATGTGGGCCTAGAAATGTAATTAAGATTATGATAGCGTTCCTTTTGAAAAACTCTCCCTCCGTTATTTTGGCTGCAGGTTGACCTTGCCTGAAAGTAATGGTCAGCGCCAATAAGCTATCCGTAGCTAACAGGGAGCACACTAGTCTACGTGTAGACTTAACTGCTACGCAGGCTGACAGTAAATTTATATCAAGGATACCTCACTCCTTCGTATATCAGAAACTAATCTGCTTCTGGAACGTTCAAAACGTTGAGGAAATTTTAATGCTTGTTATAAAATGCTCAAAATCTATAAATTTTGCACTCTGAACTTAACCTTCCTTCAAAATACAATTTCCTATCCTGACTCACAGACCAAACGAGGAACTTTCTTCCATGGGAACGGTATCTGGTGATGTGACACCCGCAAGGGTATACTTTTTCGGACTTCTAGTCTTGCTAAGGGGTATATTTTTTGGCAATTTAAGTCCATTTAGTCTAAATCTATGGATGGCACACCCTTACCCGAAATCTAGCCGAGAATCCTTCCCCCTCCCCTCCCCCCCCCCATGGAGAAACATGATACATGACAGCATAGAAAGAGTTGTGCACTTATGGAATCTAAGTTGGACGCCTTGAAACAACGAATAAAACTTTGCATTTCTTAACAGTTGATTGTGTTCACAACTGTAATCAAGTTTCCTAATTTGTAAACGTAATCCAGTCGATTTTCGAATTCAAATTCTTTGTCTGTGTCATGATTGCTATGTCAATATCTAATCAGAAGGATTATAAGTATACTGTTTCAAGCTAATCTTGATTATGATTATTCAGTAATCCACCAAGGCAGATTAAACCAGCGGCAAGTTTGAGGCTTTAGCAGAGGATTCAAAAGCAATGGCTGGAATCTGAAATGATTCGTGTTTAATTTAGGGCTAATTTTGAATTCATTTGTTTTGGTCGGTTTTTGAATGATGATGAAGCACGTTGCTCAGTTCCTGAATAGAAAATAGACCATTTAGCTGATCTGAAAACGAATATGGACTGAAAACGAATGTGGACTGAAAACGAATTTGGACTGAAAACGAATTTGGATCGAACTATATTTCATTACAATTTCTAGAATTGTAAAAGGAATCGAATCTCTAACGCCACTCGATCGAACCTTACGTGTAAAATTTCGCTCGATCCAGGCTCTTTTGTAGAATAGCTAAAAGGTCTATTGTTCATAACGGTTCATGAAGACTGGGGCGCACAGGGGGCGCATATAGTGCTTGTTTTGCACTGGAAGATATCAAGTGTGCGTATTTTGATGGGAAACTTCTCATGGAGGACTCAACTTTCAGATCGCCAAAAATCAAGAGAGCACCAAATGATGATGATGATGATGATGATGATGATGATGATGATGATGATGATGATGATGATGATGATGATGATGATGATGATGATGATGATGATGATGATGATGATGACGTTGATGTTGATGATGATGGCCGTGATCATGATCATGATGACAATGATGACCAGGATCATAATCATGTTAATGATGATGATTACGATAATCATTACGATGAAGATTACAATGATTATTAGGATAATGATCACGATAGTGATTACGATAATGATGATTACAAGTATGACGATTACGATGATGATGATTACGATTGATGTTGATAACGACAGTGGTGATTATGATGATTACACAATGATGAATACAGTAACGATCAGGATCATGACTACAATATTGATTACAATGATGGTGATTATTATATTGATTACGAGTAGGATTACGATTATGAGACTTGCTCTTAAATCATATGACATATTCCATACTTTATGCAGTGAAGCAAAGGCCCGGGATTTGATTATCTGTAGCTCGCTAACATCCTATCGCGCTTGAGTGATGCAAAAGATTTCTTGAGAGAACTTTTGGAGATAATTTTTGCCTTGGACCGAAAAATGATACTTTGCTAAATTTTGTAGAATTTTCGAATGTGCACAATAGTGATAGAAGATCTAACGCCACTCGATCGAATCTTGTGTATACAAATGTATAAAAATAACCCTCGATCCAGGCTCTTTCGCTGAATAGCTAAAAGGTCTATTGATGTTGAGCGACCAAATACTTTTTTCAGTGTACTCTATGATAATTTTCTCCTAACAAACATCTTTATGCCTTTGGTTTTAGCCCTAAGGCATAACTGATCTGACTGATTAAAGATAACAGAATAATTAAGCAGATAAAGGTCGGTTCCCCAAAGAACTGACGTAGGCAAGGAGTTGTGACTGGGAATGGAATGCCTTTACGGCTTCTAGAGGGATTAGAAGTAGCACTGTTACATTAAGAAATACATCAGAATTAATCCAATACAAAGAGCCTAACATTTTCAAAATTTGTTCTTGATAGAAGTGCCGGATGCCCTAAACGAAGTATTCATGTGTCATGGGTCATTAGAAATATTGCAACAGCCCGATCTCGGTGGCTGGACTGGAAGAACCATTCATTTGGAGCATATTGAACGAGACAGTATCCAGCATTTCTTTCCAAATCTGCACACTTTTCGGAAAAGCGCAGAAGGTCGAGTCTTTCTAATCTCCAAGCCCTCAGAGATTTGTTTGCGGTGCAGTGGCGTAGCCCCTGGCTTTGCAGCCAACACAATCAAGCGTAGTGGACTCGATACCTAGTAGGGCCCCATCACTTGAACTTCGTGGCCGTAAAAACTGCAACTCACCTTCACCTCACCTTCAACTCGACCCTCGAGCCCTCGAGGTTTATAATTCGAACCTCGAGCCCTCGAGCCTTTGGAGTTGTACTTCTAGCTACAGACTTTCATCTTAGATTTTTATCATTTTGCAACCATCAAGGATTCAAGTTTCAATGATTCCGTTTGCAAAAGTCAATGGATTCAAGTTCAAGGCATCAGCTAGATTCCTTACGAATTTGTAAAATTGCTAGATTACTCTTTTTTCTCGAGGACTGAACAGCTCCGACTTCAAAGAGTGTGTGTCAGAAAATACACTAGGAAAGTGCTTCATGTTTATGTGGGAGATCTAACACTACCAGCAAGTAACCCGCAAATAGCTTGACAGTCTGATTTTTGGAACTGGATTTTTGCATTTATACCATATACCTACTCGTATTGTTCATGGTACTTCTGTTATTTGCTTGTAATGAATCTGTGTTGCATGTAGTCGGAAAGTTGCATGTCGATATAAAATTCTTACGCAATTGGGCGTCTGCACTGTTTCAAGACCATAACGAAGTCAAACAAACAGGCATTCATTCCAGAGGCCCCCCCCCCATATTTGTACGTGGAGCGATATTTGGCTAATTTAGGCGCGTGATTTCGTGATATTGATATTTTCGACTCGTGAATTCGTGATCGAAGACTCTGTCGTGCAGCGTGATTTGCCAAAAATTTGGTCGTTATTTCGTGAAATGGACGTTTAAAGCACGTGATTGCGCCTTGAAATTTCACAAAGAAATGCTGTTTTCCGTCATTCTGAAGTGTGTAGTCTCAAAAATTTTTCCGGGGGCAAGCCCCCGGACCCCCATTTTTACTTAATTCGCTTGCAATCTACCCCATATAAAGATAGTTGTCTCCTAGAAAGTCTTAAAAAAGCATTCATCTTACATGAAGAATTACTGAGTTACCTAAAAATAATACATGGTACAATTCCAATTGCCATCGGCAAAGTAAAAGATGCAGTCTATTTGAATGAAAATTTTCTAAGAAGCAAATAATGGGTTACCAGGCTTTAATTTCCAAAATACGGCGTTTTTCGATGTTCTAGAAGGCGAATACTCAAAAAATTTTCCGGGGTAAGCCCCTGGACTCCTATTTACCTCCTTTCAAGTTTTGGCTCCGAAACTTTTAAATTCATGTTAGAATTACCCTGCTTTCCCTCGTGTGTCTTCGCCAGCTATGTATTTACATAGAAAATATCTTTCTGGAGCATTCTTAAAATTTCTGCAGCGTGAACGTGAAAATGCTGTTTTATAGTCCGTGATTGCGTGAAAAACGAAAAATCAACACGTGAATCCGTTATCCAGGGGTACTATGTGGGGCCTCATTCCACGGAATAAGAGACAATTAAGAAGGCTTCGATGACACCGCCTCTGACGCTTTCGTTATTACAGCAAAGTGAATTGAAGGATTGCGATGTTTCTACAAACCGACAGAAAGAAAGAAAAAAAAGATAAAAGAGAGAAAGAGAGAGAGAGACGCCGCGGCTTGTTGATTCTTTTGAAATAGTTTGCGGCAACCTGCAAATTAAGGGTTAATGAAGCAGTAAAATCTTACATAGAGTTTCATTCATCGTTGTTCTTGGTTAAGAGCCTAGAAATAAAGCTTATTTGGGTCTTTGTTTTTCTAATGGCTGGATCTTTGATGTAATGAATATTTTCTAGATTACAGGTTTTCGGGTTTTTTTGAACTGTAAATGTAGTTATCTCTCTAACATCTCTCTAATCTCTCAAATCGCCCTTTCTCAAAATGGTGGATTATTTTCAATCCTACTTCTCAACAAATACCAAATGCTTCCTGACGCACTAGGGAAAGTGAAAGATGCCTCACATAGCCGAAGCCTATGGGGGGTTGGGGGTGGTGGAGCATCCCCCGAGGAGAAAATTTATCGGAAAATTTTGCTCTCTTGTCAGAATTTTTGTGTATTTAGATGACTAGTTTCGGAGGTTTTATGAGGCAGGAATTAATGCACAAAAATGTGAATTTATTAGTGTTAAAACATAAATTCTTCAGGAGAAATTATTGAATTGATGGCATATTTTTAATTGATATTCACTAATTGTGTCGATCTCAAGGTTGGATTGCGAAACTTACCCAAATTTTAGTTACTGAGGAATTAGATCGGTCATATAATTCATAAATTCAACGTATGTTCCTAAAACTGTTGTTGTTGCTGTCGCTGTTGGTGGTTTATCGTCGGAAAATTTTGAACTTTCGCCTCCGTTCTCCTAAGCAGCTATGGCTTGCATCGGCCCTTAGAATTATGACGATGAGTCTCTTGTTTCTCTGTGCTCTTTGACTTGATGGTGCATTAGTCAACAGAGACTCATAATATTACCATGAAAAACCTGACCCTAATTTGGCCCAAACTTGGCGAATCCTATAGTACCAATCAGATTGCGAGATTCTTGGACTACTATTGTTACAGTGTAAATGTAATAGAATTTTCGATTCGATTGAAGAATTGAAACACTCCCACGGGATTGAGATTCGAAGCCACGATTCCATCATAATTCCATTGATGATTGAATAAAATAGGGCCAAGTTTTATACTGTTTCATGAGTCCCTCTTGAGCAAGGTGTACCGCAGGGTCGGCACTGCTGCCCGAACCATTTCGTCCTGATCAATATTAAGAAGAATATTAGCTTGTCTAGTTCTGATTTTAAAATATTGAGCTATGAACAAAGTACTAAGTGTAAGCAAGTGCTTGTAATACCGCAAAGGCCCACTTGCTGAGATGTACCGGGGATCAAAGCAAGAGCACTGATGAAATATATTTTGCAATGTCAGTTGCTGTCCATATTTGCAGAATTAGCTACGAGTGCTATCCAAGAGATACAAGAGTTTGATCAAAGAGAAGTCTGAATGAATTTGATTCTAGATTCTCAAAAGTTAATTTCTCATTCCATAGTTTGTTAGTTTTTGTGGAGCATGGCTTTAATCCAGAAGTGGCCCATGAATTTACATCCCCGTTGCTGAGTTCCTGGCTCAGGAAATGTGCTTTACAATTGATATTTGAAAAAAGGAAGCTTCTCCACTCTGTCGGCGTTCTTTAAATTCATTTGGTTCAACTAACTCCGGATTTTCAATGCTAAAAACCGCATTTGTGTTTGCCTCGACCGGAATACAAATTTTATGTTGAAAATCCTGACTGCTAAATCATTACGACGTAATAGAAATGAGTACTTTTGTTAGTAAAATCATCCTTAGCTGCAAGGAATCAAAAAGTACAAATGCTAATCTTTATATGCATTCCTTATCGAATTCACGCTTGTATTTCCATTGGTATTCTGTTACAGTTTAGCACTAAAATCTTTGAAACGGTAGGTGTGATTTCTGTTGCATTTTTTTTGAAGCAATTGACCCAAAGGGATCTTGGCGTGCTATAAAGTAAATATGTCTTGGAACTTTGTTGATATTTTAATTAGTTCCAAAATGGCAGTTACAATATTAGACACTGTGATGCCATCAAATTTCTAAATCCTCGACAAAAAAAGCTGCACATCTAATGGGTAATTCGGGGACGGGCTGACACTTGACAGCATCATTTTACAAGATTTCTGCTAGTCACCAAATTTTTGACCGTCATGAACTATAGTTTCTTACATATTTTTGATTACTTTTTTTTCCTTTATTGATTTAGGATTTAAGAAAATATAATTTTTTTTCAATGAAACTTAAAACTAGAAATTCTTTCAAGAAAAGAACAAGACATCGCCATTTTATAGATAATCAAGATATGAAGAAATTTCCACGCCATATTTACAGCAAAGTGCCTGAAGTTTCTTTCATAAAGTTCAGTTTAAAGAAAAATGTAATCGAATTTACACCCACAGTTTAACCCTATAGTGGTTGGGCTATTTGATAGTCCTATTTTGGTTGGGGGGGCAAAAGAGCCCCCCCCTACCTAACTCTTGACTGGTAATAGGTAGAGTGACCAAATTTTGTGTGCTAATAGCCTCAGGCATGTACTGTCTGAAAATGTAAAAATTAACCTAAGATTGGCCCTCGTTTTTGCTCACGTCAGCATTTTCCTTTGTGTGGTCAAGAAAAGCGGCAAAATTGACTAAAATCAGGAAAATCGCAATAAAATTAAATTTGGAGCACATTTTCCACCCAAACATGATAATTGTGATAGAATGCATCAAATAACACTACACTACAAAAGAAATTTGCAAAATATTCAACTTACGTTCCTTTTTTTGCGATAATTGAGATTTGAGAATTTGCGATTTTTCCAGGGTCAGTCCCAGAAAATTGCCTCCCGCCCCCTCATTTTTCAAAATATTTTAATGAAACTTTTTGAGAAGTTGTACAATAAGTAGTTGAAAAAAGTCAAGAAGTTTCATGGCTATAAATATCTTTCTACCAGAGTTATTAAACAAAATCTACTAGGGGGCAAATTTGCCCCCCCCCAACCAAAATAGGGTTAAAAACTATGAATGATTTGAGCCCCATGCTCTCTATTCTCTCAGTCTACTGATACTTGACAACAAGGACAGAGTTATTGTTTGCAAGACAATAACTCTTGTTATTGTTTGCTATTGTTTGCAAGACAATAGCAGCAATTGGTTTTAAGGCTGCTCTCCATAGCCAGCGTTTTGAGTGCGCGGGCGCTGCGACCAAATAGGAGCATGCGCAGTTGATAAAATTTAGCTATCAATCTGATCGCAAGCGACCGATTTTTGGGCGCTTTGGGAGTAGGAACAAGTTCAACTCCCATCGCGGGCGTTTGCGATCGCTACCGAAGGAATCAATCTTGGTCGCAGCGCCCGCGCGTTCAAAACGCTGCATATGGAGAGCAGCCTTTATTGACACCTAAATTCAAAGAGATTTGCGATTGCAGACAAAGGAAATTCTCTCAAGCAGAAATTCAAAACAAACGAAGCCACAGAGTTTCTCTGAAACCCAGGTAGCTATCTCATTTTTTGTGCATTCCACAAATGGTTTTTAAGAGCTAACATGAGCGTATATTGAAGGAAGGAGGATATTGTTGAACGTTGTTCTTTCCTGTTCGTATCTTAGAGCAGCCATATCCAAGGAAGACACTTGTTGACGTTTTATATGTAATTCATATTCCTGCACTATTTACATAGGCCTATCGACTATCCGGTTTCTCTATTTTACGACAATTCCAAGTGAGTTACATCCCGCCCCTCCACTGGCCTACGCCAGGGAGTGGCACTCTTTTCCTACAAGTCTGCGTCCTGGAGCTCCTTCTGTAATTGAACTACAGAGTCATATGTGTGACCTATTACGCCCATATGCATTTCCGTTGTTGCCTTATTTGGCATAATGACCTTGGCCTATGACCTATGCACGTTTACGTGTGCACACATTGTTTCCGAATGAGGCTTACTTACGACCTTGCACATATCACGTGCTCTCTATTCTAACTGTGATGTGCACGAGAGGGGGTTCTATGGATTTCTCACAATGC
Organism: Aurelia sp. 4 Dawson et al 2005; assembly: GCA_964019985.1. NCBI lineage: Eukaryota > Metazoa > Cnidaria > Scyphozoa > Semaeostomeae > Ulmaridae > Aurelia > Aurelia sp. 4 Dawson et al 2005. The sequence goes on from OZ026509.1 coordinate 12,868,130, forward strand.
TAAATGAACCTAAACTTCACAACAGATATATCTAAACATCTACCGCGCGCATTTCAATTTTGCTGTTCAGAAGCTGAGAAGTAAGTGCTTTGATTGCACCCAAGAAATACGAGAATTGAATCGCCTCCAAATCTGTTCCTATACCAAACAAGTAAAATGCCCGTGGTAGATATCTAGATATATCCTTCTTCTTTCAATATATGCTCATGTTTGCTCTTAAAAACCATTTCTGGAATGCACAACAAGTGAGATAGCTACCTGGGTTTCAGAGAAACTTTACGGCTTCGGTTGTTTTGAATTTCTGCTTGAGAGAATTTCTTTTGTCTGCAATCGCAAATCTCTTTGAATTCAGGTGTCAATTTAGGTGTCTATTGTCTTACAAAATCTGTCCTTGTTATACTTGACTAAAATTCTCAGCTCTATATTGAGACCAACCGCAGAAAGAAGTTGCTGACTTCGGAAAAATCTCCTGACACATATCCAAGTGTGATATTAATAACTTTATAAGTGTTTATGATGATTATCTTTCATCAGCTCAAGTGGATATCATGGCTTGAACCTAGGTGTCAAAGAAAGCGAAATTGGAACCATTACTCGCTAAAACCACATGGATGACGATACCCATACATCATTGACGTTCCACGCTTTGTCATGCGTGGAACTATTGATCGGTCTTTAGGATAATATAAGACATGCAGAATGAAGCGTACATAGTTCAAAGTTCAACTGGGAAGGAATTTGTTTTCACTCCTGTTCATCTTCGTTACACCCCAGTGCTCTATGCGCAATTAACTCCATCTGCTGGGTATCCGAGCTACCCTCCTCCCCCCGCAAGAGGTTTTTGAAGTACGTGCAAAGCCAGCACTGTTCCTCTCTGGTTTTTTTAATGTAACTTGCCATGGTTCAACTTTCAAGCTGCCAGGAAAATGTTCATTCTGGTCATCTTTGTTACATATGTTTCTGGTGTGTGATTTCAATATAAAACATTTAAGACAGAGCTTGCCATTGTTCGGCGTTCAAGTGGTTGGGAAGTCATATAGCTCTTCTAACGTCACATTCCAGTTTTCCGTACGCTTTTAATTCATTCTACCAAGGTTCCAACGTAAAAAATTATATTTAATTCAGAAAGAGAGGTGAATTGAATTGCGAGCAAAGCGAGTGATTCGTTTTACTCTCTTATTGTCAAATTGAGATGTGTAAGACTGACTATTTAAGATTTACTAATTAAAACTGACTGCAACTATGAGCTGCGCAGCGAGCACCTTCGAGCACCTTAATTCAAAGAGAAATGTAATAGAATTTTACACCAACATTGCCAAAGATTTGAGTTCTATGCTACAAAAACGTAAGATTTCATTTCTCGAAGAATAGATCACAAATAGATTGTCTTCTTTTCGCAGGGCATGAGTATTCCAACAGTGAGCCCTTATCAAACATGGTTGGCCTTTATCAGAAATCAAGAGAAAGAATCTCCAAGAGCACATAACCCTCCTAAAAGGAAGAAAGCTCAGAGACAAAGATTTGTAAGTATCGAAGTTGAGCAAGGGTGGCGCCAGAAATTTTCCTACAGAGGGGCTGGAGCTTCCGGCAGGGGGCTAAAAAGACTAAAAAATGGTGTTTCCGTGCGTTATTTTGCTAAAGTCCCTCCGACGAGAACCAAACTTTCCTCCGACGGGGGGGGGGGGCTAGATCCCTCCGACGGGGGAGCTATAGCCCCCCTAGCCCTCCCCTGGCGCCACCACTGAAGTTGAATTTATGTTTCAAGATTATGTCTGAATGCAATGACGCCCAGTGGGTAGAGCACTGTAGAAATAGAATGAATAAGAGAGCATGAGATTTTAGAATTCGCGCAGATTTCCGAGATGCTGAGCTTCTTGACAAAGTTCAAAATTTTCGAGATTTCAGCGATTCTCGAGATTTTGCAGAAGTCTCAAAGGGTTGTCGAGCAATTTTTTCAGTGTTTGTATCATTAGTTGGAGGAAATCTCTGGGATTCTACCGAAAGAAGTTTCTTTCATTTAATGACCAAATCAAAGCTTCCCATACACAAAAAATTTATCTGGTAATCATCTGAATTTTTTCTGCGATATGATTCAAAACCAGGCAGTATTAAAATTACACTATCAGCTAGGGATCAGCTATGCCTGCCAAAATAATTTAATCCTTTATCTACTTGACAAAAGAGAAGCTTGATAGTCGGCCATGTGATCAAATTTTCGTGACTTTTCAAACAGGAGTACTTTTTCTTGGGACACCCGGATGAACTCTCTGGCAAACTCCTAATTTCATGAGGAAAGAATACAACTGTGAACAAATCTTACAAAGCTGAAGATGCAGTAAGATGATGGGAGCACATTTTAGACATCATTTGCATTGCTGGCGATTTTTAAGCAGTTGGTACATTTTTGTGTCTCGTCAACGCGAAAATTAAAATAGTTAAAATCATATCAAATTTTGCGGATTCTTCAAACGTAGGTACTCATCTCTTGCTCACTCAGTTGTGCCAAATGTTTTACATTTATCAAAATTGACCAATTCGTTCTAGTCTGCTGTTGTTGGCATGCCAGGGCCACCAGGACCTCCAGGACCACCAGGCCCACCAGGAGCTCAGATCACAGAAGCATCGATGATGGCTCGATTTAGAACTCTTGTACGAGGTTAGCTATATGATAAATATTCTGTTCCTGTTGGCTCTTCTTTTCTTTTCTTTTTCAGTGAGGGTCTTGTTTTCCCAGAACTGTAAAGCTGGCAAAAAAATCTTGATTGGCAACAAATTGTTGTCACCTTTGTGTTGCAAGCAGAATGTTGCTTAGAGCAAGCTGGTTTAACGATTATGGCTTGAAGAAGCGTTAATCCAAATACTCGCAAGAATTTTTTGTTTCTTGCTTGGTTTTGTTTTTCAGTTTGTTTTGAGTGGGCCTGTCAGGATTTCTAGCTACTCTCGAGTACCGAATAATCGTCTCCCCCCGCTTATTAATTTTTGAAAAATTTTCCAATCCCCCCGTTCTTATTCCAACCCCCCCTTTTATTAAGTTTTGGAAAAATGAAATGATAGTAAACATAATTTCTGAATAAACGCAAGAAAGAGTCGCAAGAAGTGCATTCAACAGAAACAGAACTCGAAAGTAACTGTATTAGTAACATCACTGTTCACACAAATATATATATATAAGAGACGTGTTTGCCTAAGAAAACGATTATTTTCTATTTCTCCAAGACCCCCCTCCCCCGATTATTCCAACCCCCCCGATTACTGTTATATTGAACCATTTCCAACCCCCCCGATTGTTCTCACCCCCCACGTTTATTCGGTACTCCAGAGTACTTAAAAGCTAATTTAGGCCCACTATGCATGCCGTAATGAGGCACAGGGCCCCCAGTTTAAAGTCCCGTCCGAAGGACGGCGAGGTGAGTTAAGCGGCCTCCAAGGGCACCCATTCGGAGTTTGACCTCACTCTCCCGAGCTTAACTTCAGTCACCTGACGAAAATGCATAAGCCTTCCACCATTCAATCGACAAGTTTTATGGAACTGCCTGTCACAGAAGCTGCTCATGTGGCACTTTAGGCTCGGTAGTTTTGAAACAAAATAGCAAATGATTTAGGTCATATTGAAGTGTATATATGATATTGGTACGAGACTAATCCGTTTCTGGAAGAATTAGGAAATAAGTCGTTGTTGTAGTGGTATCCAGAACGCAAAACTACTGCATGTGTTGAGTCGATCAACAATTCTAAGCATGAATGGTTGAATACTATGTTATGCGATTGATAGGCTTGTCTCTTTTCAATTATCTAATCACTCTGAAATTAAATGAATGTTATTTTACACAGAAACAGCAAACAGAAGAACCCAGAGATACGCAGGACAGTCGTATGGTCTCCTTGCTGCTGGTGTCCCCGATGTTCTTTCAGGATTTCATATTGAGCTCACAAAGAAGACAGAAGTGCCTCGCAAAAGCACGTTAGAACTCAGAAACTTTGAGGTGAATTACATCTTTAATTCATGTTGCTTCTTGTTTCCTGTGTAATTTTTCATACACGATGACGCTGAAGATGATTGCGTTGACTTTTTACCAAAAGGCAATGAATTCTTTGATCGAGTTTCCTTGATTGGAATGCAATGTATGTTTGTAAAGACTTCGTCGCTGCCATCGTTAGCGCTATTGTTTTTGCATCATGACACTGACTAAAAGTGGAAATAACTTCTTTAATTGTCAGAAATTTTCACACATCTTTGACAACAAGGGTCAGGTTGGTCTTGGAAATCCAGATTTATAGAGAAAAGCCAGCCTGCGTGCTGACATTACTCTCCACTGCGAAGGAGAGCTAATGAAGATCTTGAAGATTTCTAGGACTTCAAAATAACAAGGTCCTCAATGGCTCTCTCTTCGCAGTGGAAAAGTGAATTGTGTGTGCCAAAAGAGCAGATTTTGTATGTGAAAACCATAAATTGCTTTTAATTGACACCACAAATAAAAGTGATTAGCCATCGTAGACAAAAAACTCTTTCAACTAGTAATTCAAAACAAACCAAGCCGCAAAATTTGCTCCGAGACCAGTAGTGCAAAGTCTCGCCTTCGGTACGCGAGAAGTGATTTTTAAGAGAAGCTATGTTCTTATAAAGAAAGAAGAACAATTATTGAAACGTCTTTCTCTGGCATTTATCTATTTATTTTTTCGCTTCAGAGGCAAAAAATTTCTTTCTCTTACAATGTCTTTCATGAAATTGCTTTGGGCTGATTTTTTCACTGCCTTCAATTTAAAGGTACCCTTTGTTTGTTTGAAACTCAGTAAACTTATTTTTTTCAAGAAGTTTCTTAGACCCAAAGAATATGATCTGTAAATTCTGATACTTTCCAGAAAAATTGAAAGCATCAAATTTTTATCTTGGATATGTTAGACCAAGTAATTCAAAACAAACCAGGCCACAAAATGCGCTCCGAAGCCAGTAGGGCAAACTCTCGTCTTCTGCACGCGAAAGGTGATTCTTTTAACAAGGATTTCCTCTTTAGGCAAGAAAACATGGGACCTTTGTGCGTGGAAATCGCATGAATCTTGCAAGTGGACGTTACACAGTTCCACACACAGCTGTTTATCAGTTCCAGTTGTCACTCCATGTAGCAAGGTCGACGAGAGAGACAAATCTTTTGAGGAAAGATTTCATCACAGCAACCATTTGTATAAATGGAAAATGCGATGACAATGCGTAAGTTTGCTTTTCCTTCATAACAGTTTCGAAATATTTGATGTTTTCCTTGTTGTTGTGATGTTCGTGTTGTCTTCTGACTCCCTCCATCAAAACATCTGGCCCATCAACAGATCCAGTCCTCAAACGAGAATCAAATATTGATTCATTATGAATCGAAAAAATGTTTCCTTCATACGTGAGGGCAAGATTACTTTCTGGCGTAGTAAAGAGTGTCAAGCGTAGAACTCAAATCTTTTAAAAAGGTGAGTGTAAAATTCTATTACGTTTTTCTTTGAATTAAAGTGCTTGAAAGAAACTTCAGGTAATTTGCAATAAATTTGCCATGACAATTTCTTGATACCTTGACTACTTTCAAAATGGTGTCATTTATTAATTTTGAGGCTGTGACGTCATCAAATTTCTAAATCCTTAACCAGAAGAGCAACAGATTTCTGCTTGCAATCTTGTTGTAGACCTTCATAAACTATGGTTATCTTGAAGATTGTATCAATTTCTCTCAATTAATTTAAGATTTACGATGATTTTAATTTCTTCAAAATTTTCGATGAATGTTTGCAAAATAAGTCAAAATACCGCCATTTTGAAAATAATCAATATATCAAAAAATTGCCACGGTAGATTTACAGCAAATTACCCAAAGTTTCTTTCAAGCACATGAATTCAAAGAAAAATGAGATACAATTTTACGCCCATCTTTTTAAAGATTTGAAAGATTTGAGCCGTATGCTAAGGAAGTTTAGCTTACAAAGAGACGATATATGTTTGAGATTCCGTGCGATGTGGCAGTTTGCTGCAAAAATTTGTAGCCGATGAAATTCAGAACTTCGGTCACTGAAAACCTTTCATAGAATAATCAATATCCCTAAATTCAAGTTGAACTTGATGCAACATCTACAAAGGAAAAATTCAGCAATAGCAAAACTCTCGAATTTAGGTTTTTTTTCAAATATCAATTTAATTTAGTCAGTAGTGAGGAAATTCCTTTACTTTTGATATTACTAAGGAAATCTTAGGGCAAGTACGACGACAAAAAACATTGTATTAATTTGTTTCTATTTCATGATAAAAATGACAAGTCTAATGCCCTGATCACAGTGCAAGTTAAACAAACTTAAACTAAACCAGGTTTACAAATAAGGCCTTCTGATTGGTCAATCTAACAAATCCAGTCATCTGATTGGTTAAAACTTAAACTGGTTTAGATAAAGCTGGTTTAACTGTGTCAGTGTGAATGCAGTATATGTTAAAATCAGTTGTGACACAGATCAAGAGGCATAAATCAAGTGGCTAAGCCATAATTAATTAGAACGTTTTGAACCTTCCTAGGTCCATCCTCAGCAAGTGAATCTAAGGACTAAGGAAATCCTTCTCTTTCTGCTGAGTGAGCAAGCGTTCTGTAATATGGTCAAAGAATGAATATTCCTAAACATATCTGCTTAAATCTCTTGTCCCATCCCTAGCCTCGTCAGTACGCTTCAGAATGTTTTTAATTTCATGATAGAAATCACTCCATTTGTTGAAGGTGTTATTGCGCAGTGGTCTCTCTTGGTCAGTTAGCGCAAAGCACTACTGTGATCTTCACAAGAGCATTCCAGCCAATTCTGTTTCTTCTTGACGTATTGATTGCAACCAGAACAGTCAGCTGAATAGGGTTCGATACCCTATAGAGTCTCAAACACTTGAACATCATGACAAGGTGTCGAGGACTCTATTAAAGGCCATAGCTACTAATGTGATTCTATTGCTTGGCAATAAAATACCGCAACCTCAACTTCACCATTTGCTCCTAAACATTATTATGTTCTGGCAAGCAAACAATAGAAAACAGTTGATAGCTATATTTTTGCCAAAACTGGTTTTGATCAATGACAAAGAAATTGGTTTTATCGTATTTTTTCTGGTTCATAATGATAGCTATGTTTTATTTTAGCAATCTAGCAAGCACAGCAGGCCTTTCCAGTAACAGTCGAATATTCTCAGTGCATGCTCAAGGAATACTTCTGCTTATGGTATGTAAATAGATTTATGGCATCTTTAATTCTGTTGATTGCGTGGTAAAACTTGCATCTGTACCAGGTGCGTCAAAAGAAAGTTTACGCGTTTGGCGGACTGTTGAATAAAAGGTATGTGGCTGATATTCGAAACTGAAATGTTAATCAATGCAGTGGTAAAACGCTGTTTTTAGATGAAAACGGCCTCCTTCACACAATAACAGCAATTCTTAGATGGGCAATGCTTTTATCTCGCATGTAAAGACTAAGGTGAAAATGCCAGTAGTCGGACCGTGGGCCTACGAATGTTCCTCGCGTAAAGTTGAAAACAGGAAAATGTAAAATATATAGTATATTATAATATATATATATATATATATATATATATATATATATATATATATATATATATATATATATATATATATATATATATATATATATATATATATATATATATATCTTTCTGGACCCCTAAAGACCGCAAGCCCTCTGGTAGCTACGTTGCCCCCCCTTCCCCTTCCTGTTAAGTTCTACCGATGTACGTTCATTGCTGTCATAATTTCATGTGAGTGGTAAGCTGATTCCTGTGCCTCTAATCATTAGGCTAATGGCAGTGAGTAAGCATCAGTAATTCTATTTTGCATCTTATTTCTTGCATGCTCATTCTAGTAATTCAAGAACATCTTGAATCTAGTCAAAGCTAAACGCCATTACCTCTGGTTTTGTTGAGGAAATCCTTCTCTTTCTGCTGAGTGAGCAAGCGTTCTGTAATATGGTCAAAGAATGTTTCTAAAGATATCTACCTAAATCTATTTTCCCCTCCCTAGGCTGGTCAGTACGTTTCAGTGCACATTGAGAACAAGTCAAATTACCCCGTGATGATTTTGAATGGCTCAGATTTCAGTGGAATCCTCTTGGGAACGTGAGTTAAGATCAGAATTGGTGACATGGTACAGCATCAGAATTAACACGAACAACAAAAACAGGTGACGCAAGGCAGAACATACTTTAAAAGTCAATTTATTTTTATAAAGTAAGAAAAACAACATTTGTACGACAAATAACGACTGAAACAGATTTAGTTGTTTGGTTAAAGGTTTAAATAGAAGAGTCCTCGAGAATTTAGGACGAGAAGCTCAGAACAAAACTGTGTGCCTTCGAGTTTTATCATGATGTTCTCAAAGCCTGGTAGGTGGAAGAATGGTTCGAAAGATATCGACTCGATAAACTGAATTGCTTGTTTGGAGGTTTAACACAAAAGAGTCATCAAGCAATTACAAAGAGAGGCTAAGAGAAGAGCTAGGTGCCTCGTTAAGAATACTTTAACGTGGTCTTGCGTGATTTGTCATAAAAGTCTCAAGCCCTGGTAGATGGAAGATTGATTCAAATAATAACGACTGAAACAGATTTAGTGGTTGGTTTGAAGACTCGGGGGTTTAAATTGAAGAGTCATCGAAAAATCATAAGAAGAGGCTCAGAACAGAACTGTGTGCCGGATGACTTAAACTTAAACTTTCAAATTTCTTCATAATTGGAGGTTTCGTATTCTTCCAGCAATTTACCCTGGGTACCAGACTCTCTCCAAAAAAAACTGAGATTTTCTTTTAGAGATTCTCAATTTTTTTTTAGAGAGAGTCTGGAACCCAGGGTACCAACAATTTGTCTTGCATTGTAAATATTCAACATTCTTTCTGCAGAGCTTCTTAGGGATCTTTTTTCTCGGTCAATAGATTTAGGTCAAAGCTTTTGACTGCATAACAAGAAGAAGATCTGCAGGTGTAAAAATTCATGGCTGTTTTTCGCTCATGAGTTAACAACTGATGGAAAACTCATGTGAATATGACAATTATGTTGATCAAAATCCGTAACATCGCTCTAAAGTTATGATTTTCAGAGAAACTAACAATGCATGTAGCGAATTTCGTCAAAAAGCTTTACAAAAATTTGCCTAATTACCCAGGGAGGCCTACTTGATAGATCAACCACCGGGCGACGTGCCTGCCGATGGAGTATCAAGTTCAGTAAAAATTCAGGTCACGATTATTCTGGGTGCGCCAAGAACGTACCCTTGTTTGAAAATCATCAAAATAGACGATTACGGAAAAGATGGCGGACCTCATTTCACGCAATGCATGATAGGAATATTCCCCCTAGCAACGCATAGCTACCAAAACTTACAACTGCTGCATAAAATCTTGACCACTGCACAGCTACGATAGATTGAGGCCGTCCCAACTTCATCGTGAAGTTGACACTCTTCCAAGCCGTTGCTCGCAATAAGGTACAATTTGTACAGTTTCCCTGCAATATCAAGATGTAGCAGCCTCCTGTTTTCGTCGTTTCATCAAGATTTCAAGAAGATTTTTGGCCTTGTTTTCATAACTTATTGGAGAATGGAGGGGTGAATAAAAAGAGAGATGAATAAAAAGTTCTAGAAACATTCGAAAAAAGAACGAACATTGCAAATCATCTTCTCTTGTTGAGATTTGCATAATAACACTAATACTAACAAGAGCACTGCAATGGCTTCAGTTCACTCGACCGAACACAACATTCGACACAACACTCTTTAACTTTCTTTCCGAATCCTCATTCTTTTGGGATTTCTCTCCGTCAAGTCTGACGACTCTCGAGACTGCTGTTTTCAGAATTTGCATCCTTTGTGTAGCTGAGGTTTTATCTGCGAAGTCTACCGTCTTCAGAAGACTTCGTATACTTCAGGTGCCCAAAAGAATACGCGTAGATTTCACGATAAAGCTGCGACGGCCTAAGTCTATCGTAGCTGTGGTCAAGATTTTATGCTGCAGTTGTAAGTTTTGGTAGCTATGCGTTGCTAGGGGGCATATTCCTATCATGCATTGCGTGAAATGAGATCCGCCATCTTTTCCGTAATCGTCTATTGTATTTCAGGGCTGATCTTAGATTACCGAAATATTTTTGCAGCAATAGCTGATAGCCAATAGCGAATGCTTTGAAATAGCATAGGTTTCAAATCTTTAAATCTGTGTACCGGATGAGTCAAAAAAGTTTACGCGTTTGGCGGGCTGTGGAACAAAAAGCATGTGAGAGATATTCAAGACTAAAATGCCAATCTATCAATCAATGGCTAACTTAGATGAGAAAAGTTTGTTTGGTACAATCACACATCTTTAATTGGAATTTTTTTTTTTTTCTACATCAGTCTAAAATTTTACAATGACAGAACATAGTTACAAGACGATGCCACAAGGAGAATGAGAATACATTGCAACCCTGTGGCATTAACAATTAACATAAAACATTTACAAGAATAATGAACGAACAGTACATTACAGCATAAACTACAAACTACGAAAAGAAATAAAATGATACAAAGGAATTTAATTGGAATTGACATAGTTTAAAGCTGGCCCTAGCCAGGTTAATAATAAAATCTATTGAGTTTGATAACTTCAACACTTGCGGCCTCATTGGTGAGCCAAAGATACAATGAATGCGAAGGCGTTTTCTATAGCCTGTTTATAGCGACTACGAAATATAGCTATGTCTACGAAATATAGCTACGTCTATTCCCTATAAGACCAACAGTTAGAAGAAATGCCTCTGAGGGATTTGCATGGGAACTGAGAATTCCACTTTCCATTGTGGTCCATGATTTATTTGGCATTAAAGATGACATTGTCATTTTCAGAAATAGTTTCAATTTCAGTAGCCAGTAAATCATGGACTAGAATGGACTGCGTAATCCTCTTTCCCAAGAATGCCCTTTATCGGTATCTTCCTAATTTTTGGGTCTAAGTGAAGAGTGATTTTGCCAAAAGAGTTTTCTCATTTACGTAAGCCTTTGACTGATAGTTTAACTTTTCAGTTTTGAATATCAGCCTCACACTTTTTCTTTCACAGCCCGTCAAACGTGTAAACTTTTTTTGACTCACCCGGTATGAAGGCAGGTGTAGAATTCTGTTACCTTATTTCTTTTGGTTGAATAGCTTGAGAGAAAATTCAGCTACCAATCTATAACTCTACCGTTGCACTTTTTACAAATCTTCAATGTCATCGCCTGTTATATAATTAATCATCTAGCTATTTCATTTGCAATTCCTGAAATAGCTATGTCTCTGTCAACTAAGAAAACCCATCCATTGTTAAAGAAATTCTGCCGAAAATTTGCACTTACCTAGAGAATTTTGGACCCAAAAACCCATCCATATGGGTGGCACATACCCGTACCTTCAACCAGTTATGTTACCCCCCTCCCGGCATCCATGGTCGATCAAAAACCAAACTTCAAAGCATGACTTCCACTATGCTTTTTTGTCGAGTAAAGTAATTTGACTATGACATGAGAGATATTTTGTAAACTTTAAGAAATATTATTTTGTAACGTACAAGGAATATGCTTTAAAAGTAGCCTTATCAAATGTAATTTCACTCTTCTTTATTTATCGATACATGTAGAAACGTAGATATTATTAATCGTAAATTTGACCAATCAGTAAGAGACGTAGTAGCAGCATACCTTCTTTTCTTGCCTATTTCTACTTTTGGGGTAGAAACTTTCGTTGGCGGAGAGTTTCGCGATATTCGCGCGTTTTTTTTGGCATTTTCGTGACAGTTTCTGCCGAGGCATAATCTAAATAAAAAATTCTCGAAAGTTTTTGCTTGCGAAATTACAGAAAGTTATCGACTCGCGAAAGCTTTTTCTACCCAATTTTTTTGTTTCTTCAGGTTCTTGCATTGCTTTTCCTTCACCACCCTGAACTTTAGTCTCTTGGGCTCTGAAACCTTGTAAATTGTCACCGTGAATTTTCCTAACTTTTCCTCAGTCACGAAAGTTTTTTCACGCGAAAATGCAGCTTTTTTCTCGATCGCGAACATTTTTGTTGTGAAATTTGCGGGAAAAAACGTCATTCGCGAAAGTGAATGCCCTTAATTTCGCGATTTTTTCCTCGCGAAACTTTCTGCCCGCGAAAGTTTCTGCCCATAAAGTATCTGTCTCAGATTCATTCCACACGATACTGGAACAGTTTGGAAGCAATGAAACGTGTGCCGGTGATGGCAAAGCATTATCTGGCGTTCACTAGCCTACGAGTACTAGACCCGTTATTCCACAAATGTTTTTAGTTTTGAATAACGGGTCTACACCTACTAGGCCAGATTTCACACGATGACGCTAATCGACAATGAAGAAATGTACCTGCAAGTCAAAAGTTCGTGCAAGCGAAACAGATTTTGCAAGGAAAGGATAGATTTGAACTTTCAGTATCGAAAGAACGCTGACTTGTTTTACATTTGTTTGCAAGTGCTTCACTGACTTTTCGCATTTATCAATCCATAATCGACTGACCAGTTTTTCTAATGGTTGTTGTCGAGTAGGTTGCAGAAAAACTACAAAAGCTTTTGAATTCAAATTTGGTCTGCATGTCCGTGAACATAAAAATGTTAGTGGTAAAAATGTTTCATTAAAATCTTTAGATTAGCGGAGTAGAGAATGAAGTTTTCTGAAGCCAGTGAAATATTTTGAAATGAATCTTATCGAAAGTCGTATTTCGATTGTCATGAATATGGGTAATACCATACTTTTCACAGAATTTCGATAGACCGATTGGTTCTAGCCTGCGTGCAGACTCTACAGTCAGTGCGGAGGAGCGAAAAGGAGAAGAATGCTGCTGTCTTCTCCTTTTCGCTCCTCCGCACTTACATTTTTTTAATATATCATCAATTAAAAATTTACAATACAAGAAATTTGCTACACTACTTACATGATACTCTACGATACTACAAATACAATACCACGAGGAGCAAGATATCAAGTCTACCCCGTGGCTTTAAGAAAGAAAATAAGAAGAAAAGAATAATAAAGCAAAACTGCATAGAACTATACTCAAAATGAAAATTCAGTAGAAAGGGGACTTGAAAGGGGACTTGGTGGCTGCTTGACTGGTGGAAAAAATTTGAACGAGTTCAATCAAATCGACCAGTTTCATCCAGTTTCATGGATAAAACGTAGAGTTAACTCAAGGATTGTGAATTCTGTACAACAAAGGATTTAAGTGTTTTCAGAAGAACAAACATAACACCTGTGAGTGTACTCATTCAAATAATAATTGAAAGAGAAGGAGAAGAAATCTGGCTGGGCTGACTGCTTATAAGCTATAAACTATGTTATAAGGTGTGAGATCGATGGTTGCCAAGTCTTTGTGTCTTTGTGAAACCTCTTCCTTTGTCTTGCAAAATTCACCCTAACTATAAAAAATACATCTCTTGCACGGGATTGAAAGAATAGCATGCAGAGTGAGTATCCAAGTCCTTGGGGAATCATTACTTGCATCTTGTAGAACGTATGCTGTAGTAGATTGTCCTTTGGGACGTAAAATCATCTCGCAAGGCAGAGCCAAACATCAGGGGACACACAACTCAATGCAAATGGTGAATCGTGGAAGGCTTTTGGAATGCTTTTGAAAATTCAAACCATTAGATATACCTGACAAGACAAGCAAGCATGTGGCTGACAAGACAAGCATCCTCGTTGCTTGCTTCTTCTTATTGGATGAAATTCATGTTTCCAAAGCTAATGAGACGAGAGGGAAGATTGAACATATGAGGTAGAGGTTGCTGTGCAGAGAACAACTTTAACTATTGGAGAATGCGAGGTAAATTCTTCCTCTCCTTACGTGTTTGGAATCACTCTTTTGAATGGTTTTGTACTGTTATCATACACGTTTTTTCTTTCATAAGAAACTGGTTTATAAGAAACTAGTACTACGACAGCAAAAAGTTTAAGAAACTCTAGTACTATATTAGAAAAGTGGTAAGAAACATTCAAAAGCCAAACCCAAGAAAATCATGGAAGAATATTCATAAAGATTGAATTAACTGAAAAAAACTGCTGTGAGCCTTAATACGTTCTGGGTCCAAAAGAAACATCTTTTTGCCAAAACGTCTACTGTTTGACAAAAAACAAATACGTGGCAGTGGCAGAAAACTAAATGCATCCGAAAGATAGAAACAAATTAAGAAACATGCAATACTATCGAGCTGAAATTTTCAAGTGAAATTAAGAAACTTTTGTACTAGGGGCTTATCCAAATTTCTTATGAAAGAAAAAATGTGTATAGAGGATACAAGGGCTGGAGAATCTCTAGAAACATCAACTTATTCTAACGCCTCTTTCAGGCTGACAACAGCGGGGTTGTCCAATTTCCATTCAATGAAATTTTCGGCAGACCTTGATGTATCAGTCAAAGTTTCAACCCTACTTTTCAATTAGATATGTCCTCTCATTCAAAAAGCTGGAAACTGCCCATCAGGCTCCTAAGCGAGAACACTTTTGTATGATTTTCTGCACTGCAACTGCAAGCTGCAGCATCGTTCCTCCTGCGTATCCACTGTTGCTGGGGTGCATATCACGTGAGGATGACGGCATTATTACGAAGTGCCCCAAGGTTACAACATTCATTGAATCCGTTGTTGTTGCTGTCGTTGCTTCAGTGAAATGACCTAGCAAAATTGCTGGCTGATAGAAGAAACTTTTGTAATGAGTCTATTTGAAGGTCGTCGGTCGATACGGAATCAGGCAGCACAGCAGCAAGTTGTTTGTTTCACTTTCAATCGTCGATACTTCTTCAATTATAATGCGAGTATTTTTCAACGCCTTGCGTCAAAATGTGAATTGAATCCTTCCAGAAACCCAACTTATTCATTTGTGGCTCAAGTTGATGCGTGAGATAAGAGATTTTCACAGTTTACGTCGGAGGAACACTAAAGCGCCAACGATGCAAAACTCGACATCAGTGGGCCTAACAACAGGCGTAGATGGAAGTTACAATGTGGCTGCTGGCACAGGTGTAATGACAGCGGCAGTCGTCGGAGAGAAGTCTTGGGACCCAACAGAATCAGAGGACTGGGACAAGGAGCGGCCTTCGGCATTTTGCATCCAACGCATAAAGAAAGACATCACCGAAATTTACAGTGAACCACCACCGTTTATTTGTGTTGTTCCTGACCAAGAAAATATCACAAAAATCCATGCCCTTGTTATTGGCCCAGCTGATACCCCATATGAAGGTGGTTTCTATCATTTTTTCATTAGATGCCCACCAGATTACCCAATTAGGCCCCCAAGGGTAAGGTTAATTACCACTGGGGGAGGTATGGTCAGATTCAACCCAAACTTGTACAAGAATGGAAAGGTTTGCCTTAGCATTTTGGGAACATGGGGTGGGCCTCCATGGAGTGCTTCGCAGTCATTATCAAGCGTTCTTATATCTATACAGTCACTTATGTCAGAGAGGCCTTACCATAATGAACCAGGCTTTGAACATGAACGACGGCCTGGAGACTCCAAGAAATACAATGATTGCATCCTTCATGAGACTCTCAGGGTTGCTGTTTGCCAAGTGTTAGCTGGAAATAATCTTCATTGCCCAGATGCATTATTAGATGTGATTGAGAAATCATTCTTAGAGTTTTACGAGCATTACATGGCCAAAGCAAAGGAATATGTGCATTTGGATGGGAGTACTTTTCAAGATCCCTTTGGGGAAAACATGGGTGTTTTTAATTTTGCAGAAATACTTACCCATCTTCAAGTGATTAAAAGTAGGCTTGATGCCAAGCATGAACACTGATAATGTGGACTTGTTGGATTAATTGATTTCAGTTTAAGAGCATACAGTATGCATTGAATGTTGTGTTCACAAAACTTAAAATCAAATGTTGTTGCACCCTTTGCTTCTAAAATGAATTTTCCCAATAATTCTATGGAGTGCGCCAAATATCCTCATTGCTGTCAGCATTACAGCATTTTTATATTTCTTCTGTAGATGATACCAAATTTCTAAATTTTAAGCCATGAAGCTACAGGCCTAAATGTTTGCTAATACCTTGTAGACCCTCATTTATTTTTATCAGCAATTTCTTTAAAAGTTGTCTAATAAAAACAAATAGCTCTGTTAAAAGATAGTTTAGACCAAAACTAATGAATTACAATATACATCTATGCATAGTCTGAATAGTAGTTAAGATTGGATATATTTCAGCTTTAAGAGTGCCCTCACATGAGCAAACTCAGGCCGGTCTGAGTTTCAGATCGGTTTGAGACCCATTTTGGTCTATGGTCAAAGCCCTTGATGCGCTCACATGACACAGGTGAAATGAAACTCAGGATGACTTGAAACTCATATCGCTTTCTCGGGTCCGTCTGAGTTTTTGGGTCGACATGAAATTTTCATGTGAGCAGAAATGTTTTTCATATCCGGGTGAAATCACTTTTCAAAGCAAGTGTTATTGACATTCCATGCGTTCCTTTGGCAATCAGACCAATAAAGATTTCTTTCAAAGTCAGCCACGTGAATCTAAATGTTATGGAACAAAGCCAATATCATCCACAAAACAATCACAATTGTTCGAATTGTAGAAGGAAGGCACGCATTGTTAATATCCTCAAACTGGTCTGAGGCTGCGTTTACAAGGGGCCCCTCAAATACTTGGCCGGCCGAATATTTGGCTGCGTAGCTGTACCGTGCAAATATTTGGTCTGTATGGCTTCGCGTTTGCACGAGGCTGGCCAACTTTTATAGTCATGTGCAGTATTATTATCATTAGCAATATGGCACCAGTTTGTCTGAGGACCACATTTCATTAGCCTCCAATTCAAAACATTCCATCCTCGATTGTGGTACCGTGCAAATTTTTGCTCGCTTAGAGCGTTTACATGAGGCCGCTCACAAATTTGACCGTCTCAGTTCGCATGAAGGTCACTTCCCTAGGTGGCCAAGTGAAGGTCGGCTAGGCATCCAAATAATTGGCCGGTTAGGCAGATCTCGTGTAAACGGGAAGGCTTAGTGGCCGGCCGGCCTCGTGTAAACACAGCCTGAAACTATTCATGTGAGGGGGAAGCAAATTAACAGACATAGCCAAATTTCAAACCGATCTGAAACTCGGATTGGTTTGAGTTTTCTCATGTGAGGGTAGCCAAAAAAAGGTTACAACCATATGAAGCCTAAGTTTGGGATAAAAGTTTTATCCTACTACTGATCAGTTAGATTGGATCCTAAGGCCAGTTGATGGAGATCAATAGATAACTTAGGAACTGCATGCCTTAATCTAGCCTGTTGTATTCTATCAAATTTGGAAAAGTCAACATGGGCATGAAATTCGTTAGTAGCTATAGGAACAATATCATGTGTAGGAGTTTCTTTGTCCTATTTATAGATCAGGTTGGAAAACATGCATGATTTGGACGATGAGTAGTAATTTCAGAGTTTCAGAATTGAGAGAATTAGTGATAGAAGTTTTGGTGACAGAATTTCAGGTGAATGCAAGTTTTCCAACCTGGTGTGGAAAATCCTCTTCTTAGCTCTGTCAACTAACTTTAACAGTTTTGTTTCTGGTGCTTTAGATGCTTCCCCTCCTGCATCCCTGTCATAAAACTTGGAATACTGGTATCATTCTAAAAAATAATGATATCAAAAATGCTTTCTCCATGGAATCATATACTGCAAATTACATTATGCAAATTTCCCTTTGAAGCAATTCATGTGAAAGAAAGAAAGAAAGAAAGTAAGAAAGAGAGTAAGCAAGAAAGAAAGAAAAGAGTAAAATTTCAGGCCACTGGTATGAACTTGCAGCTGTCATGAATCACTGTCAGAGGAGCCAAACCAGAATCCATACCTTTTCTTTTCCTAGCAGATCAGGTCACCACTGGTCCCATGAACTGTCTGGCCATATTTTTTCTTGTTTATCATTCAGTAAACAAAGGTAGAATACAAACTGAAATTACCATTTGGCTGTGCCACATTGAAGATTAAGAGCAACAACAACCAGGTCCTCAACATGAATGCCACTTAACATGATTTCAAGTAGGACAGGAATCAGATGTTGCACAGCCAATTTTTGTTTATGGGATATAGCCAAAAACCTTCAAAGTCTCATTCTCATTGACCTATCAGACAATGAGCCGTACCAGCTCTATTCAGCCCTCAGGACGCTGATTTAGTTTCAGAGACACAAGAGTGGTGCTTAGTAGAGGGGGACTATGAGGGATGGGGGATTATTCATTGAAAAAGATGGAAATGGTAGCTTTTAGTTCTTTGCCCAGTATTTTGCAGAATGAACATACAATCCACCCCTCCAAGATAAGTGGTGCAAAAGTCTTTTGTTGTTTGCGATGTTGATTTTTTTAGGCTAAAATCTTGTTCTGCATGTTATGATAGAAAAAATTTCCTTCCTCCTTTTTCCTTCTTTTTCAAGTTTAAAGTTTTTCAAAATTCTAACATTTTTTAAATTTTTTTTCAAAATTCTAAAAAGTACTCTGATCCAGGGCACAAAACCTGTTAATACTGTGAGTTTTTCAGGTTTCGTATTTTTGAAATGTGTACATCATTTGTGAAAAAGGTACACGAATGTCCCGATCGATCAACAAAAAGCCTCGCGGACGAGGATGCATATCAATTGTCATTTGCTCTGCAATAAAGTTCTGTTATTGGTAAATCTAATAGTTGTTTCGTTCTTAGAATATTATTCATTAGTTTAAAGACAAAATCACACTCTTTTTTTAAGAGCAGCTCTTTGTGGAAAAATGCAGCTTTCTGATCACCAACCACTTAGAATCTCAAAAATTGCTGGACAACCCTGACAACCGTCATAGAAGAAACTTGTTTGTCTATGTTTACTTATTTCTAGGAATATCATAAAAAGCAACACTGCAGTTTTTGCCTTTTGTTATGAAACTTCGAGAAACTCTCTAGGACCAAGGCCCGTAGGAAGGGGGGCAGGTAGGGCCCAAGCCCCCCCCCCCGATATTCTTGAAAACAATGGTGCTACGTCACAAGGATTTTATTTTTAATGCTAATAAATTCATGTTTTATACATTAATTCCCGTCAGAATCCTCCAAAACCAGTCATTTAAATCACAAGAAATCCGACAAGAGAGCAACATTTTCCGACAAATTGTCTCCTGGGGGGGCGCTCCGCCCCCAAGCCCCCATTGGCTTCGGCCCCGGTTGTAACAAAACAAACAGTTCCAGCAGAAAACAAGTAATTACTTTCTGAAAGCTATTGAGTCAAAACTTTCTCTATTCGTAAACCATCGATCTTGATGTAGAATTGGAGTTTACTGAGAGTGAAGCTGAATGAAACTGGTACATTCAGCAGGTGATTTTCAAAAGTTTGAGATCACCAAAAACATTTAAGACATCTGGCGTGCAAATAATAATAAATAACGTATTCTGAATGAAAAATATTCACCTAAATTTGAGTTTATTTGATTATATTTCACTTGATATTTGAGTTTACTTCTGATGTAAAGGTACCCTTATGCTAGCAAGCAGGCAGGCAGGCAGACTTCATGCAATGCATCACTGCCTATTTGTTCTGTTACATTTTGACCCCGTACCTAACACTCCGATCTTGATTTTCATTCATAGACGTAGGGACCGGGGGCACTGGGGGCACGTGCCCCCAAGATTTTGCAATAAGCAACGGAGAGTCCCTTATAATTTCAGAAGATGTCCCATTTTCCTTTAGGAAAAAAGTGCCCCTAAAGTGTCGCTTCCCCAAGTTTGAGAAGCTTCCTACGTCCCTACTCTCATTTGCAAGTTTCATCGAGATCGAAAAGCGCTATGATTGTGAAGCAACATGCTCTCGAATAAAAGAGGAGGGTGAGAATGATCGGGGGAGGGGTTGGAAATGGTTTGATATAACAATAATCGCGGGTTGGAGTAATCGAGGAGGGCGCTTGGAGAACTAGAAAATAGTCCTTTTCTTAGGTAAACACGTATCTTTTATATATTTATGTGAACAGTGATATTACTGATACATTTACTCTTGAACTCTGAGTCTGTTGAATACACACTTCTTGTCACTTTTTCTCGCGTTTATTCAGAAATCATGTATCATTTCATTTTTCCAAAAACTAATAAAAGGGGGTTGGAATAAGAGCAGGGAGGTTAGAAAATTTTTCAAAAATTGATAAGCATGGGGGGGGGATGATTATTCGGTACTCGAGAGTAGGTTGAATAGCCAATGGTCAAACACAACATGTGATTTGTGATAGGACTGCGTTTTGTAGACAAGGGGCGTAAATTTCATTTTTATGAGATGTGTTATGACTAGCCCCGGTCTCCACTTCTAAATGTTCAGAAACTACATTTCAAAGATTATTGGTATACATTTCGTGATAAATTACAAACTAAATCAATAGACGATTGCGCTAAAGATGGCGGTGAGGAATTTTTACCAAAATGCGGTGTGTTCGAATTACGAATCTTTAACGATTCCGTAGGAATTTAATTAAAGTACGCAAACAATCTCGCCGCCATCTTTAGCGCAATCGTCTTTTTCTTAATCAGCTTATCAAATATCAGCATGAGCAATAGGACACCCAGTCTATCGCAGTTTAAATTTTATATCAGAAGCAAGCCACCTTTACTTAGTGTTTTTGTGTTTTGAACTTACTTTTAATTCGTATACAACCACCTATCACTATTTCGTATTAGACCTTTTAGCTATTCTGAAAAAGAATCTCGATCGAACGATACTTTGCTACATTTAGTAGAATTTTCGAATGTGCACAAGAGTGAAAGAAGCTCTAACGCCACTCGATCGAATCTCGTGTATAAAAATGTATAGAAATAGCGCTCGATCCAGGCTCTTTTGTAGAATAGCTAAAAGGTCTATTCTGAAATCTTTGGTGGTGAGCCACCTTAAGTGCAGATCCACCTTAGTTGTAATAAGGTGCATCTGTATTGAAGGTAGCTCACTACCAAAAATTTCAGAATTACAAAACAGTGAGAGGTGTTTGTATACCAAGTAGAAACAAGTTAGAAAACACTAAGTTAAGGTGGCTCACTTCTGATATAAATTTCAACTGCTACAGTAAATCCCTAAATCCCTATAAGAGCCTACTTTTTTGAGAGCCAGGCTGAAATTGGTTCTTATTTCAAAGGTACTAAGACTAATTTCAAGGTATAGAGGTTCTTATTTGAAGGGTGCCTCATACAGTCCCCTTGAGAGTCTCACAAAGATGTTCAGCCCAATTATTGGTTTTGGAAGCTTTCGTATGGACCTAATAAGTAATAGGGGAGTAAAATAAAACTTTTTAAACCAACTGGGACCACAATGACTTTGATAACAGCAATCAAAGATCAATTTTGCAACCCTTGCAATA
Source organism: Aurelia sp. 4 Dawson et al 2005 (assembly GCA_964019985.1). Taxonomy (NCBI): domain Eukaryota; kingdom Metazoa; phylum Cnidaria; class Scyphozoa; order Semaeostomeae; family Ulmaridae; genus Aurelia; species Aurelia sp. 4 Dawson et al 2005. Next base: position 12,889,482 of record OZ026509.1, read on the forward strand.
TGAACATTTGTCTCATTAAACTGAAACAGGTTCTTAACTGTAAGGTTTATGATTTAGGATAAACAGCCTCTAGGTTCCTATTTTGGTAGGTTCTTATGTGCAGGAATTTACTGTACACACTCGGTGTCCTTTCACTCATGATATCAATAATGAAAACTTGCATGTTGTGGGTAAAATAACTATGGTAAAAGTTTTAAGTATCTCTGATTCTTGCGTAAAGTTTATCATGTTCAGTGTAAGTGTTTAGAATGAAAGAAAAATGAACAATAAGGCAACCACCAAGATGAAAGCAGAAGCTTTGTATGAAGTAGCAGCATCGCGAGGTTTCTTTGTTGACGTGATTTTGGCAGTTGAAGAAGTTGGGCCAACAGTGCTTATCACATCATTGCAATTTTGCATCGCAGTAGCATACGGTGGAGAACCAATGCTGCCACGGACAGGATTGGTGTTATTTGGGTACTGACTGAAATACGTTGCAATAACGTCAACACTTTGGAACATAACGTTGGAGAGACATCCATGGAAGTAAGATGCACTGATACTAGCTGCGGCATTGGAATAACCACCAACAAACAGCTTCATTTTGTCAAGATCCCATCTGATACTATCCTTTGAACGACGGTAAGTGCAGGGAAGCCTGCTATTCTTGTACTTACGGAATGACTGTATGTGCCATTAACCTGACTTTGTGACACAGTGATGGTGAAGTCAAATACATAACCAGATCTGCTACCGGCCACTGAATATGACGATGACTGTGGGATAGAGCCCTGTCGTACAACATTTGTTACTAGGCCTAGAATGTTAGAGGATTTGCATGAGAGATGATTAGGTTAAGGTGAAGGTGAAGTTGCGGTTTTTAGCACCAAGCATAGGGATCGCAGAAGTAGCTAAGCGCCAATCAAGTCCGCGAACCATGTCATGACATTTTTTTTTATTTTATTACCCTTGGTACCAGAGTAATAACCTTTCATTTAAATTTTGAGGCTTTGGTGCAAAGGGTACATTTTTATCAACTTTATCCACAAATCCCTATCAGCTAAGAATTTGAGAGATAATAATGGTAAGAAGAAAAAACAACAACGTATTATATTGTTTCTACAAAGAATAATATCATAATACAAAGTGCTGCTCTTCTTTGGGATCGTGCTATGCTAGCGTAGCAAGTAGTCCTTCAGTTTCTTTTTAAATGTGAGAACTGTGGGGTTATTCCTTACATCGAGAGTTATATCATTCCACAGTTTAGCACCAGAGTAAAGGAAACTCTTTTTTTGAAAATTCTAGGTTTCGTTTTGGGATATCAATATCTTCGCAGTTTCTCGTTGCTTATGCAGATATGCTACGCTCAAGTGGTGGGGCCCTACCGCGTCTCGAACCCATTCTGCCTGACTGTTCTGGCTACAGTGTCAGAGGATTGCACCACTGTGTCACAACGCCTTCAATCTATTAGATTTTGACAGAAATCAGCAGGGCAGTTGGTACACCCATTTCTTTTTGTTAAATATTATTTTTCCTTGTCTTGCACTTTGCTTTCTTATGCGTAAGGCTAATTGAAGACCCCTGGGGGGGGGTACTCCCATACTTGACTTGACGGGATGTGCCGCTCAACATTGTGTCCTTTTACGGTAAAAATTATGCGACAGGGTGTCCTATTCTGAGAAAACTTATGCGACAAGGTATTACAATTGATAAGAAAATTATGCGACAGGGTACCATGCGGAAGAATGCCTTTTAGAGTTCTCTTGAAACAATGAATTTTGGCACAATTTTGTGCGACAGGGTGTCCTTTTGGGCCATTTTTTATGCAACAGGGTACAGGGTGTGGAGATATTTGCCACACAACCCCGTCACTTCCCTATTCAAGCATCCCCCCTCCCGGGTTGAAGACACATGGTGAGATGAAACAAAAAAGAACATATACCGGGTGAGCCAGAAAAAAAGTTCCTACTTTTGAAATTTCATAGGATCAAGAGTACATCATAGATCTCAATTATTTCAATTATAGTTAAAAGCCAAATGATCGAAGTATTCTTATGATTTTTCTCGCCTTCTTACGAGCACTGGAAACATGGGTAAATTCAACCTTGCAAAATTTTCATGGTTGCAAAATGACTGAAAAATGGCATAAAGCATTGATGAAATCATAATGGACTACTCACGAAAATGGGGTAATAAATCGACTGAACTTACCAGCGTTATTGATGTAAACCTCAAAAGAGTACGTCCCATTGATGTCATCTACGACAACAAGGGTACTCTTGTCTGTAGATCCAGGCGTTATTGAGAACTTGCCTGTGATGGTGAGGCTGTTAGTGCTGCTGAAACTGGTATTAGCAGAATACACAAAGAACTCATTACCATTGCTCTTCCATCCCATGCGACATTCTGCAAAGACAATTCATACTCAAGTCTCTGGTCGTAGTAATAATTGTATAAGAGTCAGGCATTTTCACCAACCCCCGATTCTACTGATAGAGCCCGTGGTTGGAAATTGTCATAGCGTCTATTTGGAGGAGACTTGGCGAAACTTTAGTAGGGGGAGCAACACCCAATATTAAATGACTAATTTTTCGTTCTTTTCACCAAGATAGAAAATACTGATATAACTTTTACACTAAAATTGCGAAAATAGATACAGTTCCTTGCATCAAAATTTGGAAAATCAATATTTTTCCCGATGACACATCCCTTTTACTCTAAATGTATATAGTGTCCAACTCTAGAGGGATATGACATTCACTCTGCACAGACCAGGGCCGTTGAGAGCCAGCTCAAAAATTTTGGTGACCACGCCATTTACCTTCTCGAAAAACGAACTCCCGAAAGACTAATCACCTTGAAAAATTGCTTTAAATTCCGTGTCAAGGGTACGCAAAAAATACGGATAGACATTGTTTTCTGCTTGTAAAGCCTGGTTCACACACCAGGTCGTTGCAGTTGCAAGCAACGAGTTCACTTTGTGTCGAAGAATTCCATCTGTATACTCCGAAACACCCAATTCCAGTTCTCAGATTCATAGCTTTCCCGTTCCAGAGTCCCCCTCGATTATCAAAAGAATATGAAATTCAACAGCAACAAACAAGCAGTGTCCTCTTTGACAACACCACTCTATGGACAACACAGAAATTCATTCTCGCCCCAATATTTTTCATGCACTGGAATTCTTCGCATATCCCACGGTCCCTGGCTATATTCTTCTTTTTGCTCATTCGACTGGTGAAAGAAAGTGAGACTAGGGGCCTGTTTACATGAGGTGGGCCAGCTCACCCGAGTGAGATCTGCATCTTCTATACAGTCCTTTGTTAATCTCCTGTTACGTTTACATGGGAGGTGGGCCAGCCCACCTAGGTGAGATCCGTGAAAATGGCTGGTGGGATCCGCGTCAGGTGGGATGAGAATTGTGCATGTAAATGTAATCAGGTGGGCTGGCTCACTGAGGTGGGATAGAAGTGACAGACATACGCATGCGCAAGCAACGTTGGCATGAAAACAGTTTTCAGTTCACACCGAATCGATAATCAAATCTTTGATCTTGATTCCAATGCGGCAAAGTGAACGGAAATGAAAAAAATTCTGGAGTAAAGAAGCAAGCTTAGTGGACAGCTTTGCCGAGGGTGCAAGATTTAAATGCAGTTGTAGAGGAATGATTTCTAGTGGGGGTAGACCAGCCCAAAATCACAATCTGAGGAAAGGAATGGCGAAGCTTTACGATGAGGAAGACTTTCGGCGTATTCAATATAACTAACACCGTCTGAAATGTGGCAAGATGAGGTAAAATAAATATCGTTTGAATTAGAAACGAAATCAAGTTGGAATTTTCTCAATTCTAATGAAAAATGAGTATCAAAACATTAAAATATTTCGTTTCAAATCACGAAACAGAAGCCAGCTCACCTGACTGGGATAGAACGCTTCTCATGTAAACACCCGTGAAAACCATCTCACCTGAGTGAGCTGGCCCACTTAAGTGGGCTGGCCCACCTCATGTAAACAGGCCCTCCACATGACACGGGAAATGAATGAAAATTTTACCAGTACTTTTTTGTGATCTGAGAGGTGAGTTTCTTATCAACAATTTCTTATTAAAAAATACATGCACCTAACTCCCGCTTTTACAGACAACCTGGAGCTTGAACATAACATACATCAGCAGGCCTAACCCACCTAACCTATACAGCCTACCAAGCTGTGACGTGAAAACAAGCCTTGCCCATGAACAAACGTAACGTCAACAAAAACAATGGGATACTAGTCTGCTATTGTTCCGTTCTTAAAATAACGCCACAACAATTCGTTGCACTAAAAATATCGCTTTAGATCTGTTTACACTCTCCCTCGCAGAGGGCGCATAAAACAGGGAACTCATGTGGTCCCGCGCCGAAAGACAGCGATATTTTAGGAAACATCACGAAAACTTCGCCTCGATATTTCAGGAAATCACAAAGAGCAATGCTGGTCGGATAGGACTTATCACAAGGTGATGAGCAGATGAGTTGTGATTACCCTGCCTTATGATTAAAAATATCTCTGAATTGTGTTGAATATATATATAGGCAAAGCCTACAAATATTTGAGATGCTTCGGTGATTGTTTCAATTGTGTGCATAAAGAATGCCCATGGTTACAAAATTCCTGATGCATAAAAGCAGACTGTTTCAACTTGTGGTTTATGGATATAAATAAGGGTTTGTTGGGAAATTGCGGTCATAGAAATGAGGGTTCATTGGTAAGAGCAATCAAGTCACTGAGATGCTGGGAGATGTGAATGATAACTGATTTTATGATATTAAAAAAAGTTCTTCCCAAGTCTATTTTAAATCTAAACAATCTGCATGACTTTCGGGGCTATTAGTCAGACTGATGTAGTCTTGAGTGGGACCTGTTCTGCAATGCGAAGTCTGGAGGTTACTACAAGCCAGAAGCAGGCCTTTGGGCCTAATACTAGTTTTGTTGAAGAAAACACTCCCTCGCACCACTCCCCCCCCCCCCCAACCATAGCAGCTTTCTAACCATAATTCATAACAGCCGAAATCATGCCACATACCTGTTAGAATACTCGAGGCAATGCAAAGTGTGACAAGTAATAGCAGGCGAGACATCTTGGGATCTTGATCTCGATAAAACGAAGCTTACCTCCACAGTTTCTAGTTGAAATTGTGCTGAGTGTGCTCTGCTTTCGTGAACTTTGAACAGGTACCTTCACTGCCGCTTGGTGGTTCAGCGGTTCAGCGGAATACGTAAAATGCGGAATACATAGTGTAAAATGCGGAATACGTAATTAATGCGAATCAAGGAAAGGAAGACATAAAAGATCTATATCAGTTCAAGCAAATAGCGAAACTATGATTAATGTAGAAGTCCAAGGAAACCAGGGGGATGTTAGAATATACGAAAAGTAGTTCTTTGTTAAAAACGAGAAATGACGTTTTTTACTTCTGTTTTTTTTGTTTTTTATTGCACGCTTGTCATTCTGTGAGATGACTCTTGTTCGTTCGATGGTTATCGCCGTTATGTCGTTGTCTATGCAGTCGTGAATTTATCTATAAAGCTCTTGATTTTAACAAGGGAAAGCAAGGGGAAACCAAGACACATTTCATGCGTTCCATTTCATTCATTTTGGCTGTTGCCATTGCTCTCGTTGCAATGACAAATCAGTTTGGGAAGACAGAAAATAGGCTTTTGGAATGAGTAAAGGGGAAATCAAAGCAAGGACCGAGATACAGGGGGGTCCAGGGGGCCATGGCCCCCTCAAAGATTTTGGGTAGTTGCTGCAGTAGAACTTTATTATTTCATTTGTTTAGTATTTCAGAATATCAGATAGGTGCTCCACTTTCTCATATATATCTCGTTTAATTTCTACCTTTCATTAGCATAGGAAGCCCTTTGGAGGTATTTAACAGTTAACATGTTGCTGTTGACTCTACAATAGTCTTTGGGTAAATCAGGCGTTTTTGGTTTTTAGGGATGTGTACATCTCAACGTAGATTTGTCTGTAATGCCAATCTGTATTGAGGAACAAAGATTAGCATCTGCAAGACCTCCTTCGAGGTTTTTCGCGTCGATCCTCACCAAGTTTGCCCATGGCCCCCTCAGGTAAAAAGTTGTATCTCGGTCCTTGAATCAAAGATCTGGACCAGGGAGTGCCTAGACTGATAACCTGCCGTAGTTTCGCTCCTTAACTGAACGTACGGTATATAAAGTTGTCTCTAAGTTACGAGTCATCGAAAGTTTCCTTTCATTAGTGGCATTAGTGGCTACTCCTGGCTCCTTACTTCATAGATTTCCAGATTCCTCATTTTACAGCTGTCCTATGACGTCAGCTGTGCATGGTTAATAGTTATGATCTGTGTCATGACACCTGTCGACATTTCGGTATTTATTTGCCGAAGGAAGTTTAGGCACCAGTTACGAAAGGAAGATTCGATTCAAAACACTAAAGGCAACCTTCGAAAGCTGATCGAGAAACGAAATCCGAAGATGTTGCGCCTTCTGTTTACTACAATATTTTGCATTGCCTCGTTCAAATTAACAGGTTAGTGACTTTGACATAAATTGTTTTACCCTCTCAACAAGAAGAAAGGGGAAGTCTGAAACATACTGCGTTAAGGACAAAAAAAGGAAAAAAGCCAAAAAAGAATTGACCAACAATATTTTGCCGCAACTCCAACCTTTGCCAAACAATTTCATACTGGGGTATTCATTGTTTAGATTTTGCATTTCAAAACTGGCTAAAAGCTGAAAATCACATAAAGCGGGTCCAACTGCGGCACTCTTGAGTAATTTCTTCCCAAGGCTGCATGGTAAAAGTATTTTTCAGAAGGCATTCTTCATGACTTAACGCGAAAATCCATTCTCGCGTCACCAGAGACGCATAAGAAGTTTAAGATTTATTGCAGGGAGAAATTTCCTTCTATTTTCATGAAGCCCTAAATACACCTTAAATTGACTTAGAATTGTTTCTTCACGTGTATTTTAACGATACACGTATTTTTTACAAAAAACTAAGAAAGCTGGGCCTGTACTGAAAGTTTCTTAAAATTATCAAATTTTAAGCAATCAGAGTTTCTTACGAGTCACTGAAAGGTTCCTTAGGGAGCTGTCATTTTTAATGCTGGGGACAGGGGTGGAAGAATTTTTAAGACAAATAGGAACTTTTTCTTACCCCATTTGTTAAATGTAATAACATTTGCCACCCCATTTCAAGGACGCCAAAAATTTCATACCCCACTATTGAGTGATTTACCTTAAATCTACATGGAAAAGTTGAACCACTAAGTAGCGAAATCTGAACATAGAATAAACCAAAACTTAAAGTAAGCAAGTCATAAACAAAGCATCATCGCCAACTATTTCAAGTATCTCCTTCCTTGCCTGATGAACACATCAGATTTCAGTCAGACATATATTCCTAAAATTTCACAACCCATCATATATTTTGTAATTTTTGCCAAAATTTTTGATACCCCAATTAGAGGAGGCAAAATAATTTGGCACCACTCCAAAAATTCTTCCACCCCTGTACCCAGCTTTAAAATGACTGCTCCCTAAATTATCTTCATGTTCACTACGTGTTCCCCAGAGAAAATTTCAAAATACTGCTTTTGAAGCTTGTCCATGTCTACACATCACTCACGTACCTTACAAGTATTATCATACAAGAAACAAGTGGAAATAAAGTAAAAACATGTTAAGGACTTATTTCACAAAAATAAACAGTTTCTAAAGTTATATTTTCCCAGTACTGGAGTTTCTTAATTTTTAGCGGTCTGAGAAGTGAGTTTCTTAGAAGCAGTTGCTGACTGCAAAAATACGTGTAGCCATGAAACATTACAAAAAACATCAAGAATTCCCAGGATTAGATCAAATTTTTAAGAACTCTTGAGTAGCTTTGAACGTTCGAAAAAAAATTAATTCTCGATAACTTTCTACTCTGTGTCAACTCCAAGTTTTCAAATTTTAAGCCATCATAAACTGAAGTCAATTTTTTACACAAATGGAGAAAAATATAAAATCTATGAATTCATTCTCGCTCATTTTTACTTTGGGTTGGTTTACAGGGAGTATTATGGCAGTATAAACACAGAGAAGTGGCTAACTTGCAGTCACTAGCCAATCAAGTTTTAGAATTTCTTGCTGACGTAGAGCAGTTACCCAAATAGGGTGTGGCACGTATCACAGCCCATTGTTTTTGGAAGACTATTTATGTGAAAGGCTTTTTATGCTTAGGCTCCCATTATTGTAACAATTGCATTCAAGAAGCTCAGCTCTCGAGTGTCTTACAGCTGTTCATATGCATTAAGATTGCGCCAAGGTTCTAACCGGTAACCGGCCTTCAGGCCAGTGGATGGAGTAGACAACTCAGGCTTCCGGGTAGAGAAAAAACATGTGCAAAGCCCTACGTAATTCGTCATTCGCATCTTTGCAAAAGCAAATCTGATGCTTTCAAGCACTTTACGTCATTGTCACATGCAGTGGTAAAGTCAAGACGACAATGACCACAATTGGATCATTGAAACAACCTGTTAAAGTCAATTAAAAAAACAGGCAGTTTTGATGGAACGATGCACAATTCATGCATGCCCACAGTCCTCGGTTTAGGTCGGTTAGCACATTCCAGTTTTCTGTTTTTTTGTACTGCGAGGGGATTCTGTTTTTACAAGTACTTTTACTAGAAGAAGGAACTCATCGCGAGAAACGGAAGTGACGTCTTTTTAAAAATCGATGAATTTCAGTTACGAAAATTTCATTTTACTCAAATAGATCCATGAAGTATCCACATTGTTTTACTCGGAAGACGCAGTATTGACTGGGCAGTGCTATAGGGTCTATAGAACAGCTTCGTAAAAGTTCGTTGGCAAGCAGAGTTCGAAATCAAGAATTTAATGAAACTTGTAACAAACTTTCCTGAAAAACTTTGAGTTCTCAAATATTGAACATTTTGGGGAATATCAACACATTCTCGGTGAACGTCTTTATTTCTTATAAATGATGCATGTGTCTCGCAACTGTTCATGCACTAAGTTTCTAACAGGCGTTTTAGCCATTACCTTGACTTGATGCAAGCCTTCGTTTGCTTTCTATTCGTATTGTCATGGTGTGAAGTTCGTACCACGCCCAAGGCATATTAAGTGCGCTGCGAGAGGGTGGTAGACAGGGAGAGGATGGGAAGACAGTTTCTCTTGGTACGCCCTCTGAGATCATGGTTAGTTAGAAACTGAGGCCCATAGCAACTCTGCTTTAGGCTCATGCTTCCGGGTAGACGAAACAAACTCACATCTAACTCAAGCGCAGACGCATCTTTGAATCACACAAATCACCATGACGTTATCAAGCTCTTTACGTACTTGTCATATTCTGTCGTAGTTCTGCAGGCAAATTGGATTATTGAAGTACCTGCTAACATGTGTGGATGTCACAAAACGATGTAAAACCCGGACCGGGGTATCCCACAAAAATATTGTGCATCCTTTCAGTCTGGTTCCCTGACGTCATATTCGACTAAGGGGGATTGGGCACCACGGCAGTGAGTGGTCTGAAAGAACGGCTCGAGAAGTTTCGTTGATTTTTGCAAGATTAAAAATGTTGAATGAATACAAGCAGGAACGAGGGGTCGCAGGGGGCGAGCACCTCTCCTGCCTTATCATGAATTTAGCCTTTCTAAGTTGAGTAATCATTGCAAGTTGCATTTCTCACCCAAAGCGAGAACATCATTAATATTGGTTGAAATATTCTTGATAGCATTTTAACGGAATCTAAAGGGCGCAGCCACAAAATGTTTTTCTGGGAAAGGACCCCTGGGTCCCCCTAATTTTTGACTCGCTTCGCTTGCCATCGGTCTAGAGTGCCTGTCTGTCCCCCAATGGCGGTGCCAGCTCTGAAAAATCCATAAGAAGTTGGGGGGGGGGATTTTGACGTAATTTTTCGACCTAACGGTATACCCAAGTAATGATATGCTATTTTTCTTTGACTAATATTTGCTTACTTTTGGCATTTGGGAGGAAGGGTAAAGTGACATGATTGCTTCAAAAACTGCGCTTCTGTTCTTTTTCTCCAGCAATATCAAAATCAAGTTATGTTTGAAAGAAGTAGTTTTAGCGTCACATGCAGATTTTCTCGACATTTCAAAAGGGGTTGGCGGTGTTAGCTTTTGGCCAAGGAACACAATTAACCCTTTTAGAAATGCAGAAAAATACAACAACGCTAAAGCCATTGCTAAAACCATTCTCGAAAATTTACTCAATTTTGACATTGCTTTCTAGAAGTGCAGTGTTTGAAAACCAGTGCCTTTTCCTTTGCCGTAAATCAACAACCACTTGTTCGATCGAATCAAACAAGTTTTCAAACTTTTAGTTGAAGCCTGAGCTCAGCAACTGTGTAAAGACGCAGATAATACGCCCTTTCAACAAAACGGTGCATGCTGGGTAATCAGGATCGATATCTCGTACGTGTTGTATTGTTTCTATTGTGCTCACCTATTCTCTCGCCCTTGGAAGTTGTTTCTCGAAGGTTTTCGACGAGTTTACTCAACTAAACAAGGTAAGAAACTTCTGCCATATGTTTTCCACATTTTTAGGTACTTGTTTTTGACTTGTTGGTGATGTTTCACTATGAAATATGATGAAGGGCTTCGTCGACTGCAGGCGTAGCGGACTTTAGGCCTATACTGCTTGTATTTGCCAGTGGCAAACAGCATGTCTTCGCTACAGCAGTTCTTTCACACATTACTTTTTACATAGACAAGATCCTTTAAAGCTTTTTCCGTAGCCAATTGGATAAGACAGTGATTCAAGTAAGAAGAAGCGAAAATACTTCTCCCTTTTTATTCAGGCGTGAATGAAAATAATAGGTTTGTAAAATCAAATGGCAGTTATTTGTTTACACGATCAAGTGAACAGCTTGTTTAGATTCACGTCAGCCCGCACAAATTTATCACAACGCAAAGGCTGAAAGGAAGAGGTGCTTTCTTTTCCTTTTGCTTGCATTAATGTCTTAGTTAGTTTGCTACAGTAAGAGCTTTTCAAGAGTCTTGTCAATTGATAAGGTAAAGTATGAAAGTAATAAGTGCCGCGACGATATGCTATTTACCATTTGAAAGTGCAGGGACTCTGGGCCTTTGGCCATCTGCGCCTGTTATCAACGATGCCCTGTAGTATATTTCAGAGCGAAACACCACCAAAAAGTCAAGAAAAAGTAGCTAAAATGTGGAATGTATATGAGAGAAGTTTCTTACCTCGATTAATTGAGTAAAATCGTCATAAACCGCTCGAGAAATAACTTCCAAGGGCAAGAGAATAGGCCAGCACAATAGAAACAATACAACGCGTGCGAGAGATCGATCCTGATTACCCAGCATGCACCGTTTTGTTGAAAGGGCGTATTGAATATACATCTCCTCCGTAGGAGCCACACAAACGGAACACAATTTTGTAGTAACACATACTGTACAAAATAGATTCGTCACGAGGCAACTCAAAAGAGAGCTAAGAATCGGTCAAGAGATCATGCGCAGCAAAGCGAATAAATTTGCAATATATACAGTTAAGCCCAAAATTATCCATACCCACACCACATCTGAGCAATTTTAAATCGATATATTATTCGGCCAAATCGTAAGATATTTTATTCTTTCAAATGCATCTTGTTGTGGTTATACTCAACCTTTTTCAAAATTCCTACCAAACTTCAGCCACAGTAAAATTGGTGCTCAAACATAACAATGCAAAGTGCGCAAGATTTGGTGCGGGCATGAATAATATCAGGCTTAACTGTATACTGGGAAAGTAAGAAATAGTTGAGTGATGTATTAGATCTTAGAAATGTTGCATAAAAGGTTTCCTTTGTACACACACGTTTTTTATAAGAAACTTGGATCATGCCATAGTACCAAAAGTTTCTTAAATTAAAATGAAATTTTGTCCATTTTAGAACAAAAAGTTTCTTAATTGGGTTTCTTATTTTTTGACTGCATGAATTTTCAATGTGGTCGCTAACACTGTGGCAGATATGTTTCTTGACATTTAAAATATCATAAAGGAATTAACAGTATTCTGTTATGTTTAAAACACAAATGGTTAGATAATATAATATTGCTCAAGAATAAAGGTTCAACGATCTTTTTACCATAATATCCATGCTTTTAACTTTGAAAAGTTTCTTAGTACTTCTCAGAGTTTCTTAAAATTTTTGCCATCTTAGTACTAGTTTCTTATAAACCAGTTTCTTGTGAAAACACGTGTAATTGGCTTTGATTAGCTATTCTGCTGTTATAGTTTTTTTTTTATAAATTCAATATAAAAATTTACAATATACGAATTTACCTAAGACTACGAACGAGCTACCATACAATACTACGAAACGATACCAAGAGGAGCAAGAGATCATGACTACCCCAGGGCCATTCACATGAAGAATATTAATCTAAAATACAACTAAACATACAATTACGAAAAGCTACGTATGAACAAAGGAACAGAGAAACGAGACTCAACAACATGGGACTTTGCAAAAATGAAACTTGGCATGGTGGCTGTTATAGTTACCAACCTTGAAGGAATCATATCATTGTCATTGTTATTATTATCATTGTCTTTGCAGAATGTCGTATGGGATGGAGGGGCAATGACAACGAATTCATGGTGTACTCTGCTAGTACCAATTTCAGTAGCACTAACAGCCTGACCATCACAGGCAAGTTGTCATTAAGATCAGGTGCTAAGGACAAGAGTACCATCGTTGCTGTAAGTGATGCCAATGGGATATACACTGCCGAGGTTTATGCATATCCATCCTCTTCAGCAGGTATGTTGAATTTACTTTACTTATTACATTCATCCTGTCTGCATGAGTATTACGTTTTGATTGAGCAAATGGCTAGAAAGATACTTCAGCTTCTATAGGGCTTAACTTTTTGAAAATAAGAGTGTAGACTTCTGCTACACAATTACCCCTAAATTAAATTGATGGAAAGAACTCTAGCGTACTTTGCTGTAAGTCCGTCTTGGAAATTTTTTTATCTTCTTTAGTTTCAAAATGGCGATATGTATTATATTTAAGGGTGTGATCTATCAAGTTTCTAAATCCGAAGAGCAACAGATTTTGTTTTCAACCACATTGTAGACCTTTATGAAATATACCGGGTGAGCTATAAAAACGACTGTTACAATTTGATCAACGGTTCTGTTTAGCACCGGCAAACATGGTATTCGACAGCTTTGTTCCAAGCCACAGTAACGGGTGTGTCCTCAAAAATTTTCCTGGAAGGCTCCGTTCCCAGATTCCTTCTATCAATACATTATTGATGTACCTACGTTGGTTATTATGTACATGTGATTTGAATTGCCTCATTCGAATACCCTCCTACTTTATTTGCCCCGAGTCATGATGAAATTTTTTGTCATAGTATTCTTATCCTAAAAGGAGTTGCTGCGGTGAGCGGTTACTCCCGAAAAAACGGCGCGGTTAACGAATATTGCAGCAGAAAGGCGCGGTTATGCGGATATCTAACCCCCTATAATGGACCCACAGAAAAGAGTTTCCACTTTTGAAAATTCATAGGTTCAAGAGGACTTCACAGATCTGAACGATTCAAATTGCAGTTAAGAGCCAAAAGATTGAAGTATTTTTGTGATTTTTCTGGCTGTCTTAAGAGCACTGGAAATATAGGTACATTCAGCTTTAAAAAATCCGCATGACCAAACCGCCATCATCAAGTCAAAGAGTACAGGGTAACAAGAGACTCGTCGTCATAAGTCTAACCTCACTCCATAAGGACCACAAAGTTACGGTTATCTCATTGAGTTGAAATGCTGCTGTTATTGTCGCTCTACTATTATCTATGCTCCACTGAGGCCTTATTTCCAGATAGAGCTGTAAAAACAGCAAAAATTTAAATCGGTGACGAGTTTCTGTTGCCCGGTCGTCTACTGGTCAGAATGTGGCTTAGACAAAGGCGATTTTTGCCATTATGGCAAGAAGAAACCTTTACCGAAGCACTGATACTTAATTTTACAGTGAAGTCCCGCCTTTAAGAAACTGCATTATAAGAAACCCAGGCCTGATTTTGCAGAATAAAATACCTCTTTACAAGAAACTATCCAGGCTGATTAATTTTCAGTTTCTTATGCAATGGCACATAGCACTATTATCAGGCGTATATTTGAATATGTCTCTGATATCATAGGTCTCAATTCTCTATATCACAGGGACCAAAACAAGGTAAATAAATAATCAATCAAAACATCTGCATCCTAACACCCTTGGCGTTATCAGTTCAGGCAAAAGTGAAACTATGACATGCAGTCGAGTCTAACTTCTACTGTTAGGCTTTCTGAAAGTCTAAGGCATTGCATTATTTGACTCGAATGAGCTCTTCTCTTGTGTGCACCAAACTTTACGGGTAATTCCATGTCAATGAGGGACCTTGTACTCTTAGATTTTGCTGATTTTTTGTTTGTGATTTAAGCATGATGATATTAGCAACATATCCAAATTTCAGCTTTCTACCATTTCTCGTTCTGGAAACATCGTAATTTAGAGTTTTGACATTTTTGGGCCTAAATCTTAATTGGCAGCCATTTTGAATCTACTCTTTTCATAAAATTAGCTATCTTTTGATTAACTCCTCAGAACTGTGTCATCCAAGTGTGGTTTCCATGCAAATGTGCGGTAGCGAGCACAAAAATAGCCTCAAAATGATGTTAAAACAAATCGATATGACAATAAATGCACAAATAAATTTAGATTGCACAATTTGCTTTTGTTCATATTTCACTATTTTTTTCATGTTGCATGACTTTGACCAAATTGATCTTTTGCAAGCTCAAAGTAAACACGTACACCTACTTTTGTGGAAAAAATCTTCTTGGACAAGCCTGTCATTAAGGATTTATCCTTGTTTATACATTTTTGCATATATTTGTACTGCGTAACAAAATGCTACAATACAAAAAACGTTGCTGTTGTTGTGCACAATGCAAATATATGCAAAAATATTTAAACATGGATAAATCCTTAATGACAGGTTTGTCCAAGAAGATTTTTTCCACGAAAGTAGGTGTATGTGTCTACTTTGAGCTTGCAAAAGATCAATTTGGTCAAAGTCAAGCAACATGAACAAAATTAGTGAAATATGAACAAAAGCAAATCGTGCAATCAAAATACATTTTTGCATTTATAGCTTTGTCTATTTGTTTTAACATCATTTTCAGGCTTTTTTTTCTCACCACCTCACATTTGTATGGAAACCACACTTGGATGACACAATTCTGAGGAGTTGATCAGAAGATAGCTAATATTATGAAAAGAGTAGATTCAAAATAGCTGCCAATTAAGATTTAGGCCCAAAAATGTCAAAACTTTGAATTACGATATTTTCAGAACGAGAAATGGTAGAAAGCTGAAATTTGGATACATTGCTACTATCATCATGCTCAAGTCACAAGCTAAAAATCAGCAAAATCTGAGAGTACATGGTTAAATCTTTTTCTTTTTTGTCCCTGTTTGATGCAGAATTACCCTTACGCAAATCCTTTGACATTTTAGGGTATGTTACAAATGTTGTACGAAAGGGTGTTGGACGAAGTGGACAAATCCCATATACAAATTCAGACCAACTGAAAGTGGATTGCATGAAATATGACCATGCATGCGACTTCAATGTCACAGTATTACAAAGTCGCATTAATGGCACATACCATCATTCTGTTTTTACAACAATAAGTGGTTCCAAAAGTCTTGTCACCACAACGAAGGATCAAGTCACGTGGCAACTTGACAAAATGGAGCTGTTTGTTGGTGGCTATGTCAATTCAAAATCTCACATTTCGGAATCTTATTTCTTCGGATGTCTCTCTAACGTCATGTTCCAGGGTGTCGACATTATTGCAACGTATTTCAGTCAGTACCCTCATAACACCAATCCTGTCCGAGGAAGCACAGTTGGCTCCCCTCCATTTGCTACTGCAATGCAAAATTGCAATGATGTGATGAACTTGACCAGCACTGTTGGTCCAACTTCTTCGACTGCCAAGATCACGCCAACAAAGAAACCTGGTTCTGCTGCTTCTTACAAAGCCTCCGTTTTCATCCTGGTGGCCTCCTTTTTCGTCACTCTTCTTTCGTTTTAAGTACCGTAATTCCTCGAATAAACGCCCCCTCCAATAAGCGCCCATCCTATCGGGAAAACTATTAAATAAGCGTCCACCCTTAAATAAGCGCCCACCACCTCCACCTTAAGAAACCGGTGCTTATTCGAAATTCCAGCCAAAAACAAGTTTCTGGGACGCTGGTCTTAGTCTAACAGGAACGGAAAGGCACTTAGCCAAAATAAGAGTAGAAACAGACAACGAAGTTTGTTCTTTTATTCATTTTAGTCAGCTCTTATTTTCATTTTCATAGCAAGGAAACTTTTTCAACACTCCCTCATATTCATCACGGGAACATAAAAATCGTGTCTTTCACAATCCCTCATTTTACTTTTTGTCTTTGCTTGAATTGCTCCGACATCCAAAACAATAAAATAAACGCCCCTCTCGGATAAATGCTCCCAATTGAATAAGCGCCTCCTTCGAAGCTCAAAAATTAAACAAGCGCTCGACAGCACTTATTCTACCCTGGGTACCAGAGCCTAGAATTTTTATTAGGTGCTGGTACCCAGGGTACGTATATTCGAGGATTTACGGTTCTAATTCGCCAAGCATCACCTTTTGTTTCTGCTAAGGCTATTTATAAAGTCACATTTTCTACTAATTACATATGAAGCGATATCATTTGAGTTGAAAGAACAACACGCATTATTTTATAAGAAACTTCTTATTGGAAACTCGACTCTCAGATCATCAAAAAATTAAGAAACTCCAGTAGTCGGAAAATATAACTTACAGACAAGAAACTACGTAATTTCAGGAATCCTTGACATATCTTTTCTTCATTTCCACCTGTTTCTTGTATCAAATTACTTGTAAGATACTTGAGTATAGTTTAAACTTTGGAAAGGCTTCAAAAAACCTTGTTTTGAAAAATTCTTAATGTACCAGGTATGGTCCACGTAGTAGACAAGAAGACTGCTATGGAACCAAGAAATTCTTAAGAAATTCTGCGAGGACTCAAAATCTGATAATTTAAAAAAACTTCTAGTACCAGCCCAGATTCTTAGTTTCTTGTAAAAAAATACGTGTAACATTCCTTCTTGGGTTTGGGTTTCTTGACACTTTCTTGACATTAATGTTTTTGTAGCATTACGTGTATATTCTTTATCCAATGATTTATTTCTTTAACTATTCATTCTATTTCTAACACAGACATATGTATTAATTCTACTATATTTCAATGGCAGATGACAGGTTAATCATGGGCCAGAAGCGAAAGTTGAATTCTCATACCCATAGAAACCCATTGCCAGCATTTTTTTTATTTCTGGATCCAATCAATGAGTGACTTACGAAAGAAAACTTTCACATATACTGTAACACGGGGGGGGGGGTACTTCACTATAAATTCATACGGGGTTGTGTTTGCGCCGCAAGGATCCTTGCTATGACCCAATCCTAGAAATTTAGTCCGATATCGATACCCAATACCAGATTTTTTGTCAGATATTGATCCCCAATCCCAGAATTTTGAAGAAGTACCGAAAACAATTCGACGTCAAAGGGATAATGGATCGAGGGCTGGGAACGAGAATTTTTGTCCCAAGTGGCCATTGGAACGAAGTTCTGATCTAAGTACGTTTTTAAACACAAAGAATACTTGAAATCTGTTCACCTGAAACTGCCAACGTGTTGCTTGAAGAATTATCCAGTTGTACTTTCATTCAGCAACCATTACCAGAATTTTGAGTATAACAGTAAACCCCAACCCCAGAAAATTCCAAGTGAAAGTATACCCCAATCACAGAAATTTTCCAGGAAAAGTATACCCCAAACTCAGAATTTTCAGGATAAAGACTACCCAAAACTGGCGCACTTCCCCGTCTTACTCCATAGGGAAGTAGCCCCCCACCGGACACATGAGTTACGCTTACTTCCTAATAGATTGATATCGAACACGCACTTTTTTCCCACATCTCATGAAACCCGTCAACTCTTTTTTACTCATCCGATATGCAAATTTTTCACTTGGTCTATGTGTTATTGGTCTAACTTGGACCCTGCATTTTGCTTCAAAGTAAAGTCGGATAGCGCCTTATAAAATGTTTCTATTGATATCACCGTCATAATGAGGCATAATGAATAGCAAACTGATAAAATATCGATGTGAAATAACCTTTTTGCATAAAAATCTTCATCACAGTTTGGCCTATTTGAGGAAGTCAAGGAAATTTGAGTTTTGGCCCATTGAATTCAGATGAAGTTAGTGTTGGAGGTGGGAAGCTAGAATTTTAAATTGAGAAGTGGAGTTAAAACTTTAGAAATTGGCTCCTTGAGGCTCTGCAGTATGACATTTGGAACAATGGAGCAAATGTGTTCAATCAAAGGGGGTTAAGGAACATGGAATAACGTCGAAGTGACAAGTGGGGTTGCTTGGTCAGACATCCGAAAGGTCACCCATCCACCTACAGTGAATAAACCACTTCAAGTAAGAGCCTCGTTTTGGAAATCGTTCAGAATTCTTCCACATGAAATTCTAGCGGCCAAAATCGGATTTGGTATCCAAACTTTAGCTGAACTACCGGTGAGTTTGTCCTCGCTGAATATCATAGTGATGACGTTGAAAACTATCTTGTTTTATTCCCCGTTCAGCAATTTACCCGGCCTTAATTTTCCTTCCCGTCGAAATGGGATACCTTCTTCAGAAAGGCCTCTTCGAAACCTACAAAAACAAGTGAAAACACAAAGCAAAACTTCCCTTTGTTCTCCTTCATAGCAGTAATGAACCTTGGATGTGTTCATGTATTTTGTCCCCTTGGGAGAATGAAATCCCCTTGAATATGAAACGTATTCCTACCAGGGAGAAGGCATTTCAATCCGACAAGAGGGAAGCACGTGCTTAAGTGTGCTGAAAGTCATCGCTGTGAGGTAAACACATTATGGAAATTTGCATGTAATTTTAGCACATTTTGGAAGATTTCTCGAAGGAAATTTTTTTAGGAAATCGCTTACAAAATCTGAAGGGAATAACCGACTTTAGCCAGGAAAATTTCTTAAAATAATTGAACATGTTAGCTATGTAGTCAGGTATTGCAAAATATCATTGCTTCTATACTCAGGGTGCACTAGCCTTTCAAACGACGGGCATTTTTTTGACTCACGCGGTACAAGTTTTCTTGTTGCTAGCGGTCGTAATGTTGATTTTATGCAATGCAAGGTTTGAAAACCTGAAAGGGATTTGACCGCAAAAATTACCCAGGGTGTAAAGTTTCCCAAACGATTTTTCTCGGTCAAGTCCACTATAAATTTTCAAACTTTGTATTGTCATTGTCATAAAATCAACATCAAAATCACCAGCTTTCTTGAACATGCTACAACATGCTACTAAACTAAATTTTGGGTGCTACATTCGAATCTGGGCTCAAAATTTTCATATGAAAAATAGGAAAAAATTTTAATGAATATCTAAAACAACGCAGCTTATAAGGACTAAATTTTAGGTGCTATATTCGAATCTGGGCTCAAACTTTCCACATGAACAATAGGAAGAAATTTTAACAAATTTCTGAAACAAGGCTGCTTAACTGAAGTGGTGTATTCAGTTAACTGCATAGGGGCTCTCGCCCTTCAACTTCTCCCCCGGCAAAGCGAGAATACTTCGAAAAAATATTCAAAAAGGAGCTCAACTGTTTCCGTATGTTACGCTAGATCAATGTAAAATACGACTAATTTTGCATCAAAACATAATTTTAAAGTATTAAAATTCCAAGATTATTCCAAGATCTACGAGATTATGGATCTACTTAGTATCAAGAATACCAGAATAAGTATTCCACGACTTTCCAAGTAATAGATGCCAAAACAGTTCAGTTCAAAGTTACTTATAACAGCAACAAGTAATCTTTTCGCTCAATCCCTTGTTACATAGTTTTTTTCTCCTTTTTAGTTTTTATTCTTGCATGTAAAATTTTTATGATTAGAAATATTAAGTTTATTGTAATTATTTTAACAGGGCAGTTTGGAAATCAGTATCTATCTAACTGTAACTAAACTCTGTACAAAGAAGACAAAATGAAATCAATAAATTCTTAAATGTTTCTCTTTGTTTCGCACGATTTTTTTATTGCCCTCCGGAAAGCTTGATTACTATTCAGCCTGTAATCTGTTTTAGCTCAAACCATCGTCCAAATTCTCTTGATCCTATTTCTGGTCTAAACCTTTTCGTTTTCCCATTTTCAATTCATGAGCATATTTCTTCAGTGTGAATCATTATGAAAGAATTTCAGCAGTCCTACTTTTTGAGTTCAATGTACTTATTACAAAAAAAATTGTACCCAAAAGCAAACTTCTTGAGTTAGATCACCCCTTGTTTCAAGAAAGCAAATTCTAGCTATTAACACGAAAAGCTATCAGCATGCACCTGAAAGGCTTATCTATCATTTGAGATGTCGCTTGCTCAGTTTTCGCCATCCTTCCAAAAACCATCGTAGTTTCAAACATGGCAATTCATTCATTTCCCAGACTTTACCGTTCTTTTCTTCTCAATGTTTCGGAAGATGTCAAAAAGCCAAATATACTCAGCTGCCTTACTTAGGACATGCTTAGGAGCAAGAAATTTTCATTTTGTGTTTAATTCAATCTTTTTTATTTAATCTTTTTATACATGATAGTTACTCCATCAGCAATAGTAAAATAACAAAAATAACGATAAAGATAAATACATATCTAATCGTACTGTTCTTCCAGGAGGTCATGTTTCAAGGGGTCAAATGGCTTATTGGCCCAAAAAATAGTTTCTAACCTGCTTTTTCAAAAGTGCAGCAGATTCCATGTTTCTAATATTGTTTGGGATATCATTTCACACATAGGCACCTTTGTAGGAAAAGCTCTTTCTAGTTGTCTCTAGCCTAGGTCTTGGTACCTGCAGGTCATTCGCTCTCCTTGTTTCATATTTTGAAACCTGGGATCTATTAATGAACTTTTGCATAAGGATTTCTGGATATTGCTCATTTAGAGCTTTATGCACTATCATCGCTTGGTCACGCTTAATTAGTTCATTTACACTTAATGTTGCAGATGGTACGCTGTCTTTAATGGGCGCAGATTGGATCAGAGTCATTGCCTTATCCTGTAACTTATTTTACTGTTGATTCCATGACAGAGTTTCATCAATAAAGAGCCCTAAATACTTTGTTTTTCTAGCCTTATAGTTAGCCCTGATTAGAATGATAAGCAGAGATCAGTTAGTTTGAAACACTAGATTTCTCCAGATGACTTAAAATCATTCTCTACGTTGACTTCTCACAAAATTTTGACCAGAAAATGATGAAAATTATTGCATTCAAATTAGAAATGTAGGATTGGAGATTGGCTTTGATGCTGGATTTTCGGACAGGTTAAAGTGACATGCCTCATCTCAAAAGATAGCCCAGTCTTTCAAGTGAACGGTGAGACAAAACTTTTGTCAATAGCTCTCGATTTCAAAGAGTTACTGAAGACATAGTTGCTTAAGTCTGTTTTGGGTCACCGGGCATATTTCTACAAATTCGTGTTGTTCCAGTTCAAACTTTTAAAGTTCGTTGCACCATTTACCGCCTTACTACTCAGGACCCTGAACTGTATACCTGCAAACACTGCGATGGTAGACAACATGAAAGCCATAACTGACTGCCATGGCCTATCACCAGGTCTCTGTTCTAGCAAAAACTGCATGATCTTGTCATAGCTATGCTCATTTTCTCGTCGGCGAAGTCGGCTGATCCGTCGCACCATACGCCCCCATAAATAGTCAACAGAAACGTTCCCCAGCATCTGTATCGGCAGGATGAAGCAGGCAAGCAAGAAAAATAGCCGTTCATAGCTATAAACCCCAATACCTGTGGCTGCTATCCACGAGTGAAGTTCTAGCAATATCGATAACGTTGCAAGCACAGTGTTCAGCGACATCCAACCGGACGTAAACTCTCGGAATGTATGAAAGTGATCAAATGTTTCAGCGAGCCTCAGCCTGCAGATGTCTATATCCTCGATATGTTGATTAACGAATTGCGACACAAGGCGAACTTCTTTCTCGAAACTTCTTCGTAGTAAGTACGCGATATAGCAGAAGCCACCGAAATTGAATGTGTTGACAATTAGCGTGAAGTAAGTGAAGAATATAGCATCGATTCGCTTCATTATGCCATAGTTGTAGATGTTTGTCTCCGTGCATTGGAGAGCAATGAAGAAAAGGCTGCCAAACAATAAGAAATAGCCAGTGGCACGTGATCTTCGCATATCAACCAATCGTAGACGCTGTAGAAGATATACAGGTCGAAGAGCAGCAGCCCACTTACCGGGCGCAATGCGAGGCCATGCTGAATAAACATTACAAACAAAGGCTGCAAATGGTGGTATTGTTAGGAGAAGTTGTATGGAGAAGGTTGCAAGGAATTCCACGATGTCATCTTTACTTTCACGGTATCGCAAAATATCGAACAGGATCAGGTATATCACGCTTGATATGATGATAAGTAGCCATATGACAGAAAGACATGTGCTACCCACGTGATTAAGGCGGCTCGCACCTACATCTTTGTCTTTCAAGTGGTTGACACGACCTGTATGATCCCATAGAAAACTTTCACAAATGTCACAAGGAGAGATGTAAGAGCTCAGACTTGCAAAATTGTCTAAACCTTTGTCTTTGCAAACATTGCAGCGTCGGATGGTGACAAGTGGTGCTAAAGGAAAGTCAAAATTTCGTCAAGATACTATTTCCAAAAAGATGAAAGATTTTCAAAACACCATTACATGAAACAATGAAATACTGTAGCACACCATGAGCTGGATGGAGCTTTTCGTTGCATAACGCGTTTTGCCGAAATTTTTGCTGAAGTCTGACCAAGAATTATCCAAATTTGAAAAACTTCTGCAATGATAAAGTCGGCCATAGAGGAACCAATGGGACATTCCGTTTTCAGGGTACAGAGCAATGTTTCTACTGTAGCATTATGTATCATCAGCTGCTATCTAACGAAACGTTTTTAGAATTTTTGCCTATTTCAATGCTTCTGATATAAAAGAGAATCATTCAAAATACTAGATTTTCTGCTACTGTAAGACCAGGTGTCTAAAAAAAGTACCTCCTTCTTTGCTGATCTTCAACTTACATGCACATACCTTGTATTTTAAGATCTTCCTCCGAGCACGGAGATATGACTTCACAAAGTCGAATCTTGGAGTGCACTTGAATCCAGGGGTTTTGCAAAAGGGCCTAAGTCTAGCCATGATTTGATGCCAAAAGCATATAGCAAAAGAATTTCAATTTTGATATTGAGAACATGGGTGGTCCTCTTCTTCCACTTTCAATGAAATTTTTTCAAGGTTTTTAAGGTATAATGCTCCATAGAATTTAAATCAAATTTATATATATATATACATGTGCATTTGATGCTAACTCCACAGGTAACATAGAACAGGATATTACCTACCAGAATGGTACAGGCCAAGTGTTTTCAAGTAGATCCAAAATAAAAATGGCCATTTTTGATCCTCGTTTCTTGAGACATCTTGACTTGCTAAGAATGCTGAATCATCTTCTGGTATGGGATCAATATCTAGCACTGGGTCCATTTCCGGCATTTGGAACTGTTAGCTGTTGAATAAGCATTGAAAAATAATTTCAGAATTTGGCAATTCTGAAAAACTTGCACCCATTATTGTATGGCTACTTTTGTGGAGATTTAAACTTCAATTTTACTGTTGTTTACACAGTTGCACAGGGCAGGCTTCCACTTAGAGTTTGAGACCTTGTTTGAGTGGATCTGACAGGTGGTTGTTGATTTAAATTGCATTTATGAATTAGATGTGAGTGGTTGCTTCAAAAAGAGTACTCCTAATGTAGTCTTCTCCAGCTATGACAAATCAAGTAACTTTGGGAATAAACGAATCTAGCATTTGGAACAAAGGAATCTAAAGTAACTTTTCCTACAGTAGATCTTTAAACGGTTATCAGACAAACACAGAATAATCAACCCTCTTACAGTATATAAAAAGAACAAATTTGAATGCAAAAGAGCCCTTCATTTCAATAGTTACTTGATTTTGTCATTACTGGAGAACAACAGAAGAGCTATTTTTGAAGCAACCAGCAGTTGTTTTGCCTCTCTTGCCCCATAAATTATTTGACACGTCAAGTAATACTTGCTGCGGTCACACTAGAATCTCATCCCATTATAATCTAAATTGTTTCACTTTCTTGAAATTCATCTTTAAAGGGGCATTCCACGAAAATCAAATGCATGCAAAGGTTTATATCGTTATCCTGATCGAAAAGCAAATTTTTCAGCCCTCAGAAATTATTTTCCTTTCCTCGATCGCTCTTCTCAAAGGCAAGATACAGTATGGAGAAAAACATTGGACCGATTTCAATTTTAATACCCTACTATTTTTGTGCTTCGTTGTTGGCGAACAAAGGTTGCAAATTTTCATTATTGCCTGCCGGTTAGTCGTCGGCGAGCATTGATGGGTTTGTTGCATGTCGCTCTTAGATTTGAGTTTGAAAATCCTGTTGAATTGGTTCATTCATGTGTCCACAATCGACTACGACCAAGAGAAATGATCAGCTTTAACGACAATTCTCGGTATCTATCTCGCAATCAAATGCAAGGTTATGTCTGAGTTCTCGGTCTGTCGTTTGTGGCCGGTTTGAGCTTTATTTAAGGTGGAGAAATATCGGGAAATGTTGATAATGATATGAATGTTCGTTTTATATGCAAACGACGCAGTTCGCTGATAACCAGTTTTTTCCCGCGGAATGCCCCTTTAACATCGGAAAGTACGGTGTTATAATGATACGAAGCGACCCGGTCACACTGTGCCCATCATGTCTTTTGCAAAGCTGCCGGTGTTGTGGCCAACTACTTTGGCACGAAAGTAATTGTCATGTGATTACCTTGGTAAATCGTGATTGGTTAATTTTTCTAAAAAAACGCTGTAATTTAGGTCAGAGCCATGTTTATCCCGTTGTTTTGGACACTGTGGTTTTTCAAAGACCTTTGCCTTTCAAAGACCTATGGTTTTTCAAAGACTTTGAATTTTGTGTGAAAAAGAATGAAACATTGTAACAGCCTTGCATGTGAACAGCAAGAGCGGTCACATACAACAGCAATTATAAGCCTGTTGTTTCAAAAGGAAAAAACAGGATAAACCGCCTAGTGTGACCTCAGCCATTGTCTATATCTGATAATGTCAGATTGAGTCAAACAAGGTTGCAAACTCAAATTTGAACCTGTCCAATGCAACTGAGTGAAAAATCCAGACACTGAACTTTAAGCTCCTCCACAGCAGCTAAACAAGTATTGCACACTTTATTCTGTGAGATTCAACAGTAAAGCTTTGAAAAAAGTGAATTTTTCAACAGAAATTAAAATTTCTGTGCTGATCATGGCTTTCACCTAATTTTGTGTGACTTCACAGCTTTTATAACAGCATAGCACTACAACACCTTCAACTCTATTCAATGTAAAATTTCCATACAAAAAATTGAGCCCTCATGTGCTTTATACTTTCATCCTAGATGCTGCAAAAAAGTGGACTTCCACCAGTTTTATAGTATGTGAAATGAAGGTGAAGTTAGGGGTCAGCCATATATCAATCTTGTCCCATGTTTGTGCCACTTTAACATTAACTTTTGGACTGTTACTGGAAACGACAGAGTAGAAACTACGCACGCATGCGCAAAAATTCGTAACTTTGAGCCTCCTTAGCTCCCAGCATGCAACAGATCCCAAAGTTTGGGAATGAATGCAACACTTGATATTTTCTTCCTAGGGCTTTTAGCCATTGATTTATCATTTCAAAGAGCTTATCGGTCCAAACACTTCCTTGACCTTATCTCCGATTGGTTGATGACATCATTTTATGCAGTTTCTGCTCTGTCACCACTGCAAATTTGAAGAATTACACCACTGCACAACAACACCTTCCACACTTTGGCTTGAGATGGTGGCTGATGGTGGTGCTAGAATTTCAATTTGAAATAATTTTTTTGGTAATGCAATCTTGCATTGCATTGCCAATTACTCCCCAACAACAATGTGGTTTTGTCAATTAATTGTTTATCATCCTCCACATTCAATTTCAGATCAATCTGTTTGTCTTTTAGACAATAAGTGGCTAGCGTTTATTCATTTCCTTGTTGAAAAATTGATAATGATGTGTCATGTGACCTTGTGGGCCTAAATCATTCGGACGCAGAAACAAAAGGATTAAATTTCAAAACATACCAAAATACAAGCACTAACACTGCTGAAAATTTGAAGAAATTCTAGCATACCGTAAGGGTATCCTTGAAAATAGCACAGGCATGTCTTTGTTTCGTATCTGCACCAACTTTGTGTCACAGCCTTCACTATTTTGGCCTCATTGCTCGCAGCTTGTGTCTTTCCAGTGATATCGGGAAAGTTGGAAGGACAGGTGATACCATAGCGAGGCACTTACTTTTGATTGGATAATTTGAAGAGTATGCTTCATTGATTGGTGCGTTCAAACGAGGCTAGGAAGGAAGGGAGGGTTTTAATGATTCAGTGATGCTGAAGGTGGAGTAACTGTGGTGTTGGAAAAAACTGGTGCTTGTTCACAGTGGAATTGCACCCGAAAGCAGCCAATAAAATTAGTCAAAATGACGGTCAAAACAGTTGCAAGCTATACCTGTGCAATATTTTCAGTGATAGTACTGATTTTATGCTTGTGCACGAATTATTGGATCCAATATGAGACAGCACACACAAGGATTGGGAAAACAACGAGATATCGAATAAGGGCAGGTCTGTGGGAGTACTGCAGAAATATCAAAGAACACACGGAGAAAGAGTATGGTCCAACGAAGTGCTTTCCAGTGAGTGATGAGAAAGATAAAAACCTTGGTATTAGCATGGGTGAGTATAAGGCATATGCTCAGTTGCCCAGGCAGGATGTTCGATCGAAAGAGCTGGACCTTTGCTTGGGGCCTAAATAGATTGCCGTATAAAAGTGCTGTGGGCTTTTGAAACTTAGATAAAATATAGGTTGTTACCCGATACCAAAATTCATTTCAGTATATCGTAAAAAGAGAAAACATCAGGAAGTCATTTTGGATTCACACATACTCATATGGCAAAAAGCGAATAAACATAATCCAGAATGATATTTCTTGATCGGGAAACTTTATAAAGGAACCCTGGTTAGTACCATTGCAACAAAGGAAAACTATTGCTATTTTGGTTGATCTATACATAGCTGTATATTTATTGAATATAAGATTAAAACTTTGTGCAAAAATTTGAATTGTGTACATATATACATATAGACATATATATTGATATTCCAAGGTAACAAAAGAAATCTGTAGATATGCCAAAAATATGTAAATACAAGAATTGTCCATATTTTGCATTGTACCAGCTTTACCCAGAGCTTTTCATCAATCATACCTAATAATCTAAAGATACTTCTTCCTGAAGTGTTCTTATGATATTGTTCTCTTTTAGCTAAAAGGAATGCAGTTGCTGCAATGTACATTCTTGCAATGGTTATGACATTGATTGCATTCATTTTTGTCACTGTTTACTGCATCACAGACAAATACTTCTTCCCAGTTACAAGATCTGCAGTCCTATTCTTTGTGGCAGGTAATTCGTTACATTTTGATAATTCAAAATTGGGTTCAAAATTGTATATGGATGACTGAAAAAATATATATTCACATTCCTCACTGTATGTATGTCTATAATTTTGCATGTCAAGGGAAGTACAAAGGCAAGAATGACAGGAACCATTACCAAGTTGTATAGTTGCCAACAGAATACATTAAAAGTCTGACACCTGAGATTTTTGGTGTCCAGCAGTGGTTGCTCCCAGATGAATTGGTTTGGCTTTGGTTTGCGATGAAAGATAGCTTTACCAGAGATTTGATAGGATTTTTACAAATATCTACAGTCTTAACACAGGGCTCGAAAAATTTTTCCTTCCTGGTACCAATTGAAACACTTTGTTTCTTCTTACACACTGACGTTCTACATTCCCTATGTACTTTACATACCACCCAATGCTATCCCTTTTCTTTCTCTACTTCTTTCTTTCCCCTCCTTTTCTCCTTCTCTCATTCTTTCCCTTCCTTTCAATGCATTCTTCATTTTTCATTCTTCCTGGATTTCTCTCCCTTTCCCTTCCACCAGTTTGCTTTTCTCTCCTTTCCTTCCATCCTGGGAGATTTAAGCATTTCAAGTACCTTCCTGGTAGTGCCACTATCATACAACTTTTTGAGCCCTTTTTTATTGATAGGATCATAACAGAAGTGTTTGTTATTTTTCAGCTGTGTTTGTCATTATTGGTCTATCTGTATACACCAATACATACATCAACAAGAGTGTCCAGTTCTCTTGGTCATATGGTGCTGGCTGGTCAGCAGCAGCAATGTACATAATTAGCATGATTTTGGTTTTAGCAGATAAGTAAAGTCACACATACAAAGACATTTAGGTACAAAAGCACAACTCAGCTTGGTAGATGAAATTTGAAGGAGATTGACATGAATGATTTCATTCAATAGAGAACCAAACTCTTCCTGTGGGTTGTTATTCTCAGGTTTTGGAAGATATATGAATGAAAGCAAAAATAGAGACAATGTTCAATGTTAGATTTGCTTTGAACAGAAGGAACAATTCTTTGAAAGAACTGGTTTTAATCCAGCCAGGGAAGTTTGTTGATGGCTGAAGAACAGATAAAACCAACATGTAATGACTTTAAACGAGAAAACTGCACACTGTTGAACTTTATACAGTTCTAGATAATTGCTTGGAAAGTGAATTTTCTCTGCATGAGAAATGACCTACTGTACAGCATTTAAGGTGACATTTACCTGGGGGAGGTATATAACATGTTGAGGGTACATGTACAGTATGTCCACCAGTATGGCTGGGTTTGGGTTTTTGGGTCCAAAATTCTACAAAAAACGTCATTTTTGGCAGATTTGCCTTAAACATGGGTGGGTTTTGCTGAACTTTGCAAGAAATAGTTAGAAATGGGTTGTCCTAACGGGTTGTCTTAATGGGTTGTTTGAATGAAACAGGGTACCATTCTGAAAATCAATTGACAGTCCCCGTCAGATATCTGATTTTGTACCTACCTGCAGTAGGTGTCAAATCATTGAAAAAGGTTTAATTGTAAATGGTTACTGTATTTGCCTTGGACTAAATAGCTTCAGGGGAACTTCAGATACATTGAAATACAGTAAACAATCCTGCTTTGGTAAGTTTTGGATGTGAATTCTATACGAATAGATGGAACAAACTTATCAAGGATTAGCTTGAACGGTGTGCACCAGTACGGTTCTAACCCGGGGGGGGGGTGCTCCATTACTTCAGTCCATGCCAATATTTGGGGTCCAAAATTTTACATTACATCAATATTTGGGGTTTGTGAATTACAACATGGACAAAAATTCAATATTTTTGGTCTACAAATCTAAAGAACGAAGAATCATGGAATTTGGTGCGGGTCTCCAAGATATTAGATTCAATATTTGGGGTCCCCAAAACATTAGGCTTGATATTTAGGGGTAGCAAAGAAACAGTGGCTTGGACCCCCCCCCATATTGATGGTTAGGGAGTGCCCTCTGGAGTTTAAACAGGGTCTAAATGACACCAGAACAGAGTTTTTACATTGATAGTGAAACCGAGAGACTGTTTTAAAGAATGCCTTGAAGGAAAGAGACTGAGATTTAGTTCCCAAACCGCTGAATTTGGGGCTGGGCACTTCAAATGTATGCCTTTTGGAAGATAGCAAACCATCAGGATCCTTTCCAGCTTGAAACTTTTGTATTTATTACTTTATTTATTGCTGTTTTAATTTGTAATTCCATTTATCTCCAAGTACAGCAATGTCCCGGCTATAAGAAGCTCGTTTCACAAAGACAGCTTGATTGGTGGCTTATATTAAGATATACTTCCTCAAAACAGGGTGTGTATACCATGGTATAAGAAACACTTTTTGCTTTCCAAACAGCTATCAAAATAGTTGTTAATGAAGCATTTTTGAAATATGCACTGTTGCACAGGAATCCAAAAGTTTGAGCCAGTACTAACGCAGTTTCTTGAATTGTAACAATCTGGGCTTAAACTTTTCATTTTTCTTTCTGAAGAACTGAGACCTTTTGGAGACATATTCAAATATATGCCATAAAATTTTACTATGCATCATTGTAAAAGAACTGAACATGGATTGGAAAAATGAACTTTGGCAGCCTGAATTGCTTCTTGCAGAGAGGTATTCTATTCAGCGAAATCAGGCCTGAGTTTCTTATAATGCAGTTTCTTAAAGGCGGAACTTTACTGTAATATGCGTGTTTCTTTGTATGATTTTTTTCATAGAAACAGAGAAATAGATAGTGCATCATTGTATAATTTCTTATAGACGAAGTGCATGATAAAAACTTTAAATGTTTGTAACGAAGCGTGCTTTTCTGTCTCGAAGAATCTGCGACCTTACCCTGGATTACGGAGTAGTAGACGATTGCGCTAAAGATGGTGGATAAGAGTTTTTTACCACGATGCTTTTCGTCACACTGAATTTCGATTGATATGATCTATTGATTTCTTCAATACCGCAATGGACATTGATTAAAAATATCCCAGTATGCCATCTTTAGCACAACAGTTCATACAGCGGTATAGCACGAAGAGCCTGCTTCGACACATTTCTGGATAAGGTTATTCTTGGTAAAAAACTAAAATCTCAAATAGATCAAGGGAAAAGCAAGATCGAGTCTTCAGAGAGATTTGGCACAGCAGATCAAAGGGTGAATCTATTTGGTATTTTGCAAGACAGCTTATCTTCTCTGCTTTCTGGGAAAGAAAGGAACGAAACGCAGAAAATTGGAATGCTTCAAGAGAGCGTCCTTGATCTTTCCAAAGAGAACCTATGCTTTTTCTGGTGGTGCTTTCACGCACTTTGATTGGCCGATTTTAGGAGGTGTGTCCTCATTTTAAGCCAATCGGATATTTGTTTTCTAGCTTTCCTTTATATCACACTCCAACCTCGTTTAAAAGCAGCCTTTCTAAACTGAACCTGAACCAGATTTTGATTTGCTGCATGGCCTAATGCACGTTTAGAATTATATTTGTTTCAATTTTGTCCCAAAAATGCCGTTGGATACTTAGAAGAGAAACTTATTCAGTTCCAGAAGCGAAGTTTCGCACCAGAACTTGAGAACAGCAACATGCATTGTATAAGAAGATGCAAACAAAGAAGCTTTTTGTCCCAAGTTGCCAACTCATATGAGCGAAGTGGTGGTGGGCCTAAAAATTTTCGTTGTGGAATTGGACTCAAGTACATTACTTATGTGCAAGGCCAGTCACCAAGAAAAGGCATCAGAGAATATTTCTATTACGTTGACCATCAAGGGCAGGTAATAATGCAAACCCTCAGTTTTGTTTCCTTGGATTTCATTCATTTTTATTTGAGAAAAAATGCTTCTTTATTATGGCTATGCAGCTCAGTATTGGCGTTAGTACACACAGAGATCTTTGTTCTCAGTTGCATTTGTGTTGCTGGTTGGTTGCACACTTGAGTGTTTAAATGACAAAACGATAGAGCAGAAACAGCGTACGCATGCAAACTTTGAGCCTCCCTTATTCAATGATCACGGATACACAAGCAAGGCAAGCGTTAGATGTGTACCCGGTTGGAAAGTTTGTCAACTGCGCACCGAATGCCAAGAGACTGATAACATTTTGCGCACCAAAAATGAAATTAATGTGCGCACAAAAATTAAAATAGAAATAGCAAGGGATGGCCCAATTCCGATTTTTTATGATAGTGTTTTATAATCTTATCATCTTCAGCGAGTTCTCGTTCAGTTGGACAAATTTTAATTTCTGGCTCATCTCAACTTTAGATAAAATACCAATTACAACTCAGAGCCCCTCTTGTTCAGACTCATTGTGGCAAGAATCCCAGTAATTTATGCGCTCTGCGCACCAATGTTTTTACATTCGCGCACCGAAGTTTTGAAGTGCGCCCCGAAGTTCTTTGGCGCGCAGTCCAAACTTTCCAACCTGGGATGTGTAGATAACTTAAGAGGGATTTGAATAAAAAAGCGTAAAACTAAGAATTAAGAGGCAACTTTGAATATGAGGAAGTTACTTCCTCACTTGAAGACTTTAGACACTTTTAATTTGAAAAGTTTCAAGGTGTTCACACTTGCTAACTGTTCCACACTCTACATACTTCATTACATATTGTCCAAAAGTGCCCTACTTTCCATACTGGGATGGGTGGAAGATGGAGCTCCCAGAAGATAGTGCCAGTAGCAGCATACAAACAGATATGGGGGCATAGGCGTAGGAGACAGGGGGGCTGCAGCCCTCCCAACTTTGGAAAAATTTGCAAAAATCAGCAATAATCGGGCAGAAAATCGGCCTAAAGTGGGGCAAAACTTAGGTAAACAATGGATCTTCTATCGGGCAGCCCCCTAAGTTTTATTTCCCCCTACGCTTATGATGGGGGGTAGCCAATCAGCAAAAGTCTTGTTTCAAGAGGCCTTGCACGGAGCGATTATAGAATGCAGGGCCTTGCACGGCCTACTCATAAAATGAATGGCAAATATCATGAAATGAACAGCAAATATCATGCAATGAACAAGGAAATATTACAGTGGGACCTGCATTCTATAATCAGGCACCTTGCACAATGTGAAATACTGTGCAATGCAATTGCGTCAAGACACCTTAATATTTATGAAAAGATACTACAAGTCCTTTGAAATATATTTTTTAACAAATTTAAGGAGGAAAATGTTTGCTGGATTTGCTTGATTTTTCTTTTAAGTCTTTTTCTCCATTGCCAGTGATATTGTAGTGAAAAGTTTGGAGACTGGCATCGTTGAAAGTTGATTTCTACGAAGCAACATTTTCTATGATTTTCTATGAGTGCGAGGCGGGGGCTTTGAATCTGGCAGCCTCCTAGATCTTTTCTTCCCATACGCTTATGAGATTATGTACCAGTGTCTTTGATGTTGTTAATCTATACCATTCAAATTGTTTCATCCAAAGAAGTTGCACCAGAACTATGCCAAAGTACAATTAGTCCATTAGCTTTAGAATATTTATGAACTTTGGCATTAAATACATGTTTCCTTAGCCTGTGCGCTGACTCTACTGATTCCCTGAAGAGAAGTGAGGTTCCTCCTCCAGTAGAGCTTGCGCATCAGCAACACAAAGCCTATCCAAAGTCACATGTGGTTCCTGGGCTTGAGGAACCAGACCTCATTGGTAGAGAGAGATCTCTATTGTTCTCTTTTAGCATAATTGATTGATCAATGATTAATACTGTAAACATCTTCTAGGAATCCTTGTAATTATTCTTATTGAATTAGATTCAACTGGGCGGCCATAAATAGGATTAAGACAAAGTAATCAGGACACTCAAACACAATAGGATTTGTTTGGCTAGGTTTGCCTGTGCTGATATACAGTAAGTAGACTCTTTTTGTGTCCCTGATTCGCGGACTCTGCTGGAGGACAAGCCTCTCTGGAAAGAAACCAGTTGAGTCTACACGCAGGCTATGTTTTCTAGGATGGCATAGCTACTGTTATGTAAATGATTTTAAAATGTAACATTTTACTGTTCTTTAGTTATTCCTTGATGACACAAAAGTAAAGAATTTCATTACTTGTTTCAAAGGTATGTATGATATTTTATCTACAGAGAATGCTGATTTTGTGAAGAGAAAACAATTTTAAGGCACAGTTTCATGGATGTAACATGATTAGCTTGTAGGTGGACGTCACTATTGAAAGATCTAGCCTGTAATATTTGTCATGAAGCCTGCTATATTTATTGTAATGTTTCCTTTTGAACTTACAGTATACAGTACCTATCCAATGAATTTTGATGTACAATGAAACAACTGAAGCTACAGTATCTGATTCCATTGTTATCACTTATGTTTTTATCATTTATAAACTTTGATTATATACTGAAAGAGTGCCTCTGCTTTATTGATTGTCTAATTTTCCCAGTCATCACCACCATAGCCTCATACCATTCTCCAAAAGACATGCTTAGCAATTTCTAATAATTATAGCATGTATGCGTGTATGTATTAATTTGCCACTTAGAAAGAATATTTACAAGTTATTATAATTAATATGAAAAATAGATACAACGTTTTAAGGCGTAAAAAGGAAAACACCACCTAATTACTGGCAGGGATAGCATTAAAGGGTCAAGCTGGACTTATTCCCATAATGTTCCCTTAGAGGTGCTGGTATAACAGAAAAGATGAAAAAAGAAGACAGGATAATACTGCAGTTCTTATAAGTACAAAACATGCTTTATGCGGCAAAAGCTACTGCACGGCCTTACCAAGGGTGTTAGGACACAGATGTTTTCATTGATTATTCATTTACCTTGTTTTGATCCCTGTGTCTTGTTTTGTTGTCTTGTTTTCTGTTTTGTTTCGTCTTCAACTGAGCATGGCTAGGCCCTACAGCTCTCAAGTTGTTCGAATAGAGCTCTCTTTTATTTCTGCATCTTAGTGTGCCTTCTCACATGAATGGTTTTTAAAACGGCAAAGCTTCCTTGTGCAAAGGGGCACTAAGACACAGAAATACAAGGGAGCTCTTTTCAAACAACTTGAGAGCGGTTGGGCCTACCCACACTCAATTGAAGATGAAACAGAACAGAGAACAAGACAGCACAACAAGACACCAGGATCAAAACAAGGTAAAAATAATCAATCAAAATACAGTATCTGTGTCATAACACCCTTGGCTCTACTACTGCAAAAGACTGTACAGCTTCACTTGGATATTTATGCATGTTATGTTCGGTTCACCCAGGCCTATTTTCTTGATTTCATAACACTACTGCGGATATGCAGAGGATATAATAACAAGCAAAAGGAAAAGTAAGGAGAAAGCGAGGGGTAAGGAGAAAGCGAGGGAGAAGGAAAAGTACTTTACTTTTCCTTTTCTCTCATTTTCTCCTGTGTTGTAGTAAAGTTTATGCACTGGCTATAATATGTAGGTGATTAAAGGGGCAGGGCCATGTAACCGTAAACAAACCTGTTATCTCTAGAATCTATGTTATTGCCCATTCGTTTGTTTATCTACGAAGTACAAGAGTCCATCTTCAAAGTAGCACCTTCATTTTGAGAAAAGTAGCGGAAAATCTCTGTGACATGGCCTACGAAAAATACTGCAAAATTTAAAAATTAAACGAGACTTACCTGTAAGTTGAAGTTTGATTACAATCAAACTTCAACTAACAGGTAAGTCTCGTTTAATTTTTAAATTATTCTCTATAATCAGCTACGTCACTACGTAATCCCATGAGACTTTAAAGCCCTGTGATCATGAACCCAAAACAGCAGGAAGAAAGTTGTCTTGAATGATGTCGGTGGAAGACGTTAAAAAAAAACGCGTGTACAACCAGTGGCGTGATGTTCGCAATGACCAGTGGCGCATGCGCTCGCTTCTCATGGGATTACGTAGTGACGTAGCTGATTATAGAGAAGAATCGTCGTTTCGAAAGAAGTTTGTTTACATTACGTGACCCTGCCCCTTTAAGCAAAGAAGGTACAGGAAATTGTGGAATCGTGCAGATTTATATCATTTTTTGGTTTTTGCGTTAGCGTTAATTCTGATATTATTTGGAACCACTTTGAGATGAAAATCTAGCAATAGGTGCTTTGAAAATAAAGGGAGCTTTTTATGCAGATTTCTCTGATGTACAGAACAAAGGTATGAAAAAGTGCACACATACAACTGTCCCAAGTTTTACTCTCATATTTTCACTTCATTCCTGTAGTTGTGAAGCCCCAAAATACCCAGCGCGAAAAGCTGAATGCTCATAATATTTTTGTCTTGCAGACAAGCAGTTCTTGGCATTCTTCTTTCGAAGACTCAAACTCAATAAAACTGGCGTTTATGAAAATGATTTCCCTTATATATCGCCATGTGGAAAGGAACTTAATTACATTAGATGTGAAGATCGTCCAATTGTTTTCAGTCACATTATCCAGGAAGATGAGAACTTAAACGACGCCTCGTGGCATTTAACATACAATGGGATTGGCCCCAAGCTCAAGTTTGACTTCCAGCCACAGAAACTGTGCATGCTACCACTGAGCGGTCGCGTGTACCACCCAGCGCCTGATAAAGTTGGTGGTATCGGGCTTGTGAAATCTAGTCTGGCAATCGAAATAAGTCGTAATTTCATACACAAAGTTGGAGAGCCTGAAGTTGATCCGCCAACCCATTTTGTTTGGAATGATGTGGAATATGAACTTGAGAATGGATTGTGGAATATTGTAAGTAGAGAAAATGTAACTGCAAGCTGATATTGTGAGAGGGTGAGCCATCAATTTGAATAATGAATTGCTAATCACATAGCTGAATGTAGAGGCTAACTTGGATTCAAGAATTTACGCAGTTTTACAGAATTAATGTTTCAGTTTATTTTCTACATACAGTTTTGTATTAGTTTGCTTGAATTCTGTGTTAATAGCATGCATTTTTGCCTGCTAAGAACATGTGACACCCAAACCAAATAATGTAATGTTGTAATGTAATAATGTAATAATGTTGTAATGTAATGTAATGTAATAATGTAATGTAATGTAATTTAATGTAATGTAATGTAATGTAATGTAATGTAATGTAATGTAATGTAATGTAATGTAATGTAATGTAATGTAATGTAATGTAATGTAATGTAATGTAATGTAATGTAATGTAATGTAATGTAATGTAATGTAATGTAATGTAATGTAATGTAATGTAATGTAATGTAATGTAATGTAATGTAATTACAAACAATGTAATGTAATGTAATGTAATGAAATGTAACTAGTGATGTTGGGCTTTCTTGTGAAGATCACCTGAGTGGGGGGGGGGGTGCTTCTGCTGAATTTAGAACCAAACGTAGGACTTGGCTTTCAAGAATGATCAATGTCTGTTCTATCATTTTGGGCCCATGCCCCACCTTTGTACAGGAGAACAGTGACATTTTGGGCCCGTCATATCTAGGGACGTTACGACCTGTTTATATAACGTAACTTAACACAACGCAGATGCAGGGAATTTCTAAAGAAACAATCTGAGAAATATTTGCCCACTGGTGTGGCAGGGCTTGTATTTGAAAATTTTACATCCTTTCCTAAGGCCTGGTTCAAACGTCGCGCTTCTCAAGAGCAGAACTTAACTCGAGACTTACGTACATGAAGGGCACGACATTTGAATCAATTGGGTACGGCAGATGAGTTAGGAGCGGCAACCTACTTTGGATCGGCAGGGCTGGCCGTGCTGTGCGACTCAAGCATGGCTTGGTTTTAAACGTCGAACATCTCATATCCCAAACTCAACGCGTAAACTAAACAAGATACTTCATGTAACATTTGTAAAACATAGTTGGAGCGACATAATTAAGTTCGACGCAGGGAGATATAGACCTATATCTCCCTGGTTCGACGTTTGAAACGGAAGTCGCGCTAAACACGCTTCAGCATCGCTCTTAACTGAGTTAGGTTCGGCACATGAGAAGCGCGACGTTTGAACCAGGCCTTAGGGATAGCCTAGCTGTTAGCTTAGCTGTTGGAACGATGACTTGGAAGTAAAAACGAAACTCAGAATAAGAGATGTAGTTTTCTTCATTACTCTGGGTACCAGAGCCAAAAGATAATGACAACATTAAAGAAAATAAGGAAGGAATCCTTTCTTCCTCCTCTCTTTTCCTCTTACCAATTTCCTTTCATTTAAATTTTTAGGCTTTGGTACCCAGGGTATTATCTTTATATGCCTTAGGTTAGTGCTTTTAGAAAACATTTTCTGTCTTTTTTGTTCTTAACTGTATCTTTAGAGTGTTTTTGATAAAGGCGTTTTGAAAACGGGAGTATCCAAGTTTCTTACTTTATGCTTTCTGTATTTGGTGATTTTGTTTGTTCTTCTTGGGGGCGGGGGTCGTAGTTATTACTGGAACACACAATTTTTAGAGGCAGATTAAATTTTAGCCTTTAGAATAGGCTGCCAACCATGGCAAAAACTTGCAAACACCTAACAATCGAATTTTCAGTTAAAATAAGCAGGGCGGCATATTCAGTTTAGTAGAATTTTCCGATTGGACAGGAAATCCTTCGTTTACGTGAGAAAATGCTGCTTTGAATCTGAAGAAAATGTCATGCGTGACTAACATTTATTGTGTCAAATTCAGTCCACGTTTGGAAAATTCTATGATCATACGTTCGCAAGTTTTAAGAGATCCTTGCGTCACTCGCGATCCTTGCGATCATATCGAAACCACGCTGTAGGTCCTGCACAGGCAAAGGGGGTACTTGACCTAAATTTATGCAGGGATGTGCCTTGGCAAACAGGGATGTTTGATTTGATTTGATTGATTGATTTGATTTTTATTTATTTATACAGGGTAGTACATTCAGTAATTATGAAAAAAAAACTGATTTGCAATGTGCCCTGTCTAAAACAACCTAAGCTAATTTACAAGCAATTCAAAACAAACTAAACGAAAAATTAATATGCAATTTATTCTG
Source organism: Aurelia sp. 4 Dawson et al 2005 (assembly GCA_964019985.1). Classification (NCBI taxonomy): domain Eukaryota; kingdom Metazoa; phylum Cnidaria; class Scyphozoa; order Semaeostomeae; family Ulmaridae; genus Aurelia; species Aurelia sp. 4 Dawson et al 2005. The sequence continues at coordinate 12,928,137 of OZ026509.1, forward strand.
GTTAAAAAAGAAAAAGTTTGATGCTGTACAGGAACTTTCACACCCTTTCATTTTTCAAAAATTGTTTCAGCAAATTTTTGAAAGTAGCTAGTGAAGGGGCATTTTTTATCTCAGTGCTTAGTTTATTCCACACGGTGACACCTCGATATGAGAAACTGCGTTGCCCGTATGAGGTTGCAAAGCGAGGTATTCGGAGATCTGTGTTGGTACTCCGGAGAGACCGTGAGGTGTTTTCAGACAATTTTGTAAACATTTGCCGCATATATTCAGGAGCTAATCCATGGAGAGACTTGTAAACTGTAGTTGCAGTTTCAAATTCGATCATTTCTTTTATGGGTAACCAACCTAGGCTTCCAATCAAAGGAAGAGATGATGCATCATAAGAGCTGTTGGTAACGATTCTTGCGGCACGGTTTTGCAGCTTTTGCAGCTTATCAATACAAGCATTTGCAGCTTATGTACCTTGTACCAGCATTTGCATTTGCAGCTTATATACCTTGTATTGTAGCCTATGTACCTAGCTATACATAAGCATTTGCAGCTTATGTACCTTGCCCGCCAGCCCCAGAAATTTGCCTTCAAATGATATCCGATTCTACGAAAACTCGGTGAAAGATTAGCCTGTGTTACTGTGTTCTGGAACACAGGCTATGAAAAATACTCAAAAATAACACAAAAATTGAAGTAATGAGAACCTGATTTAACTAAAAGTCCCATTTTGACATGTTTTGACCGGGTTTTGACAACCGGCTCCAGAAAAATTGTCTCCTTTTCACACCCCGTTGTAGACAATTAGGCGGATAGCGATACCCTGAAAAACGGCACATCCCCGTCGGACAAACAATACTAAGTACTCTCAAGTACCGAATAAACGGGGGGGTTGGAATAATCGGGGGGGTTGGAAATGGTTCGACATAACAATAATCGGGGGGATGGAATAATGGGGGGCTGCTTGGAGAAATAGAAAACAGCCCTTTTCTTAGGTAAACACCTATCTGTTATATATTTATGTGAACAGTGATGTTAATGATACATTTACTTTTGAACTCTGGTTCTGTTGAATGCACTTCTTGAGACTTTTTCTTGCGTTTATTCAGAAATTATGTCTAATATCATTTCATTTTTCCAAAAATTAATAAAAGGGGGGGTTGGAATAAGAGTGGGGGGGTTGGAAAATTTTTCAAAAATTAATAAGCGGGGGGGGGACGATTATTCGGTACTCGAGAGTACTCCGTACGCGCGGGTCTGCTCTGCACAGCGATTTTTCCGTGAATGGATGCACGGAGTACCTTCCCACAAGGCTTTGCGCAGTTGTGAATACTTCCTCTTGCTTTGCTTCTGCAGATCTGTTGACTTTGCTTTCTTTGGAGAAGTGAAGAGCGGAATATTTCCTTATTTTATCAATAACAACGCAGCAAATGCACGGAAAAGTTTGATTTACAGTCGATTTACTGCCAAGCTCCTTGGGGAAGACAAGTTTATTTCATTTGCCTATTTTAGCTGTGAGGTATGGTTTTGTTCCGGTTGAGCAACTTAGGCCTACTTTTTGTAGGCCTGCCAACGTTGGTGCTCAGTTTTACACCCTTGATGGACAAGACGATTGATTTCTCTTCTGAAGAAGGGAGAATTGTAGTTTACGACCTAGCAATGCCAGAATGGCTGACAAGCACTATGCAATCGTTATTCGTAGGTGGATATCAATGGAATTACCAATACCCGGACGAATTGGCAGGAATTTCAAGGAGAGGAGATGGGAACCTGGATTGGTTGTCACCAGTGTCACCAGAGTTTCTGATGAAAAGCAAACCGTGGATTGTGATCAAAAGGGTGGTAAAAGATTTTACAGGAAATGATGATTTTATAGCTTATCAAAGTACTGGGATATTGTTGAGGAGAGGTGATATTCCCACTGTTACAAAAGGTAAATTGGGGTACTACAAACATCTATCTGTGCGGTTCTCGACCTGGGCTAGGGAGTGGGGGCTGGTACATACAGTAACATGTTGAGGGTTTTCAAGAGACATAAACCAAGAAGAGGCACTGGGCAATGCATAGTATGCCCAAAAGTTTCTGTTAAGGGAAGAAATGTTGTTCCTGTGAAAAATGAAGAAGTGTCCATGAAAATATTGGTTCTCCCAAAATTTATCCATGCCTCCAATGCCCATTGAGGGTATGGACATGTGCCACCTATAAGGATGCGTTTTTGTTGCAAAAATTAGTATTCCAGACTGAATAGTTCGCCTACGCGTATGATTTCGCTGCCATCCACTTTAATAAAGTTTCCATTGTGGTTAGTATCTAAAAATGGGCACCTTTTGATAGATTTACATCAAAGTGGGTTGGTTTTGCTGAAATTGACAAAAAATTAATTCCAAATGGTTATTTTTCTGCAAAAATTGATCATAAGGATGTGTACAAAATGCCATTGAGAAATGATGTTTTTTTTTTATCACATCGCCATTCCATGCAGTAGTGATTCTAGAATTGGTCTGTGACAAGAAACTGTTTGCAACACTATTTCACTTGACAACTACTGATAATTGAAAAGATCTGACTGCATGTCTTTCTGCAGTTAGTTCATATATTTTAAATGTTAAAAAGGTTCATCCATGACTGATTGACCAACTGAATTTTGTCATCAAAGGTGAAATGTTTCCTACACAGTTTGGCTCAGTTGTGTGGATTATGATCCATACAGGCTTGTAAACGTTCTGTTAGTGCATAATGCTCAACTTGTCTATTCCAATTTGTTTGTTGGGACAATAGACCCTTTAGCTATTCTACAAAAGAGCCTGGATCAAGTGATATGTTCATACAATTTATCTGCAAAGTTCATTGGAGAGATGTAAGAGCTTTGATCCCAACTGTGCACGTTTGAAAATTCTACAAATGTAATGAAATAATGTTTGATCCACATTATTTTTCAGAATAGCTGCAAAAGGTCTATTCGTGGGATTGTATGATCGGTGATACAACAGAAGATGATACTGTTATGAATAGCGTTATATACCATATGTTTCCCTCCATGAAGCGTCCCCATAGTACCCTTTGATAGCAGATTCATGTGTTGATTTTTCATTTTTAACGCCATTACAGACAAAGGAGCATTTTCATGATCACGTTGCAGAAATTTTAAGAATTCTCTGGAAATATGTTCTAATGTAAATACAGCTGGCAAAGACACACCAGGGAGCGCAGGGTGGTTTTAATATGGGTTTTAAAGTTTTGGTGGCAAGGCTGTGAATGAAATTAGGGAAATAGGGGTCCAAGGGCCTGCTCCCAGAAAATTTTGAGACTATCCCCTTCATAAAGTTGGAAAATGACTTTTTTCTGAAAGTTCAAGGCACAATCATAATGCTTTAAAAGTCCATTTCACAAAATAGTGACCATATTTTTGGCAGAATCTTTGATCACAAAATGCACAAGTCAGAAGTATCAAAATTACAAAATCACATATTACTTAAATTAGCCTAATAAAGCTTCCATACAAATATGGGGGGCCTCCTCCATTTGCATCATGATGCCTCTGTGAAATTACATATTATATACATTCTTTGGCAAATGAACAGTAATGTCATCAGCACAAGATCAAGAACTATGGTCTCTGTTGTCATGTTGAATGTAAACAAGGCTTTTAAGAATGTTGCCCTATTCTGCCAAAAATGGTGCCATTTAACCTATTTCATGGATACCGTTTGACAAATTAACTGAGATATTACCGACATCAAAATGTTGAAAATGTTTGTAGTGGATTTATTGTAAATACTGCATTATGTAGTTTGTAAGTTTGTTTCCAAGCTTAAATTTAAACTCATTCTCAAAAAGATTTCCTTTTTCTTTTCAGGTGATACAGAATCAGATGATATATTCATCAGGTTGTTTCTGTCAGCTGATCACAGCACAAGAAGTGAGATGCTTTTTCTTTCAAAAAGTGGCGAAATCATAAAGCCTGTAAATGCAAGATTTAATCGCATGGTTGTGTGGAATTCCAGCATTGACTACCAACTTAAACAGCCAGATTTCGACAGCTTCCAGCAAGAGTACAGCATCATTATAAAACTGACTAAAGATGCAAAGAAGCTGAAAGATGAAGTTGCATATATAAAGGTAGAGTATGATGACAGATTCTTTTCATGTTTGGTATTATTGGGTCCACAGGGGTGATTGTTGATTGCAAATGGTAGATTGTGAACAGTTTAAGAACATTCAATGCTTCAAAGAGGGTATACAATAGATTGAACCGTATTTAGGTGAGTCAGAAGACTATGGGGCTTTAACAAGCTATATTTTGGAGACAAGCAGGTCAGAGAAGACAAGCAAGTCACTCCTTATGGGTGTCACATAGTGTTAGTTGACCATTTCTTGGCATAGCCATAGGAACCAGGGGGGCACTGGGGTCATATGCACCTAACATATTACAATGAATAAAGATGTGCCCATCATATTCTCCGGAGGTACCTCTTCAGCTTAATGAAAAAGTGCCCTTAAAGTGTTTTATCCTCTCCCCCTGAAGTTTGAGAGATGCTTCTGATGGCTTTGTTATACTGTAGTATGAAGAATGCAAGATGAGCAAAGGTGTTGGAGACAGAGGGGCTTGGGGCAGGAAAATGGACCTAAAATCGGGCAAATTTTTGTAAACAATGGATTCTTCGTCATTTAGCCCCCCTAAGCTTTATCCTCCCCCTACACCCATGAAGATGGGCATTGCAAATTCTGGCAAGGAGGTATCGTAGATATACACCTCAAACGATTTTCATAGTCAAATCCCATGTAAATTCGCAAATTTATTATCACCCAAAAGTCGAAATCGCATACTGCAGGAGTATGAAAATTTGCAATTAAACTAAACTTGGATTCCTGAATCCAAATCCATGGTCAGAAATTTGTATCAAGAAATTTCCAAAACGAGGCTATTAGTTGAAAAGTGTAGTCTTCACTCCTTTGATTAATCAATTAATCAACAATTTTGCATATGATTAATCAAATAACGTAAGCAAATGATTAGTGGTAAAAAAATTTTTAAAATGGCCGTAAGTAGTGGACTCATCTGAATAAACTATGGACACACAATAAACTTGTAAGCATAGGTTCCAAATCTTTAAATCTACGAAAAAAGGGGAATGTAAAATTCATTGACCTGTTTCCTTAAACTTAACAACTTGAAAGAAACTTTAACCACTTTTCTATGATTCTACTGTCGGACTTATCAAAAATCTTGAATATTTGTTGAAATTGCAGCTTATTTCATATTTCAGCTCATTTTATGATGTGACGTCATCAAATTTCTAAATCATAAACCAGAAGAGTGAAAGAGTTTTGCTTGATACCATATTGTAGGCATTAATAAACTAATGGTTTTCTTGAAAATTATTAGATCTTTCGTCAACAGGTTTAGATTTTACGATAGTTTTAAGCTTTTTTCAAAAATTTTCTTGAATTCTTAAGAAAGAAGAAAAGCACTGTTATTCTGAAAATAGTGAAGATTTCAGGAAAGTCCAACGGCAGATTTACTGTAAAATAGTTCAAGTTACTTTGAAGCCATTCAGTTCAAAGAAATAGGTCATAAAATTTTACACCCAGCTTTTTAAAGATTTGAAACCTAAGCTTAAACTTGTATCCTGTAAGAAAACACTATCAACTCCTGTGAAAGAACAGCAGTAATATAAGATAAACTTGTAACAGGAGAGAAAGCGCTTAAACCTATAAGAAAATCAAGTAATGAATTATCAACAACCTTATTACACCAAATAGGCGTTTTTACATATTACGCTTGCTGACAAATACAGGTTATTACACCAATTAGGCCAAACTGAAGAGCTTGTGACGAAACGCGTCTTTGGTGTAATTGCGTTTTTGATAATAGATTATTTATTTTCTGGCAGGTTTAACAGCTTTCTTTCCAGTTACAGGTTTATCTTATATTATTGGTGTTCTTTTGTACAGGAGTTGATAGTGTTTATCTTACAGGATATAAGTTTATTGTACGTCCCTGGTTTATTCAGATGAGTCCGCTACTTAAGGCCATTTTAATCAAATACTACTGTAATTGTGATCGATGTACAGGCCTATGCAAAGTTTCTCTCTTAATAAACCGTTATTCACATTTCAGTCTGTCCGACAAGCTGAGCAAGAGCAGCAGAGTAGCAAGTTTCCTACATCGACTGAAAAGAGAACAGAATACCCTGATGAGTTCTATGCCAAGCATTTAACGCGAAAGTTTTATGATTATCGAGGTGGTATCATCACTGTCTTTGATCATATTATGAATGAGACGGAACTGGCAATATTGAGAAGATATCTTATAAAATACAACACTGCTTACAGTAATTCTGCCTTCTCAACAGCGGAGCAAGATGATGCTGACAACGTTAGCTGGATTGCAATGTTCAAGGTTTGATATTCCCGTTTTGGTTGAGGTTTGGGGCAACTCCTTGGTAGGTTTTTTGTGATAACTCTGCAATGAGGAATTCTGATGTAATGAAATTTTTTGAATTTTTGCAGTCATTACCAATAATAACAAGTGCTTCTTAACAAATACTGGGTGAGCCAGAAAAAAGTTCCCATTTTTGAAAAGCCGTAGCACCAAGAGCACATCACAGATTTGAATGATCTAAATTTAAGTTAAAAGACGAAAAATCGAAGTAATTGTGTTACTTTTCTCGCTGTCTTGCTACCACTAGAAGTATAGGTAAATTCCACTTTATTAAAATTTCATGGTTGCCAAAATGACTAAAAAAGGGCCTAAAAGATTGATCAAATCGCAAGGATTCTCCTCACCCAGAACAATAGACAATGGGCCTTCCACCCATCTCAAAGGTTATAAGATGTAGGTTTTCAAACAAATACTACGGATTTTCAATCCCATGGCAATAAATGTACAGTATACATACAGTTTCTCACCCATGAGAAATTGCGTTTTCTTAATATATTGTTCTGTGCGAGAAGTCCTTGATGATTTGATCAATGTTTTAGGCCCTTTTTCATTCATTTCACAAGCATGACATCTTTTTAAAGTTTAATTGACCTATATTTCTAGTACTCTTTAGATAGCCAGAAGAATCACAAAAATACTTTAATTTTTTGGCTTTTAACTAGAATTTGAATGATTCAGATCTGTGAAGTACTCTTGATGCTATGAATTTTCAAAAATGGGAACTTTTTCTGGTTTCCTCGGTATCTTGGTATTGCGCAAAACTTGTTTGTCCGAAAGTTTTTTGTTCCAAAATTTTTTTTTCTGCAAAACTTTTCCGACTGGAAAGTTTTTACTTTTATGTGCACCAATACACCACTTTAATAAACAGCCTCGTTTTGGAAATTATTCAAAATTCTTTCATATGAAATTTTGGACGCCAGATTCGGATTCAGCACCTAAACTTTGGTCTTACTACGAGTTGTCATGTTACTAGCGGTTGAAGAGTTAATTTTATGGCGATGTAAAGTTTGAAAGTCTATAAGGAATTTGACCGTGAAAATGACTCGGGGTGTAAAGTTTCACCCCAAACGACTTTTCACGGTCAAATCTTTTATAAATCTTTTAACTTTACATTGTCATAAAATCAGCATCACAATTGTCAGCAGTTTAAAAACACGTAAACAGACTAAGGTTTGGATGCCGAATCCGAATCTGGGATCGAAATTTTCATATTAACAATAGGAAGAGATTTTGATAAATTTCCAAAACGAGGCTGCTTAATTAAAGTGGTGTATTAAACCAACTGGTGATATTTGTTATCCCTATATTGCAGCCAGAAATCATCCTTGGCACACGAATGCTAGATATAATCTTAGGAATGGCGAGATATATCAGTGGAATAGATGGATGGTACCCATATGATGTATCACTGAATATGATCCGCAATGAATTTCATACCCGTATTCACGAGGATTGTGAAGCTTACGAGGTACAAGCTGTAATTTAGTCTATGTTTTCAAGGTAAGAGGTGCGAAAGCGAAAGTCTTTTTGTTGCTTCAGACGTTGGAATATTGAGGCCAGAGTCTTGTTCTGTGTTCACACAAATTTTCATATTCATATCTGTCTACATTCGGAAGTTATGACGATATAAAGAATTAGAAATTATATATAAAGGGGTTTGACCGTAAAATCAAAGTTTGAACTAAAGTTTGTCCAAACTTTGATTTCACGGTCAAAGCCCTTTTAATTCTAAATTCGTAAATTCGCCACAATTTTGCAATGATGACCGATATGAATGTGAAAATTTTCGTGAACTCCAAAATTTGTATGCAGAACGAGATATAAGCCTCAAAAATCCAGAATCTCAAACAACGAATACCTCCGTTTTTGCGCCTTTATTCTTGAAAAGGTGGATTTAGTTCTGTTCAATTTTCATTAACAAACATCATTAACTATATGTTACTAGATACGAAGTACACTAGTTAAGGGACCGGTCATTGTTTCTTGCTGGGGAGTTGGTGGAGGACGTCTGGAGGGGGTGCCTTACCCACTTAAAGAGAGGGGAACGCAAAATACAGTATTACCCCGCCACTAAGAAACTGACTCGTAAGAAACTGCAGCCTGCCAGATGGCACCAAATCTACCCTGATATAAGAAACTAATCATCCTGAAAATTGCTTTCTTGAAGATAATTTTTTGATTGAAAAAAGTTGTATATAAACTTTGAAATAATACAAATACAAAACTTATTATGTGTGCATTTTGATTCGGCACATCTCAGATTCGGTTGCTGACCCAAAGACGCTCTCGTGTCGCATTATGCGACTGAGCCAGTCGAATCTCATTGTTTAGCTCGACCCAAATTAAGATAGCCGAACTCAACAGAGTCAAACGTCGCATTTTGGTCGCGCCGAATACAACTATTTGATTCAGCTCGGCCAAAATGCAACGTATGATCTGGGCCTAACGTGAGTATCTGGCAAGTAAACCATTACTTCCAAGAAATGACATTTTAAGGGGCGCTCAAAGATTGATGTTATCAAGATTATCTGCACAACGAATTTTTGAAGTGAATTAACTGAGATAAGTGGAGGCAGTCTATGAAAAGGAAAAAGAAACTTGTACTCGTTTTATTGTTCCTCTAGCTAATCAAAAGAACTCAGTAACCACACACATGTGGAAATCATGAATACGATAGGCCATTAGTAGAGTACTCAGCCTCCATACGTGCGGGGATTTATCTCCGTTGGTTCTCTTTTTGAACGCGTGAAATTCTGTACAGTGTGCCCAATACTTTTCATTGCTCACTTTATGTATCATACGCTTGTTTGTTATTACAGCATGAATATACATTCCTACTCTACTTGAATCCAAACTGGACTGAAAATATGTACGGAGAGACGATCTTCTTGAATCAGGTTCAAAACCAGAAATTTGACAAGCGCGGAAACGAGACACAAGAAAAAGCCTACGATGTCATAGGTGATTTGTTTTTTCTAGCATGTGGCTCGAATCTTTTCAAGAATTTGAAGTTCAATGTGCAAAATATTATTGTCTATTACTTTCAAACGATGAGATTAAAGGCAAGTTAAGGGCATTGAGTCGTGGTAAATAGCGATTCTCCACTGGAGGTCTGTCTGCTTTCATGTGATCAGTTTGTCTTCATGTGATAAGACATAAAAACTTTGTCTGCTTTGCCCATTGTGAGGTTACAAAATCATGTGTGCAGTTTGAGTAACAGCCAATCGGATTGACGAAGGCTATCATCATGACTCAGCAATTTGTGCACAGTGGGTATACGCGGTCTATTTACCATGACTCAATGCCTTTAAGATTGTCTACACTAATTCCAGAAAGAGCATTTTTGATATCAACATTATTTTGGAATTGCAGCCTCTTTAAGTTTATGAAAGGATCTATCAGAGGAAGTTTATTAAAGGATCTACCAGATGAAGTATTGGAAGCTTCGAGAAAGGTTAAAAGCACCATGAATTCTAAAGTGACTGAGGAAAGTCAAAGTAACTAACACAAGAAATACTCAGTTTTTGAAGTTCTACAAGGTGGTAACAAGCAATAGCTTTCGTGGTTTAAGATTTAGCAATTTGATGACGTCACAACTTCAGAGCTGGCTGAATTTTTTAAAATGCTGTAGCTCTGAAAATGATGGTGACATTAAAACGCTCTTTCAAGAATTGTGGCAAATGACTAACACTTCCCATGGATCGTTCATTTGAAAGAATTTGGCAATAAGCTTTTGCAAATCTAATTTTAAAGTTTTGCAAAGATTCGAGCTCCACGCTGTTTCTTCTCGATTTGATCATTATGAGAAAAAAGGATTCAAATTTTTAAAAAAGTTGGTGTGAAGTTATATTATCTATGTGTTTGAGTTGAATTGTTTGAAAAGAAAATGGAAGTGTACTTTTAGACTAGACTCATTCCAAAATTCTCTTGTTTCGCTCCCCCTGCAGACTTGTCGCTACAACTGAAGCGATGACAACAACAACAACAAGCGAAAGTTAGAGGGACTTATGTAATGTAGTCTACTTTTAGACTTATATGCCTTTCCATTCCTTGTTTCCATGTGTTCTTTGATTTACTGATATCACTTGGTCAACAGGGACTCATAATATTACACTTAAAAAGTCGACGATTCCATCAAATTCATCACATGAGTCACCGCCGCTGGTCAACGATCAATCGAATTCGCACAAATTCCAATCACGCTGTTCAGGAGCAAAATTGATTGTTTCTGTCCACATAATACGTAATGTGTCGTAGCAAAAAATGAACACCATCTTTATTTACATTTTAGATTCTATGTTCAGTTTTCTATGGAGTTATAGAGTTTTGAGTATCTTTAAACAGAAATTGTCGGTCGCTATTGCCATTCATACTTCGCTACACACTTCACTGTTACTTCCTAGTCTAAAGTACAAGAAGCCCAGTTGCTAAGTTCACTAAAATCGAAAACTTTCCGACGAAAAAGTTTCGGAAAAACGACTTCGTATAATAAACTTTCGGACGCTTGCTCGTGAATTTCGGACAAAAAAACTTTCGGGCAAGCACGACATCAAAAACAAGCATGATGCCAAAATGTATGATAAGAATAATTGTGATTCTATCAGAAATATCAACTTACTCTAGGTACATGGTGATCATCACATCTACAAGGGCATTTGAATGTAATTTTCGTCAGACTGATCAATGGTAAAACTAGCTGTAAACTACATTAAAAGGTGCTGCTATACGTGAAATATTTTCAAGAAATGAATCAAGGAACCAAACTGTTAGATAAGAAGTTCAAGAAACCTTAGGACTACCAGCAAAACATTAATTGACACTTTAGTGTAGTGATGAGTTTAAAACTTTCAGACGAAAAAACTTTCGGATTCCATTAGATTTCGGACAATAAACTTTCGGACAAAATTTTGTCCGAAAGTTTGATTGTCGGAAAGTTTTCGATTTTAATGTAGATGCTGTATTAATGCCTTCTGCCCAGTATGAACGTCCTGTGCAGCAGGAATGAAAACCGACTCCGATCAATGACTATTTTGTATTTTAGAAGGGACGTTAACAATAATCCTTTACATTTTCAAAGCACAATGTTTCTTTGTGTATCTAATTCACTTCGAGTACGGAGGTTAGTGTAAACACTATGGTTAGTGTGAAGAGAATGCTGCTTTGTTGCGGCGTTAGCCGCAAAATATCTTCAAAGAATCAGCAAGTTGCGATATCTCATTTTATCCATTTCTTTCTTTCTTTCTGTCTCTCGGTTTATGGAAATACGTCTATCCTGGAATTCACTTTGCTATCAATAACCTATTTTTATCAAATAATAGTGAAAAGGTCCGAGGCGGTGTCATCAAAACTTCTTAATTGTCTCTTATCCCATGGAATGAATGCATGTTTGTCTGACTTCGTTATGGTCTTGAGACGGTTGGCGGGGAGACGAGAAGTGATGTTGTGATGCAATGCCAACAGAACTGAACTTACTGCACGAATGAGGGGTTGCGAGTCAGGAAAGGGGAGGAGCAAAGTCATCTAGTAATGTCAATAGAATGCGAAAAGCCTATTACTTTTATCCCACTCAATATGTTGATGCAGTTTGTTCCCATTTCCCAAAACGCTACACTCACTAATTGCTATTTCTAGTTTTACAATACAAAAGTTAAATACACAAAGAAAATAGCACTGAATGTAAGTGATAATTGTTAACTTCATTCTGAAACACAAACTAGTCATGTATAAGAGTTGGTTTCATTCTTGCTTCATTGAACGATCATCGCATGGCAGACAGCCCAAAAAAAACATCTATTTAGCCATGTGGGCTTTCTGTGGACAAAGTAGTACGTTTGATTTGCAAATTCTTTTGTAGTGTCTGTAACTCCCAAATATGGTCGCATGGTGATGTTCAAGAATGATATCCCACATTCTGCAAGACCCCCAAGTCCTGATTTTCATGGTACACGTTATACATTTGCTGTGAAGGTATGATAGTTGCTTTGGCTTTTGTAGAATTTGTAAGTAGCCAGTTCATAGGTTTTGAAGCCTGTGTTTACTTCAGGGGCAGAAACTTTCGCGGGCAGCAAGTTTCGCGTTTTCGGCATTTTTCGCGAAAGTTTTTGCCAAGGTATAATCAAAATTAAAAGTTTGCGAAAGTTTTTGCTCGCAAAATTACAGAAAATTCTCGACTCGCAAAAGTTTTTTCTACCCAGTTTTTTTTCTTTTTTTCAAGTTTTTCCTTTGCTGTTCCTTAATCACCCCGATCTTTAGTCTCTTGGGTTGTAAAACCTTGTCAGTTGTCATCGTGACTGTGAGTAGTACTGAAAATGAATAGAAAATTGTGTTTTCTCCCCACTTTTCTTCAGTCGCGAAAGTTTTTTCGCGTGAAAATGCATCTTTTTTCTCGATCGCGCAAGTTTTTGTCGCGAAATTTGCGGGAAAATACGTCATTCACGAAAGTTTATGCCCTTAATTTCGCGAGTTTTTCTTCTCGCGAAACTTTCTGCCCGCGAAACTTTCTGCCCCTAATATCAGTTATGTTTGGTATCGTATTTGGTAGCATAGGCTCCAAACGTTTGATATAAAGTGTTTTTGTGTACGTACGGCTATAATAATAAATGAATACCTAAATTACATTGAATAAAGTGTGCATGTGGAAAAGAGCTTGGACAAAAGACAATAGCTTTCACTCACCCGCAACGCCCACTGTTTTCGATTGGCCGCAGCGATCATTTTCAGCAAATTTCTTGCAATTTTCATCCCTTGGGCAAAAATCTTATCCCAATTTGAAAAAGTACACATTCTTCTGGCACAATAAACTCTTCTTCATTCCGTTAGTGTACTTTTCTCTCCATTTTCTGCAAAATTCGAACCGGCAATTTTGATTTTAAAACTAGAAGTCCTTGGCAATCATAAGTGCTTCAGTACGGCATTCGTTTGATCGTACAGGCACTGGCCTTAGTATCTGCAATATTGCATATGCCTCGTACACGATATCAAAAAAGTACACATCGAGGCTAACAGAGTACACTTGGCTGGTCTTTTTGATATGAAAAATGTCATCTTTACTTGGAAAAAGTTACAGGCATTTTCACAAAGAAGTTTAGAAATTTTCTTGTAGCATTGAGAGAAGTTTACCAATCGCCCTTTCATTGTTCGGCCATTTCATCTAATAACAATGCGTGGCTGCGCAGTACTTCCTAGGGAGCCGCAGATAGCAAATGTCCAATTCCTTGGCAGCACTTTTTCGTATGGTATAGAATAGAGCTTAAAATGCTATACCGGGTGAATCAAAAAAAAGTTTAGGCATTTGAAAGGCTGTGGAATAGAAAGTATGTGAGCGATATTGAAGGTGTTGTGGCGCCGTGGTGTAATCCTCTGACATTGCAGCCAGAATAGTCAGGCGGAGTGGGTTCGAGTCCCGATAGAGCCCCACCACTTGAGCGTCATGACAAGGGGTCGCGGACTCGATTAGGTCTGCTCTATTTCTGCGATCCCAGCGCTTGGCGCTGAAAAACGCAACTTCACCTTCACCTTCACCAACTTCACCATATTCAAAACTAAAGTGTTAATGCTCAAAGGCTAACGTAGATGTCAAAATTTTGTTTGGTAAAATCTAACATCTTTAAGACTCTACAGTAATCAAAATGCTTGCAAGGGGTTTGTATGGGAATCGAGAATTCCACATTCTATTCTGGTCCATGATTTATGTGGCATTGAAGTTTACATTGCCAGTTTGAGATGCTTGAATTCGAATTTCAATAGAAGGTAAATCATGGACCAGAATGAATTATGGAATTTTTGTTGAGTTGGCGAAAAAAGGTTAAGGTGGGTGTAAAATTGTATGACCTGTTTCTTAAAACTGAATGGTTTCAAAGAAACTTTAGGTGCATATCCACAATTCTACCGTTGGACTTTTCAGAAATTTTGAATATTTTTTGAAATTACAGCGCATTCAAAATTTTGCATTATTTTAGGATGTGACGTCATCAAATCTCTAAATCATAAACCAAAAGAGCGACGTTGCTTGATACCATATTGTAGACATCCATAAACTATGGTTTTCTTGAAAATTGTTTCATGCTGCGTCAGTTTAGAAATTGCGACGGTTTTAAGTTTTTGAAAATTTTACTTGAATTTTCGAAAAAGAGGAAAAACACTCCAATTGTAAAAATATCCAAGATTTCAAAAAGTTTAACGGCAGAATTATAGTGAACTAGCTAAAGTTTCTTCGAAGCCATTCAGTTGAAAGAAGTACTTCGTTGAATTTTGCACCGACGTTCTCAAAGATTTTGAGCATTTGCTATGAATTTAACGATTGTACGCCACTCCAAAAGAAATACAGTGAGTCCCCACATTTAAGAAACCACCCAAAGAAACTTTTTAGGCTACTGAAAAATGATTAGCCTCCCTATTATAAGAAACTCTAGAGGCTCACACACAAACTAAAGTTTCTTGTATTTTGATTAACACTAAATTCTTCATTTCATTCAAAGCAAGAATTCAGAGCATTCAATTTCATGCAAAGTTGATAAAAAATTGCTATTAAGATATCTCTGATTTTAACAGGTTTTAACCTAAACTTTATTAATGTTCTTGACAATCATTTATAACACACACATATGACTAAATATGGCTAACATATCTATAAATAGCCACATTCGGTCGTAACTTATTTGGTAAGACTTTACAGAAAAGAAGTAAGAAACTTAATAAACTTTGACGTGAAGAACTGAGAACCATCTCAGATATTTTAGGCTAAGGTGTGAAAAAGTGTTTTTTTTTAAATGGGGGACCTTACTGTATCTTCTGGCTTCACGCCACTGCTTTGTTTGTTCAGTTCTTTCGAAATCGAGGGTGAGTTTCTGGAGTGAGACTATCGGATTCACCTATTTACATTCTTCATATCACTTTAACGGTGGAATGACGTTACTTAGCTGACTTCCTTAGATCGTAGTCCCCTAGCCCTCCCTTTGCGCCACCACCGACTGTGTTAGCTAACTTTGTTCTTTTAGCTTAAATCAATGAAATTAGCTGTTTCATACCCTAAAAATGACTTATTTTCTGTAGAATCTACACTCTTAATTGCACAACTACAGTAGCTTGTTATAAAGGTTTACGTAAACTATTTTTCTAGCTTAAATTAATGCAACAAGCAGTTTGACGCCCTAGAACGACTTATTTTCTGTAGAATGTACATTTTTAACTAACTTGTTATGAAGGCTTTGTAGTTTTAGCTTAAATTGATGAAAAAAGCAGTTTTATACCCTTGGAGCCACTTATTTTCCTATAATTGTAAGAAGGCAAAAAAAATCACAAAAGTACTTTGATCCTTTGGTTTTTAACTTGAATTTGAATCATTCAAATCTGCGAAGTACCCTTGATGCTATGAATTTTCACAAGTGGGAACATTTTCTGGCTCAACTGGCAGGGCCGCCGAGAGGGGGGAGCAGGAGGGACAATTCGCCCCAGGGCCTCAAGGTCTAAGGGGCCTCATAATTTAAGATTTTTAACATTTTGACTGCAAGAAATGCTCTGGAATGTATTTTAAGCCAATTCAAGTGGCATGCTCGAAAATATTTTTTGCTCGCTTCGCTCCCAGGGGGCCTCGTTTCTCACTTTTGCCCCTGCGCCGCCAAAAGCTCTCGGCGGCCCTGTCAACTGGTAGTAAATCATATATGAATTGTATGTAGTGGAAATCTAGAATATATGGCATTTATGAAACTTAGGTGAAATAAAATTTGAGACGGACTTTAATTAATAGCGGTCAAATTCTTATCTTCCATATCCAGGTTTCAAAGACAAAGTTAATTGGCCTAGCCAAAATTCTTCGGGAAGTGTTAGAATGGAAACAAGGGGACACAGGTGAAGGAGGTGCATTATATCAGAAAATGCTGGCCGAGGAACGAACCCTAGAATATACTTTGACACCGGAAGAAATGATGCAGAATATTGTGAAGTATCGGAAAGAAAAAGATAATGTAACGGCCATGGAGAGGGAATCAACTGCGAACGCTTTGCTGAGAAAGGTATATTTAGGTCCAAATCAGCCATCCCTTTGATTTTGTCCTGAAGCATGCTGGGTAAGTAAAAAAAGGATGAAACATTTCACAGCCTCGCATGTAGGCAATTAATTCATCAGAAAAGATGACTTTTTACTTGAAAAATAATGTTGCAAAATATGTCGAGCTTTACTGTTCATCAGGTGTGAAAGTAAGGCAAAGGGGCATTCATAGAGCGATAGATTAGAAAAGCAAATTCAAGTGGTATAAAAAGGATTAAGAGAACACCGACAGAATTCGGCATCGATTGAGAAATGGAATGCAAAAGAAAATTAGATATCTTTTTAAAGAATCAAATGAAAAAGTAATGAAATAGAAAGATAACCAATACAAATGAATCGGGATTCTGATTCAAACACTTTCCCATTTTTCTGTTTTTCCCGATCCTGATTTAGGCCCTGTTTACACAAGATCGGATCCAAATGGATCCGTTCTCAATCTGTAACGGGTCGGCCTAGCGTTTACAAGTGACTCAACGGATCCAAACCCATTTGTATCTGCTATCCGTACCCAAATAGGATCACTTTGGAAAGTGATACCGTTCGGATCCGATCTCAGAAAGGTCTCAACTGAAAAGCACGACTAAATTGAAAAGCCTTTGCTGACATTTCAAAGAGGGGAATCAGAGATGAGACAGAGTCTTTTAGAGTGCAAAATTTCAAAGGATCTGATGAAAATAAGACAAAACGTTACCAGAGGCTGCTAAGAGTTCATAAAATCCAAATTATCGGATCGCGTGTAAACCCAAACAGTTAGCTATGGATCGGATCCCGTGTAAACGCCCCTCAGAAGGTGGATCGGATCTAAATGGATCCAATTCCACTTGGATCAGATCCTGTGTAAACGGGGATGCAAACACTTTTATAAAGTCACTTGTAAATCGAGAAATCGAGACTTATTTTAACGAACTAGATTTGGTTAGGTAAGTTGACATAATAACCACACAATGATGATCAGCTTCAAGGAATCTGATCAGTAGTGAAAAGCTACAGGCTTCAAAACGTTTTAACTTTTTTTTTTGTTTACCCGGTATGTGAGCAATGAAAGGCTTGAAAGTAACTAAAATTGCGGGTATCCCCAAATGTTTCCCTGTTTGAGCAGTTTCAGAAAATAACCATCGTCTCATCGGAGAACGATTTGAAAGGCTGTCTTTCTCACCCTAAAGTCTGTCCCTTAAAGGCTCATCGCTGACCATGATCCGTCGTGGTGCCAAAGGCGACTTTCGTGTTATTGTCTGTCCTTTTTGGCCTAAATTCCCTTTGGCTTGCTTCTTATTCGGCGCACAAATGATGTTGGTTGTCAGCGAGTCTTTGTAGGCTGACTTGGATCCATGTACCATATGATTAATGCTATTTCCCCCGATGAAACACCGCTAAGACATGTACTTTCCGAAAACACTCAGCTTGAGAGGCCGTGAACAGAGATGGCGCCAGGGACGAAATGTTAGGGGGACAGCAACTGTCAGTGCCGATGGCGAGTAAAACCAACAAACTTTTTACGGACCACACCTTTCAGATTGGCTTAAAGTTCGACTACAAGCAAGGAAGTGAAGTGCCAACACTGGATATCAATTTTCATAAATTCAAGTGCTGACGGGGGGGACTCAGTTAATTTTTTTGGGGGAGGGCTCGTGCCCCCTAGCCCCCGCTCGCGCCATCCTGACCATGAAAAAAAGAAAAATCTAGTGATAAAGGTGTGTTATGTTCCTTCCATGTTTTTTATCGTTTCTTTTCGATATAAACATTATCTTGATTTTGCTCTTTGTTGCAATTCAAGCTCTGCACTGTTGGAATTTTACTTTTTGTGGCTCTTGTGCAAACTTTCACGCAATTTCCTAAAATGACAGCTCAAGTTGGGAGGCTTGTCTTTTTAGCACATCCCCGGTCGTTATCATGAAGGAAGTAATTTTAACCCTAGTTTACAGCTTTGCCTTGACCTTCTGTGTCTCTTTGCGTGCCACCTTGTATCGAGCTAAAGCACGCTGCAATTTTTTGATGAATAGGTTTCGGTAAAAACTTTAACAAGTACTATCTGGAGTTAGTTTGTCTTGTGTTTTGATTCTGGTTTATAATTTGTAATACATAGCTGAATAGAATGCAATTTTATATTTGATATCAATAATTGACCTTCATCGCACAAGTGACAGGGTTTGAAGCATTAATTATTTTTTGTCGTTTAGCTGTTTTACTGTTTTAGTCGTTTGTAGCTGTTTTTTAACTTAGCAGTAGTACATGCATTTGTCATGAGAAACTCTTTTTAAGAGAGTCACCTTTTCGTTCACCAAAAGATAAGAAGTCCCAGTAGTAGGAGATACTACAATAGAAACTTACGTATTTTGTCTAGGAATTTAAAGAATACTACTGCTTGTTCGCTATATTTTGTTACTCGTTGTTACTTGTGCAATGTTCTGACAGTGGGATAGTTTCATAGAACCCGCCACGAAAATGCTCGTAGCGGCAGCATACGAGCTCCTATACTAATAACAGAACCAAGAATCTGGACCCGTCTAAGAACCCTTGAAGACCCATTCCATACTCAAAATCTGGCGATTTTGCAAAGTTTTTCTGATAGCGCAGAGTGAAATCAAATGTTAAGATGGAACTGAAATACTGTACTAAGGAAACTAAGAGTTGGGTAACTAAATAAAGAGGGAGTAATGCCTACCACTTATAGGCTATGCCGACTGTGCTTCTGCATGATATGCCAAGAAAGGTTGCAAAATTTGGTTGGTCTTTGTGTGTGTATCAAGCTGTCTGAGTGGCTAGGGTACTGCTGGCATGGCGGTGGCTTCCGAACGGCATGTTGTGTCTGGAAATCTCGAGTCTTATGTAGAGATCGCGCAAGAATTAGTCCAATCAAGTAACTTGTAAATGTCTCGATGGTCAAAAACTGACTGTATGCTACTCATCAGCTATAAACCCACAAGGATATTTCGAGCCTAAATTCGTAATTTCCAATGAAAAATACACGTATTCTTAAAAATTCTACATTAGAGTATGCTTTCAGTGTGTCGCTATGGGCAATGATGTACCGTGTTTGTAGCTTAGAAATTAAACTTCATTACGTCGACTCGATATCACTGCTTTCCTTCGTTGTTTTCTCTTCGGCCCAAGCCTAACCAGTCCTAAAAATCAAATTCAAATTGCTCCTGCGCGTCTGATCAGGTAGCTCGTACACAGCATTCATCCTCGTTTCAAACTGAGGAAGTTTGAAACGAAGATGAACGCTGTGTAGGAGCTACTTGTTCTGACGCGCAGGAGCCATTAGAATTTAATTTCTAGGACTTGTTAGGCTTGGGCCGAAGGCTACTTTTATTACTTATTTTTTTTATTCACTACCAGTCAATCCTGGCTTCCCTGTGCTACATGCTGAACGTTTTCTAATCGGTCATCTTCCCTTCTTTCCTTCCCTTGTTAGTTCTCAAATCTCCACTAAAATGCATTCGGACAGTTTTAAAGAGCGATTGCAGATCACGTGGTTCCTCTGCCACATATTCGTAGCCACCAGAGGTCGAAAATGCCCGGCAGCGGTCGGCTCGCAGCAGGTTTGACCTTATTTCTCAGGAAATTTCCAGCATCTCAGGAATGCTAACGTGAAAACAGTTTTCTGTTTCTTCTACCCATTTGCAAGCTAAATTTTCGTGATACTTTTTAGTCTGAATGGTTTCTTTTAACACCGGCTGACCCAATAAAAATTGAACGTAGTTTGAAAATCGCTTAAGTCAGATCATCTTTTTCAAACACAGAAATAGCGAATATTGCAATTCCTCTTAATGCGAACGGGAGATTCCATTGATTAGAATTTTGCTGAGCATATTCCAGTTCTTGTCCCTCAGAGCATCGAGCTCAAATCTTTGAAAAGATGGATACAAAATTCTTTTACAATTTTCTTTAAAGTAAAGTGCTGGAAAGGAACATAGGGTTATTTGTTATGTATCTGCCTTGGCATTGCTTTGATATCTTGCCTAGTTTAAAAAAGGCGATATTTATTGATTATAGCCTCAAGGCTGTGACATCATCAAAAATCCTTAATCAGAGGAGCTACCGATTTCTGCTTGCCACCATATTGTAGGCACCAAAAAAATGTACGACTTTTTGAAGATTGTATTAATTTTTCAAAAGTGATTTAAGGGATCATCTCCAAATTGTCGTATAGGTTTTATACGAATTGATACGAATTCAATCATATGCGTGAAAGGTGTCATACGATTTCATTCGTATAGCTGCATTAGAGATAAGAATTGTATACGAATTGTTTGATTTTTAAACGATCCATGACACGAATTTGATAAGAATTTGATACGATTTTATTACGAATTGTGTATACGAATTGCGTATATGATTTTCATACAAATTGTGTTTACGAATTGCGTACGAATCACATACGAATTGTATACGAATTTATACGAATTCTAAAGGTGACGATTCGAATTAATTCGTATGCGGCTAATAGAATATCATATCAATATCGCATAATGCTACGAAGTCCCTATACGAATTTGATACCAATGTTTGGAGACGATCCCTAAGATTTATAACGATTTAATTTTTTTTGGAAATATTCGATGAAGTTTCATGAAAATTTACCAGAATGCTGCCATTTTGAAAATAATCAAGATATCAAAAAATTGCCACGGCCAATTTACAGCAAATTACCCTATCTTCCTGTCAAGTCATACAATTCAAAGAAAAATGTCATACAATTTTACACCGACCTTTTCAAAGCCTTGGAAAGATTTGAGCAACATCCCGTCTCTCAATGGTACGTATAACTGTCATATGAACTGTGCGTGGACTTGCAGCAGCATCAAGCATAAAGTTTGTACTTGCATCAAGTCTTTGCCATCTTGCGAGATAAGTGGAGACAAACTGAACAGATGTTCAAGTCGTTACTGCGGCTTGCCAGTACACAGACAGGCACATAGGGTAACTCACTCCAAAATCTCGTAAATTTAGGTAAAGAATCCTAACGAATCGGCAACAATCCCAAAAATCTCCAGAAATCTTATTTTAATTCATTATCTGGTTGTGTTTCCCAAAGTACGTTAAAGGATATCTTCTGAAATCTAAAAACCTTGAAATCTCGTACGCCATTTTGGAGTGATTCGCCCCTCGGACAGGCACTTAATGAAAGTACACACGAAGTTAAGCTAGCCTGAAGATCTAAGCGAAAGCATCCTAAAATACCGTTCTTTGTCAATATTAAATCTTTTGTCCTTCATTTTCTTGTATTTTGAGTATTTATCAGTAAGATATTCTCTGTTACCATCATTGCCCATCGTGTCATATTTTCCTTCTTCTAGTTCTTGCAACAGTTTATATCCTTTCATTCCCTCCTCCACAAAGTCACCCAGTGTCTCTCGCAGCATTTTTGCAACAGCTATTTCAGGTGATCTACTAACCTGCAATACGAGGAGAAGAATCAATGTACCGGGTGCAAGAAAAAAGTTTCTTTGTTTGTTAGTTAACGTGAATGACTCGGGCTTTGTGATGACAAATTACATGGCTATACCGTAACAGCTCTAATAAGCCCTCCTTCTCCATTAAGCCCCCCTCTCTAATAAGCCCCTCCCCTCTCTGTAAAAATTTGAAATAAGGCCTCTATATTAAGCCCCCCCCCCTCACTCGTACGAAATTCTAGAATTTACCAAATATTTTCCATTTAATTTGCCTCAAAGCCTTGCATGTTAACCTTAGTATGGTTTTGGATAGAAACTGTGTCGAATTTATGTGTTTGAGTTGACTTGCTACAAGTCTCAGTTTTTAATCTCAGAATATCTCGACCTTTCCGCAATGACAATGGGAATAGAAACAAAACGAAGACTTCTATCAAGTCAAGTGTTTGAGCCGTAAAATTGTATGTTCATTTCGCAAGATATGGGATAAAGAAACTGAAAAGCTACCAAATATACATGTCATTTGATTTTTGAATATGCCCCCTCTCTAGTAAGCCCCCTATCTAATAAGCCCAACTCTGGAAGGTCCGAAATTAAATAAGCCCCCCGGGGGAGGCTTAATAGAGCCTTTACGGTAAATAATGGCTGTTGCCTATTGACGAATTGTTATCACGATTTTTGTTGACGAATATTATCGTAATGACGAATAATTTCCCATCAAAGCTGTTTGAGGTGAGTTCTTTTTGTTACAACGCATACGAGTCGCAGGACGTCTTTTCGGCTGAAGGTAATGAAACTATTTCTTAAGAGCTTTGAGCTTTAGACATTGAACTGAAAGCAACATTCACTCAACGCAAACTTTATCATTTGTAGAAGCCCAGTGGCAGCGATTTACTAGATTTGTATCTGCAATTTACCACAACAAACCACTATCTTCAGCCTCCCTCCTTAATAGACCTTTTAGCTATTCTGCAAAAGAGTCTGGATCGAGCGATATTTTTATACATTTTTATACACGAGGCTCGACTGAGTGGCGTTAGAGCTTCTATCAGTATTGTGCACATTCGAAAATTCTACTAAATGTAATGAAATATCGTTCGATCCAGCTTCTTTTTCAGAATAGCTAAAATGTCTATTGTCAAAATAGTCATTTATTAGGGGCATGACAGCTAATTGGAGCCTCGATAAATTTCAACTTACCTTAACAGCAAATGTGTATCGTGCAGCCAGAAAGTCGGGACTAGGTGGTCTTGCAGAGTGCTCAATGATGTTTCGAAACATGACAATTCGTCCAAACTTCGGCTTCACAGCACCTGTAATGAAATGGCTTTTTCATTCTTTCCTGTTTCAGGCATCTCAGAAGAGTGCTGACAAACTCCTGTTTTGTCTCAGAATAGGAATATACTGCAAATAAAATTGAATCTGTCTGATAAAATCGGCCACGCCCTCCTGAAATTATGAGAGGTTTCTGGAGAACGCCCTTAAAACAACCTTTAACAACGGAGTATGTAATATACGTGTATGTGCTGCCCACACGGGTGGGTTTTCTGGGCCCAGGGCTCTCTGAACCAGGGTCCTTAAGCCTGGTTTCCATTTGATCGCAAGGATCGCTGGCGACGCAAGGATCGCACAAATTTGTGACCAGCAACTGTCAGCAATCCTTGCGTCATGTAGTTTCCATTTATCGCAACGATCGGATAAATCTTAAAAGTTTGGCGCCAAATCCAATTCTCACAATGGCGGTAAAAGATAACAAAGAAATATCTTTTGAAACGAAGGCCTCAATCGTTGAAATTCATGCTCAGTCGGCTTCCCTTTGACGCAAGGATCGCTGCGATCGCAGAGATTGAAAATTTCCTATCTCAAACGCAAGGATCGCTGGCAACGCAACGATCACTGGCAAACTGAACAAGACAGCTTCCATTACGACGCAACGATCGCTGGTCACAAATTTGTGCGATCCTTGCGTCGCCAGCGATCCTTGCAATCAAATGGAAACCAGGCTTTATTTGGCGGATTTTCCTTAAACATGAGTGGGTCTTGGTGAAATTCGCAAAAACTATAGTAAAAAATGAGTAGTTTTCCGCAAAAATTAATCATAAAAGTGGGTATGAAAGCAAGTGTTCCGCAATTAGAAGAGGGTACCTTTCTGAAAGTCGGACGGCGGCCACCGTCCATCCACAAATCATGCACCCCCCTCCCGAACTCTTTGGGGAAGGTGAAAGTAACGTTCTTGCGAGCACTAAATATATTCCAGGCAACTGCATGCTCCCGTGAGGGTAGCAAGTGCTAAAACACTTGACAAAGGACAGAGTTTGTAACATTATTTGCTTTTAATTGACATTGCAATTCAAAGCAGTTAGCGACCGTAGACAAAATAAATTCTCATAACCAGTGATTGAAATAACTTCTCATAACCAGATATAACAGTGATAGAAGCCGAACGTGTAAACTTGATTGACTCACCCGATATTTACTTACCAAGTGTTTCATACTTTTCATTTCCAGCCTTGAACCCCTTCTTCCTTTTGCGGCTTTTATTTCGTTCTTCAAAGAATATCGTTTCTCCATATCTGTCTTCACTCCATTCTGGGGTCAGATACATTAGAAATGTGTACTCGTGCTACAAGAGGAGATGAAAGTATTGATACCGGGTTTCACAGCTGAGAGCATAAATATCACTACCAATGAATCCGGAAAATTTATGAAAAGGAAATCCACAAATACGGTAACTTCGAAAGAAATGAAGGAGATTACCGTTAAATGAAGTTTGCAAAAAACGCACCTATAAATCCGCAAATCAATGGAAGGAAACCGTGAAAAACCATAGCTGGCATAACTCTGGATTCCACAGTAAAAAGGTACACCGAAGCTGGTACAATCCCATCCAATCCTGCACCATGGAGTTTTTAAGCCGCACCCCCCCCCCCCCAATCTTAGAGGTACACATTTACATCTCTATAAATTTTCAACGTGTAATGCCAAAACGAAATTCTGAAAAAACGATCTGTTCTAGAATTCGAAGGATCAAGAGTATCTCTATAATTTGCATTTAGTTATAGTGGTGCAGTTGTAATTCAGGCAATAAGCGAAGCGACAGCAATATACCCATAGGGTTGATTTGCAAGTACGATATGCACTGCACGAACCTCTCTCTCGTTACAATCTGTGTGTATGCGAGGATGATGATTATGTTGAATGATGTTCATCGATACGTCATAGGGATGCCAAGAAGTTTCGTTGCTCAAGTACGATGCTACAAGCTTGACATACTGCCATACTTTGCTTGAAGGAAAAAGCTCGGCCTAAGGCAAAGAATAGGGCACGATGCTGTGAGGAATTTATATCTGCATTCGGTGAACAATAGACAATTGCCCTGTGGGAATTGTTTAACATGATCCTGGGCTCCAAATCGTACATCAACCAATCAAGTCACTCAAAGTTCCTACATTAGAACCAAAACGTTTTTAGCTTTGCCTGGCAATGAAGCTCAGTTCTCAAGTTTAGTAACTGAAAGTAAAGTATGATAGAGGGAAATATACTAAATAGTGCTTTAGATCTTTTGCCACGTCAAATCCATTATCTTTGGTCAAATCTTCGAAATCAACATACAATCTGAGGAGCCAAATACACAAATTTTAATGCACTTTTAATCCTTGATCACACAAAAATTAACACTTGAATAGTTTGTTGAAAAAGGGGGAAACTTATTTGCAATTCTAATTTCAAATAGGCTTGGAAGGGACGTTCTCGTTACAGCCGTTAGGCTAAACAGAAATTCACAGTACAGTACAGATGAGCATTACTTGCTGTTTTCCCTTCGTTTGAGATCGAGTCACTGCATAGCTTTTTAGTACATGGTCGAAAAGTAATGTTTCATAATATGTGTATATGCAGTGTTTTGGCATTGCTATCTTATATGTATTGTATCGCCGTTAGATAAAAACTACTTACTGGCACTTGTGCAACCCAGTTCACATTGTCATGCCCTTCGTCATATGCAGGATCATATACATTGAAAACATATGAACTGTCGTATTGGAAAAAGTATTTTCTCAAGGCAAAGAGAATGTCTTTCGGTACAACACCATCAAATACTGCCACCACCCTGTTTTCACTGTCATAAAACTTCTTCGTTACATGTTTGTCAAGATCAATTTTGCTTATTGATTCATCTGTGACGTTTGTTAGAGGAAACGGTTCTTTGGCAATGAGATCTCTTGCTATCTTCTTTTCCTGAATAAAAACCACGTGTTCAAAGAAAATAACTGCAACAAAGGACGGCAATATTTGCAATTTTTAGATTATAGGAAATGTTCTTCCAAAAGTTTAAAGGGAGTACAAAGACCAGCATGCTTTGCGTGAAGTCAGCATCTTGCTCTCCACAGCTTTCAGAATAACTGACTGTACGAAATTCACAAAAACAAAAACAAACGATGGCAAAGGCTGCTGGTCTTTGTACTCCCTTTAAAATTCTACCAAGTGCAGAAAAAATTTCGTCATGAAGCTTTATCAATCTCAAATTTTTGTGGGATTTTAGGAGAATAGCGTTTTAACAATGGACAACACAAACATGTACATTGGACTCTAATTGTATGTGGATTTGAAATACAGAAATGCACTAAAGTCAGCACGCTAATTTCAAAAGATGTCGTTTTGTTTTCAAACTCCTGTGGGTGGATACTTTTGCAAATCTGGCAGATATGCAAAAATTATTTGTACTTTATCACAAGCCACAATCATTGTAAATAGTGTCAGGAAATGCCTTTAAAAAGTATGCATAGATTTTATGCAAGTTGTTGAGCTTGCTTCGATATTTTCTATGCCTCTTGCATTCTTACAAAAGTGTATGGAGCTATTCTTGAACATATGTACACCATCTTGTGAATTAAGAAGTGAATTGTGAATGAAGAATCACATTTTACAGTATACAGAGGGTGATGTGGTCAATTTAGTACAACAAAACCATAAAATTTTAGAGTACATTTTTTCTTTTCAATAAGATAAAAAGGTCCTATTAGCAACTTGTATTCCAATAATGATAAGTTTCTACTTTATATTCACCAACCTTGAAAATAAGGTTTGATTCATCAAATTTGCTTTTGTCAGTAGATGCCTTGATAAAAAGACTATATTCCCCAGAGAACTGGTTCATACTTGGTGGTTTGAATATGAAGTCAGTTGTGTCATTCCATATAACGACTCTTCCAAATTTAGGATGAACACTTCCAAAGATGTCACCTTTTCCATCGTAAAACACAATTTCACTGTAATCATTCTTTCTAAAAACTTCTGTCAAGAAGATTCTGATAAGCAAATCTCCATTCTTCTTTCCTAAATATGAACAACAGTTCTATTATATTCTATTGTTGCCTTTACATTTATTAGTTTTATGGCTACAGGGCAGTGTCTTGCTCTAGGTATTATTGTTAGTAGTGATGCCAGCTCTGAAAACTCCAAAAGAAGAGGGGGGAGGAGAATTTGATGTGATTTTTCAGTCTAAAGGTATACCCAACTTATCATATGATTTTATGGCATTTTTCTTTGACAATGTTTACTGACTTTTGGGAGCTTTGCTGCCACTGGGTAATGTTAGTAATATGGTAAAGAGTAATTTGTCAGTTACATCAAGTAATATGTTATTGTAGCTTTTTATTGCATTTTATGGAGAAAAATCTTTTAACGGAATCTTTTCAAAATAAGTCAGGAACAACAAGAGTACAGTCAGAGCACTGGGCACATTATTTCATGTCAGGAATATAAATATGCCAAATACTTTTTCAAGCTCTACAAACCCACCAGTGAAGGTGTTTCATTATTCCCATATAAAGAATAATGTACAGTCATTTGTTTCAAAGCAACAAGGAGTAAACGATGAAATTTTAACAAATTGCTTCACCCACTGACTTCTAGCAATGAGCTATTGATCTTACAAGATGGAAATTATTGTTTTGAAATCAATCAGTCACAAGTTTGCAAAAACTTTCAAATGCATGTGAAAGTCCCCTACGGTATCAAAATTAAATTTCTTTTCTGAAAATTTAAGAGATTTTAGAATATCTTCTGAATCAAATGTTTGATTATTTTCTAACTTCTGAAGTTGGCTATCTATAAGCTTGCAAAAAACAGCATGACAATAACAGATACAGTTTCTGTAAGCCTACACAAGCACCTGAACATAATTTTCTGCCATTTCCCTCCCCTCTCCTACACAAATGATAAAGCATGAATTATCTAATTTTGGGAGTTCAAATTTCATTTTTTTTTCAATGGAGGTAAAATTATTAAAATCTTTCAACTATTTCAGTTTAAAGAATTCTGATTAGAATTTGCACACTCTGGTACCTTTTTGGACAGTAGGGAAGTCACCACGATTAATCAATACTCCATGTGATTCATATGGAAAATATTGTTTCCCCTCAAACACTGAATGCAATCTTTTCTCCAACGTTTTCCAAATCTTTGAATGCATGAAATCTTTAGGAGAAAAGGCTGCAATCCAATGAAGATCCCCATTCTCATTGCTCTGCATTCCCTCATATTTCTCAGGGTAGATGAAATCCCATGGTGCAAGACGTGTCAGCAGATGTGATGCTGTTGAGAGCGTTTTCTTGCTGAAGACATTATCAAATATCTTCACATTTGAATCACCGTTTTGGAGCACTCTGGTGGGCTGGATTTGCCCGCGATCTCCTAACACCAACAGGGAGGTAAAAAGCAAGCAGATAAAAGGTGACTGTACATATTTCAGTACGTGTTCCATCATCACTGCCGTGTCTGTGATAAAATTCCTACTAAAAGAATCTTGATCTTTTTCTTCGTTAGGCCAGCAGCTCGACGACGACGGGGAGCTTATCACACTTGCAGCATTCGCATATCGCAGGTTGAGAGAGAATTCAAGAACAAACTTCCTGTCGATGTTTTGTTGCTGCACACTTGAAACTCAACGATGATTGATATTTACATGCCAAGCATCCGAATGAAATTGAAACGATTCCTTGTCAGGTTCTTGAGCTTCCGTGTCGAAACTCGAAATATACTTCGCTTAGGCCCAATGAGGAACAGGAAGAAATATCATCGTTTCAGAGCGAGGCATTGCCAGAAATCTGGAAAGGGAGTAAGGGGGTAAGGGAGTTGAAATGAGGAAAGCAAAGGTATTGAGTGATGGAAAAAGTAACATTAGTTAAAGGTAAAAGCTATCGAGTAAATGGTTAAAGAAGGGTGGATGACACAGTGGTAAAAAGAAAGAATAAACACATGTAATGGGGGAAAACTTGGTTGAAATAATCGACTTCACTGTGTGTCGGCTTTGCCAACTTTGTCTATTCTAGCATCATCCAAAGATTTTTTGGAGAGTGAAATACGACAAAGTTAGTCTTATCAGCATTCAAGGCAAGTTTTTTAGCAGCAAAACACTTGTTGATTTGTTTCTGTTGTTTGTTGACTACTTTTTTGCAGTTGATGTAAACTATCAGATTCACATCAGATTCACAGCCCAGGGGGGGGGGGGTACTCCCTAACTTTCAATACGGGGGGTCCATGCCACTATTTCCTTGCTGACCCCCAAATATTGAGCCTAACGTTTTGGGGACCCCAAATATTGATTCCAATATTTTGGAGAGCCACACCAAATCCCACGATTCTTCCTTTTTCAGATTTGTGGACCCTAAATATTGAATTTTTGTCCATATTGTGATTCACAGACCCCAAATATTGATTTACGTAAAATTTCAAACCCCAAATATTGGCATGGACCTCCCCATATTGGAAGTTAGGAAGTACCCCCTGGGATTCACAGTATATGTTTGTGTCATCAGCAAAGAGATAGAAGGATAACTTGTTGCCGAATTTGGAAGATCATTTATATAAATGAGAAAAAGGAGTACACCAAAGACGGAGCCCTGTGGTACACCACAAGTTACATTTAGATTATTTGAGTTTTGGTCATTTACAAACACATACATACTGTATTCTATTGCTAAGGTACAGTTGGAGCTAAACCAGGCTAGATCTGTAACTCGATTGCCCTAGTGTTCAAGTTTCTTTAAGGAGAATTTGGTGGTTCACAATATCAAATGCTTTCTGGAGATCAAGAAAGCTGTTAAATTCAAAGGACATCCAAAACAGTTGTTATCGAAATTGTTCTTGATAGCTTCTGTTAGACTAATCAAAGCATGATCTACTGAGTGAGAAGAACGAAGGCTGAATGTACTTTATGAATCTCAGAAATTGTGCAGGCGTTCCAGCCCAAAGTTAAGTAACTGTTAATAAAATATTTTGATTAAGATTTGATGTAGCTTCCCACTGAAGAAGTGCAGTTCCAGTCAAAAATTAAAAAGCCTTCAGTAAATTTCTTCTGACAGGAACTTTGATGCAGGCATAATGGCTATGATGCAGGTGATGATGATAATGATGTTGATTTATGAAAAATATATGCACTAATGCTAATATACATACGCAATCCATACGCCCTAGAAGAAGCAAAGCTTATCGAGTCTGGGGCGCTTACAATAACTAGAACAGTAACCAAAGGGTTTCTTTTCAAGATGCCAATCCAACTTTCTTCTGAAAAGTTACAGCTTCAACTCCAATTTCAGCTAGATGTTGATTCTGAGGTCTCTTTTTTAGTTCCCGATCCAATATTCCACAGTTGCTGATTCCGCGATTTTAGTACACGCTTTGTTCGAAATGTGACAACAATTTCCGCTATTTTTATTGTTCATTACTTGCTATTACTCATTTGCCGCAAACAGTAAAAAATCGCAAAGGAATGCATTAAATTCTTTGCCACAGAATTCCTTTTCATCCTCAGCGACCAATTGACGTTGTGCTTGGGCCTGAACGAAAGTGAATGAACTCTTGAGTGACCAGATCACAAGAATCGACGTACAACAACAGCCCGCCATTCCATTTCAATCAAGATTTGCAGCCCCTGAAACTGGAGAACGTTGCTTAGAACACATCACCATCCAGAGAACATTTTCAACAGCTCAGATACAACATGGAGCCAGATGGAATACCACTTCGAGCAGCTTATAACGGGTAAGTAATGAAGTGGGAAATCAAATTTAGGCCAATTGGCCTTAGGCCAACAAACTTTGCTAGCTATTATCTGCTGCTATCTGTCTACCTACGTTCTTTGAAATATAATCTATTGAGCAAAAAGAACTGCTGGAACCTGTTGCAATATTTTGCCAGTTTGCCAAAAGCATCAGCAACATCGGCTAATTTGCAATATCTGCAGAAGCAGACATTTACGTTGGAAAATATGCAAGATTTGCGTTATAACAACTTATCTTGCATTTTATTTGTCATGCAGAAACAACAACAAATAGAAATAGATTGTCTTGTGACAGACATTATGTAATCTTTTTCAGGCCAATAATTTGATTATAGGATTTAAATGCCAACCTTTCGACCAAAGAAAACAAAATAACTGAATGAGTACCTAACTAAATTCAAAAGTTGTAAAATGTTGTAAAAGGAAATCTGTGCATTCTGCAAAATGATTAATGTACATTGAATATGCAATGGCCAAAATTACTTTAAAGATAGATTGAAGAAGACAAATTGTCTTCAAGAAAATCCTTGAAAGTGTCAGTCTTAGTCTCCAAAAAATCTTGCAGTCTGTATTTGAAAAGCATCCATTCAGAAGCCAAACAGAAGACATTATAATACTCAGGTATTTTTGGCTTAAGTGAAACAATCACCACACACCACCTGAATCAAATATTAAACAAAATCTGTGAGGAAGTCCTCCTTCTGTTGTTATGAACATATAACTTCTCTTAAATAAAAATCACTTTTCACTTGCAAAAGATGAGAATTTGCCCTACAGGTTTTGATGCAACTTAAAACCGTATTTGCCTTGATTTACCGGTTGGGAGAATTTTCTTTGTCTGTACTCACTAATCGCTCTAATGAAATGTCAATTAAAGCCACTGTTGCTATTGTATTACAGAATCTTTCCTTATTAACTGATCCATTTTACCTCAACCTACTCATTTCATTCCAGCAAACCCTATTGTCATTCATTGCTAAAATTAGCAAAAATCAATCTTTGTAACTAATCATAAAATTTTTACTTGCAGAGATGTTACCTGCCTTGTGATGGATCCGCAAATCAGATATGAAGCACTTTTGGCTGAACTGAGAGAAATCTACAAGTTTGAGTCAAAAGAAAAATTTACTTTGAAATGGATTGATGAGGAGGGTAAGTCAGAAATTTTCAAAGCTCATAATTTACCTAGTTCATACTATGCTTCAGCTGATTTTTGTAGAGAATGCTGCTTCCATGGCGGATCCACAAAATGATGGATTTCTTCTCCTGTCAGGCAATGTCTTCATGTACAGTACATTGTCCATGTCAGAACATCATACTCCAAAATTTAAATCCTTTTGAAATTTCACACCGGAAAAACTTTTGTGATGACCTAGAACAAGCATCAGCAAGTTATCTGCTGATCAGTGTACTGTCTTTGTTGTAAAATTTATTGTCTAAAACTCTTAGAGATTCTCATTATTTTTGAGATGACAACATTGCCTCCAAATTTTTGTGAGCCATTTTTAACCCATTTGGGGAGATGGATAGTGTCTTATTGAATGGAAACAACAGTTAGAATTCTTTTCAACAAGCTTTAGCAAACTTTGAAATTTGTTTAAAAGCTATCTGGATTCTTTCAGTCTTTATGAAATGTCAGATGATTATATACTGCTGCTGAAAGTTTTTGCTTTCAAGAAAGCCTTTACTGTTTGCTGTGCCTAGCCAAAGGATGACGGCAAATGTAACGTTTTTTCCCCAAAGTGTATTATACTTGTCTCTTTGCAAATTTGATCGGACTTGCTCCCAATAATACGACTGATTACATTTCAAGTGATTAATTTGATGTCCTAATTATTGATGCAGGGGACCCTTGCACTTTATCCTCACAACTTGAGCTGGATGAAGCTGTACGACTTTACATGCTGAACAGAGATGCACACTTGGTTATTAACGGTTAGCTTTATAGTTTCAGCATCATTTATTGTGGGTCTTCAGTACTGATGATGGTGCGAATCATTTTGGTTATTCTGCTCTGCTGCCAAATACAGTAGACATGTGGATCCCAAAATTTGAAAAAAATTATCTCACCCCAATCCTTGTAAAGGCCCCTCCAACAGTTTGTTACACCACAAGGAAAGTGTGTAAATTTTCCTAAACTTTAGGCAAAATACAGTTTTGTTAGAATGATCCTTCAAGCATAGGGCTCATATCTTTCACATCTTTAAAAAGATGGTGTAAAATTCAGTAATACCATGTTCTCAGAATTTAATTGCTTGAAACAGTGGCATAATGATGCAGCCTGAGACCCTTTTGGCTGTGTTTAGGAGCCATCTGGCTGCAAATGGATCAACAATTTTTTGCAAGTTTTAAAATGAAAGGTGCTGTAAGATTTCTGTACATTGAAAGTCACATTGGATTTGCAATGGTTCTTAAATTGTATACTGAAATCTTTGTTTCATAAGTATGTAGTGCTGCACTAATGATGATGATTCTTTTGTTTCCCTGTGCTCTTTGACTTGATGATGGTGCTTTGGTCAATAGAGACTCATAACATCACTCTGAAAACCTGACCCTATTTAGACCAAACTCACAATTCCTACAGTACTAACCAGATTGGGAGATTTGGGCAAGGACAGTGCTGTCAAATTTTCAATGCCAATGGTGCAGTTGACTAGATTTTGAACAAAGTTGCCATAGCAGATAGTTGAAGATGTCTCTGGTTTGTACTATGGAAAATGTTTAGCTTTCAAAGGCTCAATTTGCACTCAGCAGTTAAAGTGAAATTCCTTCTTCAGATTCATACCAGGTTCCGTTGATTAAATGTCTGCTTAATGTTGTTTTTGTAACAGTTTCTTTCGGAGAAGTGACCTGTGAGCCAAAGCAGTCATGATTCGATTGATCGAATGCAGAACATAGGGCCAGGTTTTTCATTGTTTCATTATGAGTCCTTGTTGATCAAAGTTTACAGCAGGGATACAAGGGACTCATCGTCATTAGCCTAGTGCTGTGCATGCTTTGATCGAATCGTATTTTCGTGGTAATAAAAGGTCACTGTGTGCAATTTTTTTGCAATTTTTTACTGTATTTCAGTTTTTAGAGGTGTCCCAGATGAACCTGGACAGCTGTTGGCTGGGGAAGATCGTAAGTTTTTATTTATGAATTGCCTTCCCTATCAAAGGAAAATGTGATACGGTTACTATTCATGGGTAAAAAAATTTCTGGCAGAAAATAATTAA
This sequence comes from Aurelia sp. 4 Dawson et al 2005, assembly GCA_964019985.1. Classification (NCBI taxonomy): domain Eukaryota; kingdom Metazoa; phylum Cnidaria; class Scyphozoa; order Semaeostomeae; family Ulmaridae; genus Aurelia; species Aurelia sp. 4 Dawson et al 2005. The sequence goes on from OZ026509.1 coordinate 12,962,287, forward strand.
ACTTTTGTTTAGACATTTTTTCAAGTACAGATATTTGGCGAGCAAAGCTGCAGATCACAGACAGGACACACATTCTCTTTGAGAAGTGTCAAGAGAAATAGATCCTACAAAGTGTGCTGGTGGCAAGAAAAGTAGCAATCTGATAGCCTTTGGGGTTTAGGATTAAAGTTAAAAAGGGAGACAATTGTGTTGTCGATGTTCTGTATAAAATATACCATAGAATATACACTGTAAAATACGAGAACGGAAGGCATACCTTTTCTATTGCGAGCAACGAGGTTGAGCTGAATTTGGAACTTGCAAGCATTTCAAAAGGAGCAAGGTTGATCTTCAAGTAACAGTGAGTTGCTGAATCAAGAAAAGTCTTTAAACTTTGGAAATGAAATGTCCTCTTTTAGGGTTTGTTTCAAAGTTTTGGAGTGATGTAAGTTTTTGCATTGTCTCTTTAGGACTGATGTATCGACGTGGCGCTCGAAGGTGGCGAAAGATCTATCATTACAATGGTCATTCATTTGTGACGAGAAGATTTGGAAAGGTACATCTTTTTGTTAGCTCTTATCTACTTATCTTTAAATAGAGCATTCAGAACTCCATATCTGGGGACGAAATTTTGTTGCCACAGTTACAATGTTAGGAATGTCTGTGTCCAGTCATGGAAACATAAGGGGACGGTCGATCATCAACTTGAAGAGGGAAGCCAAGTTTCTGGTGTTGAGACTGAGAAAACTGTATCAAGACATACGGCAGTCTTCATCAACGTTTTTATTCAATGCACGTAGTCAGTATCTTTGTTTTAGCATGTGACGGATTTATCATACTAAAGGCGGATTCGTCAAACTAAACTTAGAAAGCAAGTAATTGCTAGTTATCATTGCCAACTGCATAGCCTGCAATCACATGTGACTTAGTGCGTTCGTTTTTATTCTTCGTTTAAGTACGGGTTGTGGAGATTCCTTTATTTATGCAGGTATTGTAGTGTCTTGTCCAGAGCTTCTGCCTGAGGTACTGCACCACTTCCTTTCCATATTATGTCCTGCGATGGCAGCCATAGAAAATATACAAAAGTTAATTGTAGTTTTGTATTTATTTTATATGATGGTAAAAAAGAAAAATGCCTATTACAAGCCAGATTGTATGTCCGAACATTATCTTGGAAGGTATGGTCCTAGTATCTCAGTCCTGTTGGTAGTATAGTCGATATATACTTAATCCTTTTTGAAACAATAGATGCTAATGATCTTGCAATTTTGGCGAGGCAAAGTATTTGGTTTGCCGGCCAATGTTAGTTGAGTTGAAATTCAGTTTGTCGATGAATTGCAACATTAATAATTCAACCTTGTCGTGTCTTTTCTATCACAGATTTCAAGGCTTTATTGCCAAATAACTTTTGGCTTTCTGCTGGAAAACCACTCGGGGTTTTCTTTCGAATGTTTCCCTAATTGAAGACTCACCAAAGAATTAGCTCTATTTTTATTGTAATCTTTGAAGAATATTTGCGGTCCTCGGCCAAATCATGTCATGATTTTTGCGCTAACTTTCAGCTGTCGGTTGTTGATACTAACAAGAGTAGAATCTTCTTTTGCGTCTGTTGTAGGTGTTTGCCCTGTGATTAGGCTAGCCTACCTTTAATTTTGTTCGCATCTCTCTATAGGTCTTCTTGAAAAATCCAGTAAATTCCCGCCCTTAAAAAACACTTTGCAAGAAAGACAAACCTTTAACACCCACTGCATGTCATAGTTCGTCTCTTAGACAAGAACTGATACTGCTGTACAGCTACTCGCCTTATTGAAGCGACAGCAACAACATCATTTCGATAAGATGAGTGAAAGTTCAGGGTATTTTAGGATTTTACCAAGGGTGTCAGGACACGGATGTTTTGGTTGATTATTTATTTACCGTGTTTTGATCCTTGTGTCTTGTTTTGTTGACTTGCTTTCTGTTCTGTTTCGTCTTCAACTGAGCGTTGTTAGGCCCAACCGCTCTCAAGTTGTTAGAATAGAGCTCCCTTGTATTTCTGTGTCTTAGTGCGCCTTCGCACAAGAATGGTTTGAAACCGCGGTTTTAAAAAACCATTCTTGTGCGAAGGCGCACTAAGACACAGAAATACAAGGGAGCTCTGTTCGAACAACTTGAGGACGGCTGGGCCTAACCACGCTCAGTTGAATACAAAACAGAACAGAAAAAAAGACGACAAAACAAGACACAAGGATCAAAACACGGTAAATAAGTAATCAACCAAAACATCTGTGTCCTAACACCCTTGATTTTACGTGGGTTTCTTAAAAAGGCCTAATGTCAAAAGTGGGTTTCTTAAAGGCTTTGACTTGTCACTGTATTTGGCCGATTGAGAATATTTGGCATTTATGGAGAAGATTTGATGGCCAAAGCAACAGTTTAGTTTCAACACAATTTGTAAGAACTGAGTCAAATTTCCACAGTTGATGACGTACAGATCTCTTCTTACTGCAGTTTTCTAAGTTCACCTGTGGGTAAGGTACATGACTTGTGGATGAATGGGTGTCTGCCGCCCGGTTCTCAAAATGCTACCCACGTCTAATTGCTAAAACTTGCCTTTGTACCCATTGGTTTGGTAAATTTGGATGGAGTTTACCCCTCTTCAATCTGGATTTTCAGTCGTCTCTGGAAACTTTTTGTATGGAAAATGATTTATGTCTGTTCCTACTAGACCATTACGCTAAAGATGGCGGCAATTAAAATTTTACTTGCGTTCTTTGATACAATTCCTGTCGAAACGTTAAGGATTCGTAATTCGAACGCAATGCAACTTGGTAAAAAGTTCCTCGCCGCCATAAGAAGCGTAATGGTCTATTCAAATTTTATGCTCTGAAGCAAATTTGGAATTCATGATTCTTCACATCTTCCAAAACTTGTAACGAAAAAGGAGGGCAAAGTCCGAGAAATGAATGAATTACCATATCTTTGAAGCTACTGTTTTGGACAGCATGCATACCTTAATTGAGCAAAATGCTATGGCGATGCTCAGTAGTGGCGTCAAAGTTAAGGGACAAATTCGGGGTTGATAAAACTATTTCTAAAAAGCAATCTTTCCAACTGCTGAACACCAGTCGTGAGCTCTTTCCAAATTTTCATGCCTCCAAGTTCATAAATTGGTTAATGAATCTTCGTAAAGTTAGGCCAAATATCGTCGCCAAAAAAATTTTGTACTAGTGTGCGAAAACGCGATAAGGAGGCTTGCAATGTGAATGGTATAAACTTATCAGAACATTTGGCAGTCTCATTCAGGTCAACGTGAAGTGACGTCATTGAAAAATGACATCACTTCGCACTTCTTTAGCAGATTGAAATATGTAGTTTCGCAGATTTAAAAGAGAAAAAAGTGGAAAAAGGTACTACACACAGTTCAAAACAGTGGAATATTTTGCATAATCAATGATTATACCAACCCCGGACTTGTCCTTTAAACCGACCAAGCAATATTTAAAAAGATAGATTAGCTGAGCCTTCAGCTACATGGGGATACCTTGTTTGTGTTCATAACATTTGCTTGCAGAAACTATGCGCGATCTAGATCGTGAAGTTTTTGTGGGTCACTCGATGTGTATTGAGCCAAACGGCACCAAATAGATCATTAGTAATTTGGTGCTGGCCAACAAGCCGAGTTTCTCTTTAAATCAAGATAAACATAATTCAGTGTGGTTTGATATATAGTCAAATATGCTCTGTCTTAAATGTAAATACTGGCTGATCTTGCAATGGCTCATCTCAGCTAAGCCTCGAACATCATTCTAAAGATTACTATGATATAGCATCTCAATTAAAATTTGGTAAAAAGTCGTAATATGTGTGATGAATAATGTATTAGTTTAAAAAATACTGATTAAAAAGTTAGGTTTCAGGGAGGTTCTTATTGCGAGTTATCATCTTGTAGTGTCTGCTGTATCACTGACAATTTTTTTGAGCGTGATTATGAGTAAGTTTGGTGCTGGATGTTTAATGGCCTAGTCAGAACATGAGAATCATGGCGTTGAAGTTTTGGTATTGGAAATCATTAAAGGATTACTTATTCAGAGAATCTGTACGTAAATAAGAAATTCTTTCAGTTGTGTTGCACATGTCTTTGATAAGAAACCATGATCGAGTTTCATGTCATTGTTATAGTTTTGCCAAACTGGCATATATCTCAAACGTTAACTGTTGAGAATGCAGGCACAGAGTTACAGGCTTTATATGCTGAAGGAGCCAAATTTGTACGATTTAGCAACGCTTTTTGAACGCAACGGTATCAGATAAAAACGACATCATTTGGTTGTGAATCAAGTCTTATTTAGACCGTTTGGTCAAGGAGAGACTCGTTGTAGGAATGTATGAAGAGATGACATGACATGGAGTTTTATTATCAAGTCTCCGTAATTTTTGACTTCGCTACAGAAAGCATTTCTTGCGGTATTCCCAAAGCTGTCCTATCCTTTGTAATTCAGACCAGTTAGTTATCATTTTGTAATGTCTTTGCAATATTGTTGAGGAATTTTCTTCACTTGTTTTACTGGTTTTAGGTTTGTTTTTTATTTCTTTTATGTTACGACCTATGGTTCCCTTACCATGTACTTAATGTTATTGTGTCATGACATAGTCATGAGATCATATGCAGTATAGTGCCAATTATGTGCCAATAGATCTTTTAGCTATTCTACAAATGAGCCTGGATCGAGCGTCATTTTTATACCTTATTATACACTAGGTTCGATCGAATGGCGTTAGAGCCTCATAGACCTGTTAGCTATTCTACGAAAGAGCCTGGATCGAGCGATATTTTTATACAATTTTATACGCGAGGTTCGATAGAGTGGCGTTAGAGCTTCGATCGCAATTTGTGCACATTCGAAAATTCTAGAAATTGTGATGAAATATCGTTCGATCCACATTCGCTTTCAGAATAGCTAAGTGGTCTATTGTGTACATTCGAAAATTCTACAGAATGTAGCAAAGTATCGTTCGATTTCAGATTCTTTTCAGAATAGCTAAAAGGTCTATTTGTGCCAGTAGGGGATGGGTAGTAGCGATTACTAGATGCACGCAATAAGTCTACAGTAGTAGTCTTGTTTGTAAAAGATTGATAAAGGCAGTTTCTACACAGCGATGAAATCTTTAAAACATTGCTTCAGAATTATTTAGCAATAAATTGGATTCATTACTGTATTGATGTTTAGAGAAGGTTTCTTAGCGACTTGACTTATAAGAGATTTGCGAATCCAGACAGAATCTAGACAGCTAGGATTTATAGACAGAAAATCCTCATCTCTTTAGATCGGGCTTAGATCAAAGTCAAGATCCGCCTTTTAGATCTTTTTTGTAGATATTGCAAACAATATCTTTGTATGTTAGGAGCGTCGAGAGCTAACGGAAGCATACACGTAGTTTTTAAAGAAGCTAAGAATGTGGGGCAGTACTAAAGGTTTCTTAAAACCTCCCAATGTTAAGTACTCAGAGTTTTCTTACGAGTTTCTTAAGCGTTCCGTAACAGTGGTAGCGTTTACTACCTGTGGCCTTGTGAAAATGTCTAACAGAGCTTTTTTCAAGCCTTTCCAATGTTCAAACTTTATTCAAATACCGTCGAAGTGATATGAGGCAGGAAACAATTGAAAACGAAGTAAAAAGATGCCAAAGATTTCTTGTGCAGTGACAGCTCGCAAAATATACACCACCTTTAAAGAATACATCAGGCAGATTTCTTCGAAATGTTACTCTCAATTAAGAATCTTCTATAAATTTTAAAAGAGACCTTGATGAGTTTTCATAGAAACTGTTTTGAAAATGTTATCTCTTTTTTGGGTTCTGATTATTTTTTGATACCGAGCACTTGACGCCCGGACTCCAGAACGGTACCTTACCATGATTTGATAAAAGAAACGGTATCAATATTTATGATTTTTCGTATGAATAAATTATCGGTTAGGCCTTTTCGAAAAATTGATACCAAGAGCGGATGTATTTTCCAGCTCGGGCGGTATGCCTATGCCTATGTAGGATCTAGTTTGCGACTACGCTAGCACTAGCAGTCGTTAAGTTGTTAGTTGCTAGATTATTGTTAGATTTAAGTTGATAGAGTATTTGTGTGGAGATGATGCTCTTTGTATGTAGCAATCCAATCTTTTGAATGAAATGAAATGAAATGGTTTGGCACAGCAGTGGTTTCAAGATGAATCACGTGACATTTCACCTCCTTTTTCGCATTCGATTCTCAGGCAACCCAAATTTCTTGTTTTTTTTCCAGTTTGCGAATTGTGAGATTTGTCAAGACATGATTTGGGGTCTTGGAAGACAGGTATGATAAAGTCTTTTCTTGTTGTTTTGAAATTGTTTAAAGCCATTTTATACTTATGAAATACAGCTGTATGGGGGGGGGGACCTTAGCTTTTTTTAGACTTTGATATTTGTCAAGAATTTCTGTCGAAGATTTAGTAAACAAAGTACAAATTTTGAAGAATAGTAGGCCTACCTACCTCACTGTAGCAAAATAGGCATACCCTATGCCTTGCTTCAAGTTTCATGAACACAACAAAATACATCTATACTTAAGCTGTTTAACCAGAAAGACAAAACTAAGACAGGAAAAGCTAAGATATTGGGATTTTCTCCCCGTTTCTATTTACACACGGAGTAGCTACTACAAAGCCCCGCTTGGTGCAGGGCTATTGATAATTTTGTTAAAGATAGTGGTTGGTATATCGCCAATGTTTTCCATAAAATCCTCCGATCAAGTTGACTTAAATATTTGTTTGATGCGATACAGAGGGTCGTAATTTAGAAGTTTCTCTCCACAGTCCTTACCGCAAACGTCCTTCATATGCAACTTGATTTAATGGCAATTAATTTCTCGTGTTCTTGTGTGTGTTGACCTGGTAGCATCTTGTTATGTTTACCTCTTCCGTACTGAAACTTTTGCCATGCTTTTTTCGTTATGGCAAAACTGGCAAAAAGTCGAATTGCTTTATTTATTTTTCTAGGGTGCAAGATGCTTGAACTGCAAAATGATGGTACATAAAAAGTGTCATCGATTGGTCACTGTCGACTGTGCTATGGTTTTGGAAGCGACGGTAAGTACTCTTCTCTTTTGTAAAAAGAGAAGTTAGCAGCCATAGAATTACAAGAGAGGTTTTGTTTTATGTCTCAACTCGTTTACAATCACAGGCGACGGGCAAATCAATCCAAATCTCATGCCCTTTCGTAACAAATCTTCAGATGTCCAAGAAATCGCGAAAAATTTTAGGAGTCATGAAAGTCTTCACAGAATGTTACAAATTCCAAAGAAGATGCTGCCGATTTTCTGAAAGTCTCAACAATCCCAGAAGACTCCCCAAGTGAATGATAAAAATTCTCGAAGGAATCTTTCGACAAGTCTTTGAGAATTTTAGAAATAATCTTATTCTCAGAAATCTTGCGAGGTCTCTAATGACCCTCTATGATGTTGGAAGTGAAATTTGAGAAAGTTGTCATAATTTTTATTTTTCTCTCAGAAAGCCCCATTGACGCCGAACATGACAACGCATAGTTCATTGCCAATGAATAGAAGCCACAATTTAGGACAACCTGAAAGAGAATACGTTGGACCCAAACGAAGTAAGTCTTGGGCCCCGTCTACACGTATGCGTTTACGTTTTGTAAACGCATAGAATGTTTTCCGCCCACACTAATCCACTAATCGTTTATGGGGCGTTTTAGCCTGTCCACACGTAAACGCCAAAACAATCGAAAATGAATGATGAGCATGAAATCTATGACGTCATCGTTTACAAAAGTTTGCGTTTACGACCGTCCACATGAAAACGCAAAAACAGTGTCTTCAAAAAACTGCAAATGACTGGTGAATATGAAGTCTGTGACGTCAACGTCATCGTTTACGAAAGTATGCGTTTGCGACCAGGGAGCGCCGAAGGACTTTGTCCGTTTACGGCGCTCCCTGTTTACGACCGTCCACACTGAGACGTGAAAACAGCGTTTTCAAAAGTAGTATCCACTTTGGAAAGCGTTTTCGAATGTCTGTGATTAGGGTAACTTAAAACGCCGTTTACGTGTGGACGCAAGGTGTAAACGTATAAGAATGTATGCGTTTACAGACGTAAACGTATACGTGTGGACGGGGCCTTAGTTTTCTCTTCTCCTGAAAGGCACGGCCCCATGAAATCTGTCATACTGAATGAAGGGGCTATAGTGTATAAATATTGTTTAAATGAAAATGAATTGAAAGTGATTGCACCACAAAGAGTATCCACAGTTGACAGGCGATGAAAGATCCTTAACTACTGGCCTGAAAACAATTTTCGTTAGCAAACGTCATCGAGAGTCCTAAAAAGTCAAGGAAGACTTTAATGTCTGTCTCAAAATCTGTCTAGCACGGGAGATTTGTGATAATTTTACAGGTGATCGTGCAAACCTCTTCAATTGTCTTATTTGCGGGCTTTTCACGTGATGTCTATCTAGACTTTAATTTCCCTTCCTCGAGAATATTTTTCAAATTTTTTGTAACAAATGGCAAGTCTGTACCTCTCCCCAAGGGATACTCCCATTATGACCTAATGTGGGGGGGGTCCAGGCAGGGTAAAGGAGGGCCAAAAAGTGAAAAAATTTTGGGTAATGTCCTCAAATCGTAATATCTTTTTGCAGAAACCCTAAGGTAATGAATGGTAATCAACATTTTCTGCAATTTTTCTTGGTTCAAAATTGTCAAAATTGATGGAGCAAAGCAAAAAACTTCAAAGTTCGTTGATCATTATCTCTGCGACGACCCATTTGTCATGCGGAGGAGCGTATTGAGTTGTAATCTTATACTCCCCCAGAATCTTTGAATACCAACATTTGATTGTATGTTGTTGTAGTTGTTTGACAAATTGGACCATTAGGTAGCCACTCGGTAAGACCCTCAAACTGACTGGCTCATCTGTTAGGCCAAAATGGGAGTACCCTCGTGGGAATGCCTCGACAAGTCGAGTTCTGCAGTCTGCCCACTACATTTGCATGAGTTGAGTTTGCAGACACACCGCTCGTATCATCCACATCTTTGCACGTGCCATTTCTGTGTATGCCTTTTTTTGCTGTTACCATTGTCTTGGGCCATGATGAGGATGACGACACTGCCATCTGAAAGCGTGGCACTTGCAAGGCATGCTGTTTAAACAGGCCCTTTCAGAGATTATAAACCAAGTCTGTAGGGGATTCGCTTTGATTTGAAACGCCAGGTGGAAAGCACAGTCTGATTAGAAACTTGATGAAGAGAAGAGAAACGACACTCATTGTAAAAGAGAGATAGTTCCATGAAATTATTAATGACCATTCGACAATCCAGCAAGTTATGACTATCTAGTATAATATGAAATTCCTACATGTTACGACGTAAAGGTCGAACTAGACCATTGTCATTACATGATTAAGAAGGACATAAACGGTTGGACAAGGCCATAGCCATATTATTGTTATAAGAACGTTCAACTAAGAAATTACACTTGGAAATGAAGTTCTTAAACCCTTAATTCTTCTGGCACCGTTTTTAGGTCCTTGTAATCTTATGATATTTATGGCGTCGTCCACCCGTTTACGTCGTAGCATACTGGAATGTCTTATTGTATTGGATTGTCATAGTTAACTGGATTGTCGAATTGTCATCAATAATTTCATGGAGCTGTCTCTTTTTTACAATGATCGTCCTTTCTACTCTCGCTGTAATTGTATGAAGATTCTACCCAGCTGTCAGAAAGACACCTGGCTTTTAATGAGCGATACTTTATTAGTGAAAACAAGTCAGATTGGATTTGTGGGACTTTTAAAGGGGCATTCCGCGAAAATCAAATGCTGGCAAAGATTAATATTGTTATCCCACTCGAAAAGGAGATTATATCAGCCCTGGGAAATCGTTTTTCTTTCGTCGATCACTCTTCTCAAACGCGAGATATGGAAGAAATCATTTGTATCGATTTCAGTTTTAATACTCTGTCATTATACCGCGTCGTTCTTGGCGAAAAAAGGTTGTATATTCTCGTGAATGTCCGTCGGTTGTCGTCATCGTCCGTCGGTTGTAGTTATCATCCGTCGGTTGTCGTTATCCTCCGTTCGGTTGTCATCGACGAGTCTTGATTAGTTCGTTGTGCATCGCTGGTTGAGTCGAGTTTGAATGTCCTATTGTATTCGTTCATTCATGTGTCCACGGTCTACCACGGGGAATCGGACTGATCGGTTTTTGAGTTTTCGGCCTGTCGTTTGTGGCCGGTTTGAAAGCACATGGCTGCGTGGTTAAGGCGACTGACTCGTAAACCAAAGGTCAGAACGCCCGAGGTTCGAATCCCACGCTGGACAGTTTGTTTGCTGTCCGTAACTCTAGCCCGGGTCGTTCAGAGCCATGTGAGGGAGATCTGGTAGCTGCGGCCATTGGCTGCGGCGGGTTGATGGTAAAACATTCGTGGCCCCTGCTGGAAATAAGTCTCTCAGACTTTTGCAGGCTAGCCACGTTAAATATGATTACCTACCTACCTACCTACCTACCTGTCTACCTACCTACCTACCTACATACCTACCTACCTTGAGCTTTATCTAAGCTGGAAAAATATTGGTGAATGTCGATTGAAATATGCATGTTCATTTCAAACACAAACAACGCAGTTTACTGTTATCCAGTTTTTCCGACGAATATCCCTTTAACTCGTGGAAGAAGGATTGCATTGCTTTTAGCGATTTCGTTAACATCGGTCACTTTCTTCTATATCTTTTTGGAGATTCGTCATGTATCTAGTTTTGTTGTCGTCGGTGTTGCTCTCCGATTTATCCTGAGACCATAGTTACGATTTTGAGACTGTGCTTTCCTTCTAACGTCTCAGTTTCTCCAATCAAATTAATTGTCTCCTGGGGATAAAACATGAATAAAACATGTCTTGTTCACAATATACTTTATCGTCTATTGCTTCTAACATGGTTGGTATTTGAAGTTTTTCTTCTTTTTTCTTACAGCAAAAAGTGACAGCCCTGGTTCAAGAAAGAAAGGGGTCTACAGAGACATTGATTTTAATTCAGACTCAGCAGCCAAAGAAGTAAGTGTTAATTTCTTGTATTTATTTTTGTTCGAAGCATTTTAGGTCGTTCAGGTGTAAGCGAAGTGACATCATACACAATGACTTCACTTCGCTCAATTCGCAGGTTAAAATACGCAGCTGTGGAGAGAAGAATGAGGAAGTTGTAAAAAAGTACTAAACACCATTCACAACAGTGTTATCTTTTAAATAAATAGCAATCATAACAACCCCGGACTTGTCCTTTAAACGTGTCCGCGGTAAGATGATGTATTTGCCAATAGTTTCGTCTTGCTATTCAGGAGACATTGGCCTTTCCAACGCGGATTGCTTTTTTCTGACTCATTTATGACTGTATTGCTTTCCTTTCTTTCAGCCAACAGGGGAGAGCTCTTCAGTTCGTCTCAATGATTTCGACTTCATTCGCGTCATCGGTAGAGGCAGCTACGCAAAAGTACTGATGGTAAGTGTGACATTGTGGCTTATTTAGTTCATCTCCTGATAAATTCCTCGCCTTTTTTAACTTCAAAGTAACTAATGGTATTTGTGGCAAAGTTACTCTTTCTGCTGCTGCTCATTAGCCTTCGTTTGTCTTCTATAAAAATGCAGCGTCTATACTGATGGTAAGTGCGCCACTGTTATTGATTTAGATCATTTCATGGCAAATTCCTCTACTATTTTAACTGCAAAGTAACTGATGCTGGTATTTGTGGCAAAATTCGTCTTTTTGCCGTTGTTCATTTGTCTTCGTCTAGCTCCTTATCTTCTAATACAGCGTCTATTCAAGTTCGTCAAAATTTTGCATATCTAATTCCTCAAAATTTGGGTAAACTTTTGTCAAACTTGTATCTGTATAGATACAGCTGATTTTCAAGCAGATGCTTGATTAATTTTTCAACATTGCCAATATTGTTTTTTGTTATTTCTAGCTTCCAAGCTATTCAAGCTTGCCTCACAAAAATCTAGTTTTAAAGTTTGTTTATGCATGCCATAAGAACTATGAAAACGCTGCTTGTAGAAAATGTATTCATGAGCAATATCCGTTCAATCGTGAACATTCTCAAGACCATGACGGCCTCAACTGTTTCAACCTAATCTGCCTCTTAACGGCTTTTATATCTTTCTCGTTATAGAAATCTTCTAATCTAACTGTTGTCACGCCATTGATGTCGCTTTAATTTTCTCAAATTTAGGTGCGGTTAAAAGCTACACACAGAATCTACGCGATGAAAGTAATAAAAAAAGAACTGGTAAATGATGATGAGGTAGATATATTTAGCAAGTTTTTTCCTTTAAATAGTTCAATTAACACGCTATACGCCTTGTATTAAAGTCTTTTATTGGTAGTGATACAGTATTAACGTAGCCTTCGTGCAGACTCTACTGATTCGCTAAAGAAAAAACGTGAGGTTGGCGGAACCTCTCTGAACTAAAGCAAGTCGAGTCTGCACACTGGTCATACCAAGGAAAATCCTTGAAGTTTGCAGTTGAGGTATTGCAGATTCAAATAGATATGCCTTTTTTCTTGCAGGATATCGATTGGGTTCAAACAGAAAAGCATGTCTTTGAAATTGCATCAAATCACCCATTTTTAGTCGGATTACATTCTTGTTTTCAAACTAGGAGTAGGTGAGTTTTTATTCATTTTTCAAAGCTAGAATGATGCGATCAGTTAAAGGAATTTTGCATCGTGTTTGCGAACCCACCTTCCCTTTATTGATCATATGGATCACAGGGAAAAAATGGCCAGGAAGAAATATTTGATGAAATGACTGCTAATTGCGGCGGTAGCCGCAAAGTATTTCAAAGGAGTAAAGAAGTTGCGATATCTTTCTTTCTTCTGCCTGTCTTTCTTTCGGTTTGTGGAAATGTGGCCATCCTGCAGTTTCTTTTGCTATACCGGGTATTCCAGAAAAACGCAACAGATTTGAATTATTCTAATGGAAGCTGTTTCATACTCATTAGCAAATAATTATTTTTATTGAAATCTCCAACTATTAGAATACATTTTGATATATTTTCCAGTATTTTTGGTGTCTTGGTTGTAAAGATAAAAATCAGCAAAGTTCAAAATTGCTTCCAGGTCAAAACCAGAGCTGCTGCATTAGCAATAGTTGATGAAATTGTCAAATTATAAAAAATGACAGGTCTTAGCAATTACCGAAGATTGCTGACAAGCGCTCAAATACAAAAGTTAATTGAACATGGTACAGATACTTGTATGAAGATTTCAGTCATGACGAAGTTGCTTTTTCTAAAATGACTAGCCCATTCATACAGTTACGCTTTCAATTGGAAACGAGCACTGAGTGCTCCCACGAAACTAGATAACTCGTAAATCGTTAAGGGATCTCCTTTGTCACAGTTTCTTGATCAAATTATGTGCTTGTCTGTAATCCTGTAAAGTTTTAGACAATGCCACGCTTGTAAGTTTGCATTATGCTTTGCACTAGTTGTGGGAGGTCTGGTTTTGCCATGACAGCAAATTTTGAGTTTGCTGATTAATAACTCTGCAACCAGGTCACCTAAAATTCTGAAAAATATCTCAAAATTTAATGTAATTATTGCAAATTTCGAGAAAAATAATTATTAAAGTTTTAGTTTGAAACAGCTTGTGTTAGAATGTTTTAAATCTGTTGCGTTTTTTTTGGGACACCCGGTAAGTAACCTACTTTTACGACACAATGACGAAACTTTTTAATGGCAGTATCATAAAAGCCTTCTTAATTGTTTCCTATTCCATGGATTAGATGCGTATTGCCATGTGACTTTATTTTGGTCTTGACACAGTGAGTGGGCAGACGGGGAGTGATTTTGTGATGCAATTCCAAATGAACCGAACTGACTGCAAGAATGAGGGGTTGCATGATGGGGGGAAGGCATCTTATAATGTTTACATTTATTACATTTCATGTGTTGGTGCAATTTGTTCCCATTCCCCAAAACGGCGCACTCACAAACTAATGTTATTGCTAGTATCTTAGTAAGTTATCAATAATCAATGATCAACCATATTTTGCGTTATGAGAATAGTTCACTCGGAAACAGGTCTGTCCATTGCCTCTTGCTTCTGGCTCATTTTGCTACTCTTCTCGTGTTTTCCGTATCATTTGTTAAGAGCCAGATCTCAGGCTATAGATTGGAGTTGATGAGGTTGCTAATGCTAACACATTCCATTTTCATTTTCATTTTATCAATATTCATACACGAGGTCCTTTCAGCAAATTGATAACCTATTGACAATATTTGTTCAAAAATAATATGAGAGAAAGACACAAAATAGTAATATTCATTGCTGCTCTACCAAGGGGTCGTGTTTGAGTCCTGTGAAAGGTTCAAAAGATAATATCTAAGACCGTTCTAAAACGAGCGATTGAGTCTCTTTCGCGAACGTTGTCAGGGATATCATTCCAGTTTTTGACACCAGAGAAGTAGAAACTTCGCTTTGCATATTCTAACCTAACTTTAGGAATTTGCAGATCTCCACGGTTTCTGGTTCCATACTCTGAAATCATAGCCTACGAGTAGACCCGTTATTCAAAAGAAGAATGGGTCTACGAAACAACGAGTGAAAGCTTGCTACGGCCACTCGAGTAATTTTCTTTAATTATCCTAATCCGCTATTTAAATAATTTGTAAAACACATCTCAACAAATGTTGCATAAATTAAGTTCTAGAAATCTGGAACTCGTTGTAGCAAGCTTTTGCTCATTGTTTCGTAGACCCTTTCTTCTTTTGAATAACAGATCTACGCGTAGGCTACTGAAATCATGGATCTTTCGCCATACAACTTATCAAACAAAAATGTTCGATATCTCCACAGGTTATTCTTTATAATTGAATTTGTAAATGGTGGTGATCTGATGTTTCATATGCAGAAAAAACGACGATTGCATGAAGATCACGCAAGGTATGACACGATGCTTGTATTAAATATCGTAAAAGCTTCATTAAGCCCTGCGGGGGGGGGACGTTTTTGATTTTGGAGACCCCAGGAGGCTACTTAAAGGAAAGGGGAATATATTACATTGGAGGGGGTCTTTCCTCAAAATAATTACGATATATATAAATATAGCCAGAAATAACGATTGTCAGTGAGTGCTGCGTAGTGTATTGGTTGCACAGGTCCATTCCCTGGTTCTGCAGTTTATACTCATTGAATTGTGATGCATGACAAATCGGTGTCTTGGCTTTGAGTCAATTAACAACAGGAGAACAGAGATGTGACGTAAATGTTATTTCGTTGCCAATAAAGGTGAATCCCAACCATTCCGGTGCCATTTGAAAAGCCGCTGACCGAAGTCACTTTGCAAAATTGTTGAAAACAGACAAGCAAAGTCGAGAATCGATCACGCCAAGTGAAGCCTCTGCGCAGGAATAGATGGCTACTTTGCAGCAAAAATATAAATATATAAATAAAAGGATATAAAGTCTAGCTGCGTACTTCTTTTATTCATATTACGCAGAATCAGCACAAAATTCTATGTGTCAAATACACAAATTTGGCTCAGTTTTTATCCCAGACAATATCAAAATTAAGATGCAAACATTTTTAGCTTTCTAATGGAAAATCTTTGATAACCTCTGCCATTTGATATATGTGCGGGGGCTTAATAGAGAAAGGGGGCTTACTTAAATCTTGCTTTTGAAGAGCGGAGCTTACTAAAGAGGGGACTTTATTAAGAGGGGTCTGAATAGAGCTTTTACGATAAATGCTCTGGTAGACTATGATAGTCTATGATGGACTTCTCATAATGACTTCAATTCAGAGATCGAGATAGTATGGCAGCAATGGACCATGACTTTCAGGAAGCGTTTGTTACAGTTGCTGGCTCACACCTTCGTCTTAGATATGCATTTCTCATTATGACCAATAAAATCAGTGTATTCTTCGCTGTTTTTTCTACAAAAGAGGTTCAAGGTGATTCCGTTTATGTACAGCATGACATACATAAAGGGGATTTAAATGTTTATATACTACAGGAAATTTATCTCAAAATTTAAGTTGCAAGCCTAGAAAGAAGTAAAATATTTTCTTGACCATTTTTTGTAATTCTATTGTGCTCCGTCAATGCATAGCTGCTTTCTTGTGTTTCAGATTCTACGCAGCTGAAATCTCATGTGCCCTCAACTATCTCCATGAAAAAGGTATTTTAGGGTTTCATCCTTGTCTTTAAATTAGTTTTAAAGTAATCCCCCCCCTCTCTCTCTCTCTCTGTGGCTTGTTTCCAGCTTTTCCTGAGAAAGTCATTTAAGAGACCTACTGCTTTATCACAAACTTCCTAGCGATTTCATTTGAGGACAGGATCTGAAATATTGACATGCTATGAATTCATTGCATCTGTTGAGATAAATATTAGTTAATTGACCTTTTACTGAAAGTGTTTCTTTCTCAAAAAGCAGAACGTAAAATTTGGAGTTTCACTGTGGTAAGTCTTCTGATTGATTAGGCACTGAATTTAAACCTTGTTGATTTGCGTCACCTTCTTTGTCAGTGTTTCTAGTCTTAGGCTCTTATAGAACTACATTAGATTACTAGAACTTTTTAAGGCTATTTCTACATTTTTCAGGTATCATATACAGAGATCTGAAACTTGACAATGTGTTATTAGACGGTGATGGTCATGTGAAGCTAACAGATTATGGAATGTGCAAGGTTTGTGAGAAGCTACTTTGTTATCCTATTCTATAAAGTTTCGTTCAGTTTAGGGATTTAAAGGATGATCCAGGAATGAATTTTGGAACAAGACAGACTTCAAACGAAAACAAAAAATTCCTTTACTGAAACCCTTTTTTGACTTGTGAGTATCTTGGAGACAGTTCTCTCTGATCTTCTATTGTATAAGTCAAATTGCTAATGCAGTTTTACTTTGTTCGTGCTTTCAGGAGGGCCTGGAGCCTGGCATGACGACCAGTACATTTTGTGGAACACCGAACTATATTGCACCAGAAATATTGCGAGGAGAGGACTACGGTAAGCTAGAACCAATGTTTTTACCGGCTACAGTTGACGGAATATTCCTTCAATTTGCTTTGAAGTACAGAATCGCTAGGTATCGAGAGTTATAACAAAATAACATACCACGTTTTAGTTTGGTAAAATGTGTGGTGTGCTGTTGCCTGATAAGATTAATATGAAGAAAACGTATTTTGAAAATGGAGTGTGAATTTTAATTGAATGGTGCAATACAGCGTTGAGTATTGATTCAGTCGTTTGCAGAATAATATATCTGCTTGCTGCTCACAGGAAATATTCAGATGCAAAAATTATTCAACCACTCAAAACTATTTTCAGGCTCTTTCACACACGAATTCATGTGAATTTGAATATTCGGGAAACTACCACTTTGTGAGAGTGTCAATATAATTAGCAATAGATCTTTATATATTTGCAGCAATAATTTGTTGGACCCATTCTGTATCATAGGTGCGAGTGTTGACTGGTGGGCACTTGGTGTTCTTCTCTATGAAATGTTAGCAGGACGATCGCCTTTTGATATCGTTGGCACTGCTGATAATCAGGATCAGAATACAGAAGATTATTTATTTCAAGGTAAGACATATCGCTGTTATGTCGCGTCCGTTACCTCTCTCTCTCTCTCTTTCTCTGCGTGCCATATTCTCTAAGAACATAGATTTCCATGCGTTGGTGACCATAGATTTCCACAACACTCTGTCCTTTGCTGTTCTCAGGATCTTCAGTCTTGGTACTTCCGGTTTTACTCTTTCGTCAACTTGTTCTGTCGTCCAGTTGCTCAGGCTTTGGAGATACGTCAAACGCTGTCTCCCTCTACTTCTTTTCCCGTTCACACATCCAGTCAGCATCAATTCCTCTAAGCCCTCTTTCCTTGTAACATGTCCTAAGAACTCTAGTTGTCTCTTCCTTATAGTTTTCATAATCTTTCGCTCCGTTCCAGCTCTTCTTGCGACCTCTTCATTTGTTACGTGATCTACCCATGATATTTTCATCATTCTTCGGTAAAATCACATTTCTGTTGCCTGTAATTTGCTCTCCATTTGTGCCGAAATTGTCTAGCATTCACTACCGTATAACAAGACTGGCTCAACATAACAATTTAGGACTTTCTTCTTTCTGTGCATTGAGATTTTGCTATTTCTAAGTATTTTTCCAAGTTTCATAACTTCCCGTCACCTCCTGGGGCGGAAAAAATAGCGGACCACGGCACCAATGGTCGCAGAAATTTTTTCAGGTCTCCAGAAAGAATGAAAAGAAGAAAGGAAAAGAAATAAATGCAGAGAGGTGAAAAATGAAAAGTCAATTTTTGTCAAGATCACAAAGGCTGTCTTAATTGATAGCCGTCATCACATATAGTTTGTTGCTAGACTTAGGAATATCATAAGAAAGATTTTGTTCCTAAGTCTTGAAGTGGTCAGCAGAAAAGTCAACCAAATTTGCCCAACAAGTATCATTTACGATTGTGATAAGATTGATAATCAGTCCTCTCAACTCTATCGCGTATTCCTGACATATGTTGACCTGTGAAAAGTGAACACTTTGAAGCGATTCTCACTGAAATATTTTTCAAGACTTGTTTGGTCCCAGAAATTAGAATATTTTATCTACCCCTGGCTCACCTCAAACGTAGTTCAGCACAAACTCGTTCAAGGGCTGTGTGAAACTAAAGGGTTGTTTTGTCCAGCATGCCTTGCACGTGTCGTCTCTTGGCTTCCCTTGGTTTTCGCAATTTTCATGGCCCATAAAATGGTGACAAACAAAGGCCAACCAAGCGACGACGCGTGCAAGGAATGCTGGATAAAGTTAGTTCATTCTCATTTTACTTTGTGTCTCATGGTATTTAAATTTCTTTCTAGTCATTCTGGAAAAACCAATTCGAATACCTCGATCATTATCTGTCAAAGCCTCATCGTGTCTCAAAGGATTCTTAAACAAAAATCCTAAGGACAGACTTGGTTGTCACCTACAAACTGGTTTTGCAGATATCATGGGGCATTTATTCTTTAGGCTTATTGACTGGGAAGCGGTATGTACCTATTCTATTTTGTTTATTTGGTACGGTAAACTGAGGTACACTTTGCATTGAATATTTGGTGACAGTGTGCTTGGGACAACTCATCTGAATTGCTCAGAATAGGGGAGAGGAATACTTGAGGAGACTATTTTTGGGAGCAAAGTTTTCTCGTAACATTTGAGAAATGAAAGGAAAGATGAATGAAATGGCAAGCACAGTTGAAATTCTTAGGCAAACGGAAATTTTATTCAACGATTGGGCGATAGACAAATTCAGCTAGGTTGTCTACCCACTTTAGGTCTCAAGTTACTGCACAGTTTGGAAGTTTTCTCTTCATACAGTTACCCCTTTCATGCTTCTCGCGGTACGAAATTCTTCATATGCATGAAAGGAAGTTTTCTCAAGTGGGCAATCACGTGATCTGCTATGGGTGTAAATAGGAAAAGAATTGAAATTGGCACACAGTATTAGTCGTTGTTAGTTCTACCTAAAAGCTGATTGCGGGTCAGGTGGACTTTCCGAATGGGCATAGTTTTACAAAATAAACGGTCGCTCAGCCTTTACTTTCTGTTCAACTTCAGAGTGGCATTTACTCTACAAAAAATGAAATTACAGCCGGCCGGAAAAATTCCATTGGTTGGAAATCAGCACTAACAGACAAAATGCGTAATTTGTTATAATTGACAGGGAAAGTGCGTATCATTGACTTTGGCCCGTTGGTCTTCATGGTTGAATTCATTTAGTGACAGCAATGGACCTTTTCGTAATTGGGAGAAAGGGACTGAGGAGAGCGCGGCCAATTCTGACAGCCTTGGCAATGGTAGGAAATCAGGAGAATCCCCTCCTTGCAGCTCGATTGCATCTCACTGCAAACTTGAGTTGTTTTCGATTCATTTGTACCAACTTGAGTTGTTTTCGATTTATTTGTACCATCCAAGAGTCACACGACACATATTTTGAATGGTAAGTGTTTTCACTGGGTTATTTAGGCGTCTTGCCATCCTTTTCACCTTTTAGTGAATGTATTTTGAGCCACGTTATTGCAAGTATTTGACCTCGACGTTGCAGAGCAGCTCAGTTTAGGCCCAGCGGATTAAAAATGGCTTACTTCAAACTTGAGTAAACTTGTGCAATGGAATACCTCAAAATATACTAACAAATGGGTGAAAGGACGACCAGGTGGCTAAATAATCCAGAGGACTCACTTACCAAACTAATCAAGTATCATGCAACTCTTGAAAAATGCAAATGAATAAAAAATAACTTGAGTTTGCAGTGAGATGCAACCGAGACACAAGTCATACGATTATCACCACAGCCAAGGGGATCCTCGTGATTTCCTACTGGTTGCCAAGGCTGTCAGAATTTGCCGCGCTCTTCTCTATCCCTTTCTCAAAATTTCGAAAGGGTCCATAACATATCAAAATTTTGCATACAGTTCTCAAATGTTTACAGTGGCCATTGAGAGCTTTGCTTGAGTTGTTGCCGAAATTGTTGGCCATACTGGTTTCCTGTATGATCTTATTTATTAGAGAGATATTTTCGTATCATATTCGATCTAGATGTAAGAAATATATTAATCATATATCTCCATTCATCATACTATAGCTTGAAAACAGACAAGTGATCCCACCCTTCAAACCAACTGTCGATATGGAGGATGATGTTTTAGCAAACTTTGATCAACAATTTACAACAGAGCCAGTGGAGCTCACTCCTGATGATCCGTAAGTAACATCCTTTAATTGAATCCATCATAGGAGTACGAGATAGTAGTCACAATTGCACAACCTTGAACATCCTTCAATAAGAATCATTCGAATTTACCAGTTTGCAAAGCTTTGCTGATGATGTGCATTGTGCTGTGAAAACTTTCCTCTTTACTGTCCCCAAGAAAACTTTCTCGAAAGAAAGTAATTATGAAAACATTTATCACACATACTTTGAAATGAATTGGAACGTAGCAATTTGTTTTTTGAATGGGCTTTTCAGGATTTCTAGTTACTTAAAGCTAATTAAGGCCCACTATGCATGCCATGTTGAGGCATCGGACCCCTAGTTTAAGACCCTGCCGAAGGACAGTGAGGTGAGTTGCAAGGTCAAGCCTCCGAGGTCACCCATCCGGAGTTCGACCGCAATCACCCGAGCTTAACTGCAGTCATCTGACTAAAACTGTATTAGTCGTTAGGCCACTTAGCCCGCTTATAACCTGATGCTTAACATTTCAATGCATAATTTGCAGTTTCATTATTCCTAACTAAACTATTCAACTTAGTTTGCCTGTTTCTTTAATATACTTTTTAGCCATTCTAAAAAGAATTTGAATCGAACGATATTTTGATACACTGTGTAGAATTTTCAAATTTGCTCCAAAGAAATTGAAGCTGTAGCGCCAATCAATCGAGCCTTTCGTATAAAATTGTATAAAAATATCGCTCGATCCAGGTTCTTTATGTTGAATAACTTAAAGGTCTATTAGAAATGTGACAGTTAAGCACTACAGTGGACGATCCCGCTAAAGATGGCTGTGAGGAACGTTTTACTAAGATGCATTGCGTTCGAATTACGAATCTTTAGCGATTCTATAGGAATTGGATTAAAGGAACCAATGCATCTTGATGAAAAGTTCCTCGCCGCCATCCTAAGCTTAATCATCTTTTCTATCTTTCATTGCTTTATAAACGTGCCATATTTCCTCATGATTAAAGAAATTTTTCATAAACTTGTGGGAAGTTTAAGTTTAGGGTAGTTTTTCGTTAATATTCCCTGACAAGAGAATATTTTTTCACCTCTATGTATTAGTTGTGGACATAGGTATATCTGGTAACTGCAAGCAAATGGATCCATCATCCACCATCGATTTCTGAGAAACAGGTTACTCTCCAGAATGTGTTTTTGAGCGTGTTTAATGAATGTGCTTCAGTAACTTTTAACCAAAGATTAACTCTTTTATTCCAAGGTCTGTCTTGGAGACCATCGACCAATCTGAATTTGAAGGCTTCGAATACATCAACCCTTTGCTGATGTCCGGAGAAGACACTGTATAATCATGGAGAAGACACCATTCATTCCAAAGAGATGTTCTCTTTTCATCCTGGAACCATCAAATGAAAATCAGGGAGTTTATTATCATAAATCTGGAAATTGACTATATTCTAGCATTGGTTTCAAGTCTTTAAGAAACATTGCACAGATGGTTATTGCAATTTCCGTTTGATTTCGTTTGCTTTACTTTGTTACCATTTTTTCCTGGTATTTTTCACGTCTTGGTTATTGTCAGAATATTGCCTCTGCGAAGGAGAGTGGTCAGAACCACAGTTTCTTCTATATTTCAACCAGCTTTCGGGTTGTGACGTCATCAAATTCTACATTTTTACCCTAAAAAGCGACTCATTTTTACATTCTGTCATGTAACATTTTTACATGTTTATGTCCGTCATTGACTATCGTTTTCTTGAAGATTGTATCGCTTTGCCTCTATCAATCTTGACTTAACAATGGTTGTACTTCTTTCTAAAGTTCGCATTAATTCTTCCGCTGACAAGCAATAGCCTGGCATCCTGATGAAGATATCAGAAATACCTCGTCCTATCAGAAATATCAAGTGATTAAGATATCAAAAATACCTCAAACATAAGTTTTGGGCAGTGTCTGAAATTCTTTCAAGACGTTAAATCAAACAGAAGATGCTTTAACCATTTCTTCAATTTTTCTTAAAGATTTAACACTGATGGTCTATATTCTACCTCTGACAGAGTATTCAATATTTCCTATTCTAGATTTTTATCCACGTATACCGGGTTAGCCAGAAAAAAGTTCCCTTTTTTAATAATTCATAGCACCAAGAGAAGTTCATAGATCTGAACGATTCAAATTTTAGTCAAAAGCCGAAAGATCGACGAAGTCTTTTGGTTTTCTCCTTGTCTCACGAGCACTAGTAATATTAATAAATTGAACTTTACAAAAATTCCATGGTTGCAGAATGACTAAAAAATGACCTAAAACATTGACCAAATCATAAAGGACTTGTCGCACTGATTAATAAAGAAAATATGATCGTTCATGGGTGACAGCTATCCACTGCATCTTTATTGCCAAGGGACTGAATATCTTTAGTATTTTTTTGAAAATTGATTTCCTATAACTCTTGAGAAAGGTGAAATGCCCATTGCGTATCGCTCTGTGTATGTAGAGTCCTTGCCATTTGATCGATGTTTTGGGCCCTTTTTTAGCTACTTTGCAATCATGAAATTTTTATAACGTTAAATTTACCTATACATCTAGTGCTGGTATGACAGCGAGAGAAATCACAAAAATACTTCGATCTCTCGGCTTTTAAGTGAAATTTGAATCGTTCAAATTTGTGAAGTACTCTTGGTGCTACGAATTCTTAAAAGTGGAAACCTTTTCTGGCTCACTCTGTAGTGTTCCATTGGCATATAATACCCCATTCACGTTTGCAAGTTAATCCTGCTTAAACCAAACCAAGTTTGTCAAACCCAGCGTATTAGGTGCTCAATCCAACAATCGACTCCATCTGATTGACTGAGATTTAACCTGGTTTGGATCAAGCTAGATGGACTGTGTCAAGGTGGATGAGGCATAAGACGTAAAAGTATATTCATGTCATTACTCAGTGTTTCCGTTTTGTAATAGCACGGTGATGTCAGTGCACCGTGACCGAATTGCAACTGATTTGTGGTGTGTAAAGCAAGTGCTGTGGAAGGTAGTGTCGAAAGGCATGTTCATAAACAGTGGCACAGGCAAGATCGAGAATATATTGAAATTATTGACCTGGCTCTTGTACAAGCTTCTCTTTGTTGGCGGGTGTAGTTACCTCTGCTTGTTACCTTTTAGGTCAGGTTAGAGGTTGATGCAAGCAAGAAGTGTCGCGCTCCCCCGCCTATCCTTTCTGAATTTCCTGTTACATTGCACCTAGAAATGCGTAGATGTTAATGATTGCCTTTTACGGGGATAGGGAAAAACCCAGCAGGCTTTTCCCTATAGGCTCTACCCAAATATTGGAAGTAACATTAATTTCTCTTTCCTCGCTAGTGGAAACATACTCCGTCGTTAGACATTTATTCTTAAAACTTTCCTTGGGGCCCAAATTTCCCCCAGTAGTATTTCTCCCAATATACATTTCGATTTATTGTTTTCACTGCATAAATCAGTTTGTAATCTCCTATAAAAATCCTTTTGTTGTGGCAAGTACCTCATTTTCTAGATATTTACTTAATTCAGTTCTCTTTGTAATGTCTTTCGTACTATATTAAGCCTCCTTGTTCAGTAAAACCCTCTAAACGAATCTGTAAGTGTTTGTAATCCGCAGAATGGCTCGTCTACGGGCATCTAGTGTTTGTTATATCGGATGAGTCGTGAAACAGTTAGCACGAATCGAAATTCTAATAAAATTAAAAACTTGAAATTGAAATTCCATTTAGGAGACTAACAATTCTAGGGAATTTAGATTTTTGCCCGCATGTAAATTATGGACCAGTTTCGAGCGTGGAATTCTGGTTATCATCTAGCAAATCAAGTCCAATAATTGCTTGAAATTTAACCTTGTCTCTAGAGCAAGCTAAATGGACTGTGTCGAGGTGGATGGGGTATAGACTTATGACAATGAGTTCCTTGTATCTCTTCGGAAAACCTTGCGCGACAGGGACTCATAGTGAAACAGTTACAAAGCAGACCCTATTTTCTGCAATCATCAATGGAACCAACCCTTTTTCGCAGCATTTTTTCAAAAACTAGTTCTAAGAGGTGAGTGATTTTACCAAACAGATTTTTCACATCTAATGTAGCCGTTGCTGATCGAGCGGCTGCCTACTTTCAACTCCACAGCCTGCCAAACATTCTTACTATTTTGAATCATCCGGTTTTCCGAATGAGCCAGAAAAAAGTTCCCATTTTCGAACATTCATAATATCAAGAGTACTTCACAGATTTGAATGACTCAGATTCAAGTTAAAAACTGAAAGAATGAAGCATTTTTATGATTTTTGTCGTTGTCTTACGAGGCCCTAAAATGTAAGTAAATTCAGCTTTACAAAAACTTAGTTGTTGCAAAATTACTGAAAAAGGCCCAAAACATAGATCAAATCATAAAAGGGCCCTCGTCTAGAGCAATCAAGAAAATGCATTTTATTCATGAGTGAGAGATATCCGCTGCACTTTTACTGCCATGGGATTGAAAATCTTTGACATTTGTTCAGAAATCGATGTCTTTTAACTCTTGTGAGAGGTGAAACGACCATTGCATATTGTTCTGTGTGAGGAGAGTCCTTACAATTTGATCAATGTTTTAGGCCCTTTTTTAGTCATTTTGTAGCTATGAAATTTTTATAAAATTGAATTGAAACGTATACTTCTAGTGTTGATGAGACAGCAAGACGACCAACAAAAATTCTTTGATCTTTTGGCTTTTAACTAGGATTTGAATCGTTCAAATCTGTAAAGTACTCTTGGGGCTATGAATTTTCAAATATGGGAACTGTTTTCTGGCGCATTCGGTTTTTGAAGGTTCTTATTCAGCCTGGGGATTCTTAGTTCTCGCTTTCTTTTCCGTGGATTTTTACGGTATGCTGCGGGGAGTCATAGCTTTTGGCCATGTCTGTTCCACCTTTATGTAATCTTTGTATTCTGTTTCTGTTCTAAATGTTTCTCTTGGAGCTTAGATGTAGCATATTACAAGATAATGTAACCACTCGTCCGTAACTTGAATTTCAATTCGGTTGTATTAGCTTTAGTCACAATTTAATTATTTTATGTAGCATTAGTAGTTCGAATTCATCCCAGTTTCGCCTTCATGTTTCGTATATTTTTATATATTGGTAGTTAAAGTATATAATCTCGCTACTGCATTCCTATCTCTCAGACTGGAAGTATTTTTGTTGATGGAGTGTCGCGTTTTTTCTTTAAAAAATTGGATCAGCCCAAGCCCATGGGGGAGGGGGGGGGGGGGTACTTGACTGTGAACGTGACTCAACATGAATTTAGACTTTGACAAAAGGACCCTTCTGATGGCTCGATACCGGGCAGAGCCCAACCACTCAAGTGTCGTGGACTTGATTAGCTCTTACTCTCTAGTACCGAATAAACGGGGGGGGTGAGAATAATCGGGGGGTTGGAAATGGTTCGATATCACAATAATCGGGGGGTTGGAATAATCGGGGGGGTGCTTGGAGAAATAGAAAATAGCCCTTTTCTTAGATAAGCACGTGTCTGTTATATATATGTATGTGAACAGTGATGTTACTGATACATTTACTTGAGAACTGTGGTTCTGTTGAATGCACTTCTTGAGACTTTTTCTTGCGTTTATTCAGAAATTATGTCTAATATCATTTCATTTTTCGAAAAATTAATAAAAGGGGGGCTGGAATAAGAACGGGGGGTTGGAAAATTTTTTAAAAATTAATAAGCGGGGGGGGGCGATTATTCGGTACTCAAGAGTAGCTACTTTTGTGATCCCAGCGCTTGGTGCTGAAAATCGCAATCGTATATTCACCTTCACCTTATGGGATGTGTAGTGCAAGTTCAAGTGACAAATACACGTTTTTTTTATTTAAGAAACTTGGATCAGGCCATAGAGCTAAAAGTTTCTTAATTTCACATGAAATTTTGTCCATCTTAGTACTAAAAGTTTCTTAATTGGTTTCTTATTTTTTCTGAATGTAGAATTAGTATTGTGGTCGCTAACATTGCGGCAGATATGTTTCTTGATATTTAAAACATCATAAAGTGTAAACTGTGAATCTTTCCAGAAGCAATATAAACCAGAAGCAGCTCCAGATTGTCTTCAGAAAGTACACATATGAATTTGGCACTGTACATCGATCTTAAGACAAACTCTCATATGACACTAAATCCCAAAACTAACGTGATTCTAGGGGGTTCTCCAAAGCCTTAGCATGCCAACCTCAGTGACACCTAAAATGTGGGCAACAAGAGCTTTCGCAAGCCTCTTGCGCCCATAACCAATTCGTCCGACGTTAGCCTTTCTAATCCATTGCTGTTCTTCAAATCTAACGATGCAGGCAGTATTTATACAAAAAAAGCTACTCTAAAACATAACAAATAAACATGACAATGCATTTCTAGAATTAACGAAATGTTGCAAGAAATAACGCAATGTTTCTAAATTTGGGAGAGGGGTAATCGTGACTTTGCAAATAAAACAGCTTAGGTAGGGCAAATCTCTAATCCTCGTAAACAAAAGAAACAAAGGTCGGGGGAATGCATGCGGTAATTCTAATGCCTTTCTGACGCAACAGGGGATTCCTTTTGATACAAACAGGCATACGTAATAGACGACTTTCAGCAGATTACGAAAAGTGACGCAAACGGGCCTAAGCAAATTCTTCAAACAAGGGCCTAAATCTAAACCTAAAGTTTCTTATAAGGGAAATCCTTGTGTCCAAAATTAGCCGTATTACATACCTCCCCATCGAGGAAAAGGAATCGTCCTCGATTCTACATGGACTATTAAACAAAGCCTAAAACAAATCTGCTAACTACATATCTACAAAATAAAATTAACGAATGTTCAGTCTCTCACATTGATTGTCCGTGGTCTTCTTCATAAACGATGCAACAAATGAATTTCCGTTGAGTGTTCAGGGTGTTCGAGCTCTTTAATCTTACAGACAAGTGTTCGTCGCCTTCCTCGTTCGAAATTCATGCTCTCTAGCAAGTTCCAATAAAACATAATGCGTGTTAAGGGTGTTCGTTTCTCTTCAGGTTACACCAGAGCATACGTTGCCTTTAGCAATATGTTTCTTGAACTTCAATGTCCGAGCTTAAAAAATGTCGACTTTTCCATGTCAAAAATAAACCATGTTACCTAATTACGTTCTTTCGTTGTTCTAGCCAAATTCGCTGCTTTCTTTGATCTTACACGTTGGGTTCGGGGTCTGTTTCCAGCACCTTCTTTAATCTCGCTAATCCTGTCACCCAATGTAAACTGTGAATCTTTCCAGAAGCAATATAAACCAGAAGCAGCTCCAGATTGTCTTCAGAAAGTACACATATGAATTTGGCACTGTGCATCGATCTTAAGACAAACTCTCATATGACACTAAATCCCAAAACTAACGTGATTCTATGGGCTTCTCCAAAGCCTTAGCATGCCAACCTCAGTGACACCTAAAATGTGGGCAACAAGAGCTTTCGCAAGCCTCTTGCGCCCATAACCAATTCGTCCGACGTTAGCCTTTCTAATCCATTGCTGTTCTTCAAATCTAACGATGCAGGCAGTATTTATACAAAAAAGCTACTCTAAAACATAACAAATAAACATGACAATGCATTTCTAGAATTAACGAAATGTTGCAAGAAATAACGCAATGTTTCTAAATTTGGGAGAGGGGTAATCGTGACTTTGCAAATAAAACAGCTTAGGTAGGGCAAATCTCTAATCCTCGTAAACAAAAGAAACAAAGGTCGGGGGAATGCATGCGGTAATTCTAATGCCTTTCTGACGCAACAGGGGATTCCTTTTGATACAAACAGGCATACGTAATAGACGACTTTCAGCAGATTACGAAAAGTGACGCAAACGGGCCTAAGCAAATTCTTCAAACAAGGGCCTAAATCTAAACCTAAAGTTTCTTATAAGGGAAATCCTTGTGTCCAAAATTAGCCGTATTACAAAAGGAATGAACAGTGTTCTGTTCTGTGTTGTTGAAAACACAAATGGTTAGATAATATAGCTCAAGAATGAAGGTTCAACGATCTATTCGCTGTAAAATCCATGCTTTTAACTTTGAAAAGTTTCTTAGTACTTCGCAGACATAGTACTAGAGTTTCTTAAAATTTTGGCCATCTTAGTACTAGTTTCTTATAAACCAGTTTCTTATAAAAAAAACGTGTATTGGTTCTAGTGGCTCTTAGCTGTTAATGTCCAAACTCATTGGTTTTTTGGTCCGGTTCTTATCATGGACTCAAGGATACCTCACATGTGCATATCCAGTTCAATGCTTTTGTGAGTTTTCTTGTGCTTTTGTTTCTTGTCTTCACTGCATTACTTGATCATGTTCATGCGGAATGTAATAACCATTTCCGTGAGTCGACTGTTTATGACGTAGCGTTACGAGTACACAACAACAGGAAAAAGACGAGCCGTAGTCTTTGGGGAATTGGACTGGAATGCTTTGAAAACATTATTTGTTGATTTTCAACAAATTGTTAAATGAAGTTTTGGCCTAGACACTCGTATGTTTTCAAGTCTAAAGAAATTATCCAGGACACCGAATTATTTGGTAAAGAACGGCAGGAAAGGCCTTTAACTTCGAGAGTTGCAGAAGCAAATTGAAGCTAGTTTCCTTGTTGTATGAAGATGGAAAGATACAGTATGGAAGAAGACGGTATACCATTGCGAGCTGCCTATAATGGGTAATCTCGTTTACTTGTTTTCATAAGCGGCCTAACGTTTGCCATTTCCGTGTTTACTGCAGAGAAACACACACTGATGTGGGAAGTTCGTGAAGAACAAGCGCCAAATCAAGCAAGACTGCCCTTATCCAGACACCGTTCAAAAATCAGAACACCCCCCAGTAACAACCCCACCGGACATTAAAAGTACAGCGGGAAAATTATGGAAGCATACATTTTCAGCGGGGATTGAAAATATCGTGATTGGGATGTGAAACTTTTCGGCTGTTATCAGTGATGGAACTTCTATTATCTTTGACGGGGAAACAAACATTTCAACGGGGAAGCAACAGAAACAAGGTGGGAGAGTGCTTTAAACTCAAACTTGACGGGAAACACATTTTCCTGGCGGGTCGTCCTTTTACCTTGGCGGGGCAGCCTTTCAGCGGGGTCGTTACAGCCCGGAGCGGGTACTTGACCTAAATTTGTACGGTGATGTGCCCACGAAATAAAATTTTTTCACCCTACTCCAGAATTTTTGCCTTCAATTGATACCCCGTTCTAGAACAATTACCCTGGGTACCAGACTGGTACCCAGGGTAAGAAAAAGAGCCGAAAACGAAACCTTGAAAACGGCACATCCCCGTCGAACAAATTTACTAATTGCCCCCTGGGGATTTTGAGTAGTTGGAGTTTCTTACGAGTTTCTTGAAGGTTTCTTCACTGCCTATGGTTTCATAACATTCTTCATATTTAGTGCTTGTGCCATCATGTCAATTCAAAACAAAAGTTTTCATGGAGCTTTTCAAATGCTTGAACATGCGCGAAGGCTAGAAAGAAGTGGAGATAAAGTATGCCATAAAAGCTCTGTAAAGTCCCCGGCGACATCTAATTTACTGCAGAGATGAGCCTGAACAAAATTTGTAACGAAGGGCTTTGCAATGATTTCTCCCTCAAATTAGCCACTGCTTCCTGCATAAATCAGCAAATCATCGTATTCCGAAATCAGCACTTCTGTCTTGATTGTTTTTATTCGTTGTGAAAACTTGTATCTTCTGTATCATCAATAGCTATATTAGGGCCTAATTACATGAGAGTTTTCAACCCCGGGGTTGAGTTTCAACCCACCTTGCCGAGAGTTGGAATTCCATCCCATCCCTCCATTCATTCTTTTGTTGATTTCAAATTCCAATTACATGGAGAAATCTCAATCCCGGGGATGAAATAATACCCGGGGCTGAAATTTCATCCCACCTTGAGAAAGCCGAGGTGAAATTTCTAAGGCATTAATCCCCATTGTTTTCAAAGTGTGCATGTCCATGTAATCGCAATCTTGTTTCAACCCCGGGGTTGAATCGCCATTGACGTATGCGTCACACATTGTACATGGCGCGCTTTTTCATCCCGGGGGTGAAATATTATGGCTTGCTTTTTCATACCCGATGGTGAAAATATGCATGTAATAGCAAAACTCACTTCAACTCGGTCAGGTGGGTTGCAACTCAACCCCGGTGTTGAAAAACCTCATGTAATCAGGCCCTTATTAGTTTATCAGGTTGAAAAAATTGGCTTTGTTTTTCAGAGATGTTACCTGTCTGACAATGGACCCTCGAATCAGATATGAAGCACTTTTAGCCGAACTCAGAGAAATATACAGATTTGAATCAAACGAAAAATTTACTTTGAAATGGATTGACGACGAAGGTAAGTTGTGTATTTCAAACAAACAAGGACAAATTTTGTTGCAATATATAGCAACAGTTTCTTTAATTGACACCTCAATTCTAAGCGATAAGTGACTGGACTTATGACGATGAGTTTCTTGTTTCCCTGTGCTCTTTGACTTGATGATGGCGCTTCGGTCAACAGAGACTCATAATGTTACTCTGAAAAACCAGGCCCTATTTAGGCCAATGCTCCCCGATTCCTTGAGTACCAATCAGATTACGAGATTTAGCAAAGAACAATACTGTTGAGTTTTCAATCGAATGATGCAGTTGACTAAATTTTGAACGAAGTTGCTGCGGCGGATAGTTGAAGATGTCTCTTGTATGTTTTGGTCTTAAAACATGGAAAAGGTAGCGTCGAAAGACTTATTTTGCACTCGCCAGGTTTCAGGTAAAGTGAAGTTCCTCCTTCAGATTCATGCCAAGTTTCTTTGATTAAACGTCTGCTTAACGTGGTTTTATGGCATTTTCTTTCCGACAGGTGACTGTTTAACAGAGCTACAGCAGTCGTTCGATCCCGATTCTATCGATCCAATGCAGAAAATAGGGCCAGCTTTTCACTGCTCGTTATGAGTCCCTGTGGAGCAACGTTTACCGCAGGGATACAAGGAACTAATCGTCGTAATATTTTCTGTAGAAAATACCCCTTTTTTCTAGATTCTAGGTCCTAGGATTCTACTTCAAATATACCCCTTACTCAGCGAAGTCATGAATGAGTGTGGTGTCATATTTTCATTAACATTGCACCCACCTGGCACTTGGCCGTTCCAATCTAGCAATTGGAATGAAAGAAATTTGTACTTATAGTAACTGTTACTAGACTGTTTATATTGCCGTAGTTATCCCTATTGAAAGGCTGCCGGACGCTCCTAACTATGAGCATTCTTGCTTCGGTGTATTAGCGATTACTTGACTCATTGTAATCAGTCTAAACTGTTACCTTAGTAATCCTATCCATCATATTTCTCGACAGGTGATCCATGTACTGTATCTTCACAACTTGAGCTTAACGAGGCTGTTCGACTTTACATGGTGAACAAAGACGCACACTTGGTTATTAATGGTGAGAATTTTTGGGTTGCTAGCGTATTTACAAGGTGACCTCGGAAACCCTGTGGGTACTTTTCCTGGCTTTTGATGCGATTGGGGTCTATGCCACTTTTTTGTTGCTGGAACCCAATATTGAGTTCAATGTTCTGGAAACCTCAAATATTGTTGTTTATTTCTGGGGCCACTCTGCTGAACGACATTTGTTTAAAGGTTCACTGTAACGAGTCACAGCAAATAGCACGATGCTTCCTTTCTTCAGATTTGTAGACTCCAAACATTGAATTTCTGTCTTTGTTGTTATTCCTGTACCCCAAATATTGATTTAGCGTAAGATTTCGAACCCAAGGTATTTCCACGGACTACCCCTGTTTTGAAAGCTGATGAGTAACCGTCCTTGGCTCGGGGATGTGCCATTTTGCCTGGTAAGATCACACATATAATTGCACAATTTTTTGAGACTTTTAGAATCATGATTCGATAAAATGATGATGGTTTCAGCCATTTTTGCTCAAATCGTGAAATATCTCATCGCCTTTGTTAATTTGCTACGTTTCCAGGGAACAGGACCCGTCATTCCTCAACCATCTGGACGATACTACTAATAAAACGTCGATGAAGTCACTTACTATAACAACATGCAACATGCCACGTTATGCTCCCTCCCCTCCCCTCCCCTCCCCTCATGCAGAGCGATTTCGATGGTGCAACTTGCAACAAAATATCCATAATTATTATTTGGTACGCAAATAGTAATGTAGTACTTTATTGTACTAATTTGACTTCTCCAGTTTTTAAAGGTGTTCCCGATGAGCCTGGACAACTGTTGCCGGGAGAAGAACGTAAGTACTCTTTCAAATTATCTGTTGCTTTTACTTGAAACTTCTATCAGCTTGTCTTTAACTAGCATCAGTCTTACCATGAGTAATATTCCTGGGGGGGGGGTACTTGACCTAAATTTGTACGGGGATGTGCCCATGAAATAGAATTTTTTCGCCTTGCTCCAGAATTTTTGCCTGCAAATGATACCCTGTTCTAGAAAAAATCGGTAAAAAGTATACTCAAAAACACAAAAATTTGACTAGATAATAACCCGTTGTAACAAAATTTCCTCTTTTGACATGTTTTGACAACCTGCTCCAGAAAATTTGTCTTCTTTTGATACCCTGTTCTAGAAAAAATAGGCGAAAACGACACCCTGAAAAACGGCACATCCCCGTCGGACAAATATACTAAGTCCCCCCCCCCCCGGGATAGTAATTGCATGGATGCTTGGAAAGGGAAGAAAAAATGATAGAATCTCTTGCCCTTCAAATCACTGATTATATTGCACTGGTTGCACTGGTTATATTTGGTTCAAGTACTGATACCCATGAGTGAGTTACTTTTCCCACGCGAAAGAGGACCAGGCGAGACCAACGTTTTGGACCAACCTTGTTTCTTCTTGAGCAAATCTGAATGATAATACGTGGCAAATTTATGGCAATGAACGAATAAGATCAACCCAGTAACAAAGCGTGAGCTACATTTCCTACTCGTAAGATTCTAGATGTTCTTTTTGTTGATAGGATTGATGTACCGACGTGGCGCTCGAAGGTGGCGAAAGATTTATCACTTCAATGGTCATTCATTTGTGACGAAAAGATTTGGAAAGGTGAGTTAGTTTTCATTCATACTTCCTTTCAAAAGTGAAGAAGAGTTTTGTGTACGCTTAAGGTAAGCAAGCAATTTTGAGATGGAGAGACTGTTACATACTTCCAGAGTATGTTGTCAAAAGCTTACTGATAAGCTGTAAAAATATGCTGCAAAGTTGCAGTACAGTCAAAGCTACATTATGTACAGTGATCTATCTAATAGCAGCTGCCCTTCCAGGGAGTCATGTTTTATGTTGTGTTCAGCTCGTATAATAACTTTTTAATTGCTTTTTTGAATCTACAAAATGTAGGGAGCTCTCTGATATTGATGGGAATATCTTCCCAAGCTTTCAGAGTCAAATGATGAAAGCCTTTCTTGACATGTTCAAGGTTGTTTCTTGGGATTTGTAGGTTCCTGCAATTCCTTGTACTGTTGTTGGAGTGCTGGGTCCTCTGATGATATTTATCCCAAAGGCTTTCGGGACATTGTCTGTTGATTATTTTGCATGTCATAACGGATCGATCAAGCAAGCCCCCAATCAAATATTTGTTGCCAGTGTAGTGAGTATACAACTTATTGAGGTTGTATGTTGTGCAAGAAATTTAAATCTTTCAAATGAAGAGTTATTAAAAATCATCCTCCATGGCCATGAACAGTTATCATTGGATTCAAATGCGAAAATTCTCACAGCAACGCTAGAATATACCCAGTCCTCCAAACATTTTAAGTTGGTAATGAAAACCTGTCTGCAAATTCTCGCCTCTCCTTAAATAGTATCCTTTTCGTTATCTGTAAAATCTTTTTCTTGTAGTAGCTAAATAGATTCTTGTGTCGTATAATTAGTTGTATTTTAGCTCTTATGTGTTCTATGTTAAATGCCAGGGGGTAGTCATGATATTTTTGCTCCTCCTGGTATCATCCTTGTAGTGTGGTACAGTGCTTCGTAGTTATTGTCTTAGGCAATTTATTATTGTAAATTTTATACTGAATATGAAAAAATTAAACGCTGCAATTGACTTGAGATAATCTATATAGAATGACTAAACAACATATGACACTTAGTGCTCCAGTTCTCTGTGCTTCTCTCCAACGTGAGCTTATGATTCTTCGCAGTTATCTCATTCTTCTTTGATTTATAGCTTGCAGATTGTCTGATATGTGGAGACATGATTTGGGGCCTTGGAAGGCAGGTAAGAAAACTTTTTATGTTTCAATGATTAATTCAATATGAAGAGAATTTCTGGTTTGAATATGCGAATTCTTAGAGTCATCTATCAATAAGAATCTGTTTCTTGTAGCAATGCCTCCCCAAAGTTGCGTACTGCTGTTAATAGGGGCATCCATAAACAACGAACGCACTCTTGCGAAGTATCCAGCCAAATCTGATGCTCTATGTAAAGTTGCATATCTCCCCTGTTCCAAAAGCGTGCAAGAGGGGAGGGCTGGCTAATCACAAAAAACTCAAGTGGACGTATTTCGTAGAAGCCCTCCTTTGAAGCACGAACGCTGATCAAATTCAAGATACTGATTGGCAAAGTGAAGACCGCTAAGTTTCAAAGGCGAAGTCTCGCTTTCCTAAATGAAAGTCGGCAACTCCATTCAATAAAATGAAGTATAACCTGGAAACTGCTTTCGAGAATCTAAGTTAAAATTCTCGTTTGTCTAAAATTAATGAAACCTATCTTATAAGAGATAGATGTGTTTACGATTCTGAGAATGTATATTCCAAACATCGCCATGACGTGTCTCATTTGCCTGTAATGATAACAGTCATCATCATCATCATCATCATCATCATCATCATCATCATCATCATCATCATCATCATCATCATCATCATCATCATCATCATCATCATCATCATCATCATTCTCAATCTCGTAACATCCGCGTTTCTTGAGAGAAGCACTAGCCATGTTTTCAAGAAAAGTTTTCCCATATCCCATGATATTAATGATCGTATTTCTAGACTTCTGCCAATAACTGAAAACATATTGTTCTTGTTTTTAAGGGTGCAAGATGTATGAATTGCAAGGTGATGGTGCATAAGAAATGCCATCGATTGGTCACTGTCGAGTGTGGACACCTAGAGGTTTTACCTGTAAGTATCTTTATCTCTTTTTTTATGTACAAGGTAAACCCCTGTGGAGGCTAGAGAATTAATAGTTAGACCGTAGTAAACGGAATGCTTTTTGAGTAGTTTGAAGACGGTTCTATCCCTACCGGCTGAGATACAAAGATGTATCAAGATTGTTTGAAAATCATATATGAAGAGCGATGCAACCAACCTTTAAAATTGTTATTCCGCCATCTTACAGCGGTTTTAGCTTAATTTTCAAGGTTATTTCAATGATTATTGTTTTCTTTCTGAAATTAGTAATTAAGTTCAGTTCTCTCTATATATCTACAACCAGTTCAAATTGCCTGCTCTAAAATGTAGCAGGCAGGAAAAAGCTACTGGCATGGCCTCTATGGGGATCGGTAAATTGTGTATCCTTTGAATGGCTTAAATTTATGTCATCTAAAACTGTTACAGGAACCACGCTTTGGATCAGAGAGGGAATACGAAGGACAAAGGGACAAGAAGGTCAAAAATGCTGCATCTTTGAGGAGGCCTGATGAGCCAGATAACCTGGGAAGAGACAAACAAGATGCACTCATGACTGTAAGTTTTGTGTTTTTCGCAAATAAACAGAAAATAAGTGTTTTAAAAAACGTTGAGAATACACATGATATTAATTAGCTAAAATTGGTAATATCATTTTACACATGGTAATGCACATAATATTGATAATACACACGATCTCGAATAAGTGTTTTAAAACGTTACAAATACACTTGCTATCAATTAGCTAAATTGATGATATCAATTTACGGAAATGATAATCCACATGATGATACACATAATATTGATAATGCACATTATGTCGAATAAGTGCCTTAAAATGTTTAGAATACACATGATATCAATTAGCTAAATTGATAATAACAGTTTACGGAAATGATAATCCACATGATAATGCACATAATATTGATAATACATATAATATCAAATAAGTTTATTAAAACGTTAAAAGAAGATAGGATATCAATAAACTTTCTTTAGAACTGGAAATAAGTACCGGGTGAGTCATAAAAAACGCCCGGCGTTTGATAGGCTACTGCTCCCTCAATATATAAGCAATGATATTCTGCAATATCTAATTAAATAGCTAACATGTTCAATTATTTTTAGAATTTTTTTTAGCCAAAATCGGTCACTCCGTTCAGATTCTGTACGCGATTTTCTAAAATGAATCCCTTCGAGAAACCTCAAAAAACGTGCCAAAATTACAAGCAAAAATCCCTAATGTGTTTACCTCACAGTGATGACTTTCAGCATGCTTTAGCACCTGCTTTCTTTTTGGTGGGTTGAAAAGTCTTCCCCCTAGTTTGAATAACTTATTCAGGGGGATTCCATTCTCTCATTAGGACAAAATACACGAGCCCATCCAAGAGTCATTATTGCTAGGAAGGAGAACAAGGAGAAATTTTGCTTGCTGTTTTCGCTCGTTTTTGCAGGTTTTCGGAAGGGGCTTTCTGCAGAAAATCTCCAATTTCGACGGAAAGGAATGACCGATTAAAGCCAGGTAAATTGCTGAACCTAACTTGACATATTGGGGATAAAGCAAGGCTATTTTCAACATCAGTGCTTTGATATTCGGGGAGCAGGATTTTTTCAAACGCCGGGCGTTTTTATTGACTCATCCGGTAGAAAACAGGCTTTCAGATGCCTTGTATCGAATGATACATCGATTCATGCATCGACCGATGTACCCGATTTATCCACTATACAACTTTAAACTATTCTAAAAATTTCTTGAATTGAAAGATAGTTTTACACAATTTGTAAATTTTTTTGAATGTGCACAAAAATTATAGAAGCTCTAACGCCACTCAATCGAGCCTTTCATATGAATATCTATGAAGATATCACTCGATCCAGATCTTTTCTAGAATAGCTACAAGGTAAATGTATCGATAATGTTGAAGTATTTCCAAGGGGTAAACCCCCCTTCACTGAGTCTGCAATTTTTGTCCTATCAGGATTTAATGTCATTGTCTTGATTTTCGAAACAGAGATTGCCCCACTCTTAACTATTGCCAAGCTAGCCTGATGACATGTTCGTGGTGATCGCTATTGATAGACTGATGGACGCTCCAGATTGAGCAAAAATAAAAAAATGTTGTTGTAGTTGTTATTATTGTTATTGTTGTTGCGATATCTGGGACTATGCCGTGAGGCTATTGCCAAGCACAGGTTGTGGGGGGGGGAAATTAGTTAAGAATTAATAAATACATTTCTCGTTTCCTCAGTTTTTGCCAAATTTGTCTGGATAGGCCAAACACAATTCTTGATACAAACAGTTCAAAGCATCTTGGTTGGCCTAATGAAGACAAAGTTGGCAAACGCTGAAGAAACAAGAGAGGCATTTGACAATTTTACTCTAATTTTCGGCCACAACTTGTGTGTCAACCAGCATAATTCTTGCTAAATATTTCAAATCTTTTATATTCTTTCAGCCGACTGGAGACCATTCTTCAGCTGTTTTAAACAACTTTGATTTCATTCGTGTGATTGGAAGAGGCAGCTACGCAAAAGTACTAATGGTGAATATCAGTCAGCATAGGGCTGGCATCTTTGCAAGAATTTTTAACGAAATGTGTGAAATTTTATTTACAGTAGAAACCCGCTTAAGAGAACCTATGTTTATAAAAATCTCGAGGCTCAAATTTGATATTTTAAAGCCCCTAAATAAGGATGTCTCAAAGGCTGACACTGGGGGGAAGCTCTTATGTAACAGGTTTCATATGTTCAGAATTCCTCAGAACATTCTAGAAATTCTTGACATTCTGATCAGAATGCTTCGATGGTACAATAGACTCGTATAGGGCTCAGCATCTTTGCAAAGAATTTATAGCAAAATGTGTGAAATATTTTCTATTTACCCCTTCTATTAACTCAACTGACTTGATCGAAGGGAATTTTATGTAAGTAGCCATGATCGCAGAGAGAGCATTTTTGATATTATGATTATGTTCAGACTTACAGCATTTTTAAGTTTTATGAAAGGGTGTACAAGAAGAAGTACATGAACCTTATATAAAGAAATTATTGGCTTCTTAGGTCCTAAACTGATTGAGGAAAATCAATATAGAGATTTATCCATTTAGATTAGACCTAAATCCTTTCATATTAACTTTCTATGATTGACAACGGGATAATAA
Source organism: Aurelia sp. 4 Dawson et al 2005 (assembly GCA_964019985.1). Lineage (NCBI taxonomy): Eukaryota > Metazoa > Cnidaria > Scyphozoa > Semaeostomeae > Ulmaridae > Aurelia > Aurelia sp. 4 Dawson et al 2005. Next base: position 13,001,365 of record OZ026509.1, read on the forward strand.
TTGAAGCAACGATTGAGTACATCGAAGAAACAAACAGGTTAAATTGACTGTGGGTGCTGGCGTTTTGCCTAGGTGAAGGGATGGGGTTTCTTTGTCCTGTTGCTTGGGTGGCATGTTAGTATCTGTGAGTCAGCACGAAATAAATTTGTTATAACACAATCATCTAGCAGCTCTTCTTTCTATCTTCTATGCAGTTCCACACCAAACAATCCAAATGCTCCCATAGTGCTTTACTGCCACCTTCATTGTACCAACAGTTTCGATGTGATGGTACAAACTGATGTTAGACCTACGACACAAGGGTTAGACACATAGCATGGTTTGAGTTTGGTGTGGAACTGCCAGTCCCTTTATCTCCTTTAATTTTTGCTTCGTATTCCTGTTTTCTTTTCCTGTTCCCAGTAGTTTTCTTTAGTTTTGAAGTTGTATTTGAAAATTGTAAGTGCCGTTCCTGGTGTAGGCCAGATGACCTTGTGTCTTCTTCAAAAATTAACTTTTTTGTGAGTTTCTTCAAAGGTGCGGTTAAAAGCAACGAACAGAGTCTATGCAATGAAAGTAATAAAGAAAGAAGTGGTGGACTGTGATGAGGTGAGTTATCCACATTTGATTTGTACCGTATCTTGAAACAGCTAATCCAGAAATCTACGGAGTGAATCATAAAGATCTTTGGGTGTATTGAAAAGGGATGCTTAATTGGTTTGTAGTCCCAAAACTGCCAAATTCTGAAAACGGTAGACCTCGCAGAGACAGAAACACATTTGCCAATCAAACGAAAAATTCTTCAAAACAGCAGGTCTACAGGTTTCAGATTCATCCTGGCGAAAACGAAGTTTCTGATTGAAAACCATGGAAACGAGTCTGATGCTTGGAAACAAACAGTGAAAATTTCCACTGATTCGATTACCGTAGCAACGAGAGCAAATTCACCTCACTTTCAGAGCTCCGTAGATAACAGCAAAAGTCTCTCCAAAGCCAGCCAAACCATCCAACCTTTGTAGCAGAAGGTTCAGCAGGCCTTCTAAACGTGCCATACCTGCTGCTTTCGGAGTCTGGGAGTAAATCAAACACAAATTCTGAGCCTACCAAGTCCACAGTGTTCAGAATTGCTACCAAGACACCCTAATATTTCTTTTAATGTGATAGATTTATATGAATGTGTAAGAGCCATTTCCTACAAATCAAGAAATTGTTCTCAAAAACAAGGACTGATTTCATAATTGACACCAGAATTATAAGCGAGTAACGATCAGCAATGCAGGCAGAGGAATTCTTTCAACCAGTACTTCGAAGCAAACAATGCTGCTAATTTGCCCTGAAACAGACATGGCAGACTGTCGCCTTGCGCACGCGAAAGATGGTTTTTAAGAGAAGCTGTAGATCTATAACGAAAGAAGAAGGAGAAGCCTATAAAGATCTGTCTGATGGATTTTGTTTATTTGATTCAGGAGCTGCATAGCAATTGTTTCAATTAAGCCCTAAATATGCAAGAATTGTAATGCCTTCTGCTCACCCTATGAATCAGATTGACAAAATTGTTTATTCCATCTTATGCTCGTTCGTTCAAGCCATGAACAAAAACAAAGAAGGCTGCAAATGTTGCTCCAAAATCCAGGTAGATAGGTAGCATGTTGTGCCTGCCAGACCTTGTTTTAAAGAGCTGATATGAGCATATATCGAAAGAAAAAGTATGTTTCTAAACATCTGTCACCTGTGTTTGAATTATTTCAAAGTTAACTTCAAAACCTAGAGCAAAGTTGTTCACAAAAAATAATCGAGTGTAGATCTTAGAATTTGATTGGTCAAAATTAGGCTTTTGCTGTGGAGCCACATGCATCATTTTGCGACTTTTCATTGTAAAACCCTCCATAACCGTTCACTATTAAATTCCTCATCGCAGGATATCGACTGGGTTCAAACAGAGAAACATGTATTTGAAATCGCATCGAATCATCCATTTCTAGTTGGATTACATTCTTGTTTTCAAACGAAGAGCAGGTGAGTTTTTCAGCCGTTTATAAGTTCTTCGCTTATCAAAGTAGCCTCTGTAATTTTTATTAAATCTAGTCTTTACAGCTATACAGACCACCAAAGCAAAATAATGTGGAAAAACGTTACATTTTTACACAGATTACCATAGCAAAATTGAGTGCAAAAACATTTCATTTTTAAACAAATTACGTATGGAAAGTAATGTCACAAAAAATGTTTTAATTTTGCACACTACTGAAGCAAGCTAATGTTGAAAAATGTTATATTTTGGCACAGGTTATTCTTCATAATTGAATTCATAAATGGAGGTGATCTGATGTTCCATATGCAACAAAAACGACGGTTACATGAAGATCACGCCAGGTAAGAGATGATTTATATACCAAAGTGGAATTGGGGAAAAGTAGTTAATGATGCAAAAGGGATCACTTGATCTTTGCTTCAAAAATTTACAAAGATGTCCTTGGTAATAAGATTGCGACGTTTTAGATGCACCAAATAATCTCTTTCATAATAGAAACTTGTTCTCTTGTAGTATTTAATATCAAAGTACCTTTGAATGCCTCCTATAGATAGCACCTACTTTATGGCTTTTTCTCTGAATTTTGCTTAAGTTAAAAGCCATTTAGAATTAGATGTTGGGTGAAAATGCCCACGAATAACAACAATTAAACTGTTTTGCATGAGCAATTCTGGATTTGCACCGGCTGCAATATCATAAAATTACCGGGTGATTTGGTCAATTTTTAAGCCCTTTTTCTCTCATTTTGCAAGCATTAAATTATTGTAAAGTTGAATTTACCCATATTTCCAGAGCTCGTGAGAAGGCGAGAAAATAACAAAAATACTTTGATCTTTTGTCTTTTAACTAGAATTTGAATAATTCAAATCTGTGAATTACTCTTGATGCTATGAATTTTCAAAACTGGGAGCTTTTTTCTAGCTCACGCGGTAGTAATACCAATTATAGCCGTTCAAGACCCATTGATAACCCATGATCCTTTGCCAGGCGAATGAAACGCGTAACAAGTAGACGTTAGGCTAGAAGCGAGCTTTTATGTTATAGGAAAGTCCTTTTTTGCCTGCAAATGATTATTGTTCGTAGTGGGTCTTTACATCAGCATAATTTTCATTCTTGGCTCTTAGAAGCAAAAGTCTGATGTTACAATTTCGGTGACATGTAGAAATTAGTTATCTTTGTAGAAATAAACAGGACGCTGATTTCAGTGGTAAAACATTGTTCTCTTGTTTGCAGATTTTATGCAGCTGAGATCTCGTGTGGTTTGAATTTTCTCCACGAAAAGGGTAAGCTATTGATGTTTGTTATTTAATCTCAGTTTAGAAAATGTTAAAAATACTTTCGTGGATTAGTTTTCGTTACTTTTTTGAGCAGTTTTGATTTTCTATCGTGGCGATCAGAGCACAAAAGAAACATTGAAACAAATCCATTTTCTAAAGTTGAGGCTTCGTTAGGGAAGCGTGGCTTGCTGATGAATCTGATAGCAAGTGAGGACATGCTAGGCTGATCCTAATCAGGATTTTCGTCGGCTTTCTTATTATTATCATTTCACTTTTTTTGGAGAGCACAAAAACCTTTCTATTTGCAATTTGTTTTCACATTTCATATTTCAGCCGTTTGTCATCGGCGTTTTACCAAGGCTCTCCAACATTTAATTGTCGAAAGACTGTACCCAAGTTGCAGAATCCGTCCGATTTTCGTGTATCTGTTCCATCTATTTTTTTACTGTATATTAAATCTATTCTGTTCTTTCAAGGTATCATATATAGAGACCTGAAACTCGACAATGTATTATTGGATGGGGATGGTCATGTGAAAATAACAGATTATGGAATGTGCAAGGTTTGTGTTTGTTTTCACGTTTTAGAGACCCCTATTATTCATTTTGCTTACATTGGCGCTAAGGGAGAGAGATGCTGAAACTTGGATTTGAGGCATTAGGAACTGAGATACCAGGTCAGGTGCTTCAAAAAGATATATTACAGTTTGAAATTTCCAAAATTTGGCGCTGATAGTCCTCTTTAGATTTTTATATTTTGTTGTATCAAGAGGCCTCATTATTCTAAGCAGTGATGTAAATAGTATGAAATCATACGAAAGAATGATACCCGGAAGCATTGTATTATGAGCCATAGGTTTTAGGAGTTATCGTAAATGTGGTCAATGTTTCTGAGACTGCGTTGAAATATGATGAAATGAAATGAAACGGAACGATGGCGTTCCTCCATGAACAGGCTCAAACACATTATTGTGAGACACCTGGTAGATTGCGAATAGGCTTTAATCATAGGCCCCCATTCCCAGCGTATACCGAAGTAACTTAATCATAATTTTTTGGCATTTTAGGAGGGTCTCGAACCTGGCATGACGACAAGTACTTTTTGTGGAACACCTAACTACATTGCGCCAGAAATATTACGGGGAGAAGACTATGGTAGGTATTTTACTAGTTTTCTCTATCCTCCACTTTGGCGTTTGTTTACGGAAGGTAAACGCCTTCAACATTGTAAGTGCTGTTATCAACGAAGGCCCGTTAGCTCTTTCGACATTGCTAGATGAACGAATCGTCTCAATGAAAAGTCACCTCAAATCATGGACACGTTGTCTAATGCCCCATTCACACTGCAAGTTAAACCAGCTTATATTAAACAAGCTTTTGAATAGGGCCTGCTGATTGGTCGATCTAACAAATCCAGTCATCTGATTGGTTGAAATTTAAACTGCTTTAGAAAAAGCTGGTTTAACAGTGTCAGTGTGAATGCAGTATAAGTTGGAAGAATTGTCTGTTAGACGCAATTTTAGGCGTAAAAATCGTCTGATTTTGCCCATCTATCGGGTGAATCAGAAAAAGGCACCACCTTTGAAAGGCTGCAGCTCCATGATAAGCAATGATATTTTGCAACATTTGATTGAGTAGAATAGTGTTCAATTATTTTTAGAACTTTTCCTGGCAGAGATCGGTCACTCCATTCAGATTTTGCAAGGGATTTTCCAACAAACATCTCTTTGAGAAATCTTAAAAAACTTGCTAAATTACAAGGTTTTCACCCTGGTATGAATAACTTATTCAAGGGATTCCCTTCTCCTAAGAGGACAAATACATGAACAGATCCAAGTCATTATTGTTAGGAAAGCGAACAAAGGAAATCTTACTTTTCGGAAGGGGATTTCTGCAGAAAATCTCCCATTTCGACGAATTAAAATCGGTTAGATTAGGGAACCAGATTGGACATGTCAGGAATAAAACAAGATAATTTTCAATATCATTGCTTTAATATTCAGAGAACAGTCATTTTTCAAATTTGTTCAGTTATCTGCAGGATTTTGTCAAGAAGAGTTGTTTATTTGCAAGAAAGAATTTGACTTGAATTAACAGCAGCCAAACAACTGTTAAACGGTGTTAAACTTGTCTGTCCCGACAACTTTCTTCTATTAATGCGGAAAGAGCCATCTGGGATTTTCGCCATAACACAAACTACTTATTCAAACCCATTAGTGTTACTTTTCGGAGGTATTTTCACGTGAAATCTTTTTTAGACAGACAGCACTTTTTTATCTTAGGTGCAAGTGTTGACTGGTGGGCACCTGGTGTGCTTCTTTATGAAATGTTAGCAGGACGATCACCTTTCGATATCGTTGGCACTGCTGATAATCAGGATCAGAATACGGAAGATTATTTATTTCAAGGTAAGATAATCAATGGAAGAATTTTACTACAGGAATCAACTGATACGTAGTCTCCATCGGTCTTCATTGACTTGACAGGCACCATCTCTTGCCACCTTTAAGAGAAGAATCAAATCGTAAAGTGGTAACGTTTGTGCCACGGCCCCCTGAAAAGCAGTTCTAATGGACTGACGGGGCTACCGTGCCTAAATAAATAAAAATGAAATGAAATGAATGACACGCCATTGAAGGTGTTGTGGCGCAGTGGTGTAATCCTCTGACTCTGAAGCCAGAACAGTCAGGCGGAGTGGGTTCGAGACGCGATAGGGCCTCACTCACCACTTGAGGGTCATGACAAGGGGTCGCGGACTCGATTAGCGCTTAGCTACTTCTGTGATCCCAGCGCTTGGCGCTAAAATCCGCAGCTTCACCTTCACCTTCACCTTCACCAAAGCGAGTGACGACCACAGACAAAGGGAATTCCCCCAAGCAACGAATCTGAACAGATAAAGCTAAAAAACCTTGCTCCAAAACTAGTTTAGCTAACTGTTTTGTTGTGCATCCGAAAAGCAAGGCCAAAAATTTTGTGAAATGAAAGATCCAGGTTATCAAAAAGACGATACGATTTGCCTTTCCTAAAAGTAGATTTACATCAAAATAAACAGAGAATAAACATTTTGTTCGGCTGCGTTGAATGCGTGAAATCTATCATTGAGACTGTCTTATTGTTTTGCCGTAGTCAGACCTATATCCTTTGTTTTAATCCTTGCTCGCGCGAATAGGAGTTTTAAGAGAGGCTGAGAGTATATCGAAAGATATGGGAACTAGAATTGCATGCCCTTTGTTGCAAAATTCAAACAGAAAAATTCAATGTTCAAAAAGCTTATTCAGTGTTCAAAGAGTTCATTCAAAGTTCAAAAAGTTGATTCAAAGTGCAAAATATTTATTCAAGTTCAATATGTTCATTCAAAGTTTATGTTCACATGGCGTGCCATAAACTAGGGGCGATCGAGGAACTGGTTCTCAGGTCATAATTTTCAGAGAGCGGTACAACAGTTCGAACTTTAGGCCAATTTCACATTTGTCGAGTGCAAGCTTTGGGCTCCAAATCAGGAAAGAGAAGGTAAACAGTGAATTGAAGACTAGTAAGGTAACAAAATGAATTTATTCATTTAGGAACATTTAGGCCAGGTATGTGGACACAATCAACACCCAAATTGTGTCCACAACATCCATGATATGACGTCATCAATTTGAATGACATCATGGAATCTATAATTTGTTGATGTCAGAAAGGATAAAGAATGTATATATGAAAGGAAAGTCATTTGTTAGGACAATCGATTGGTACCACGCACGACTTGATCAGAGTTAAAACAAAGAAGTTATTATTCTTTTAGTTTTTATGCTCACGCTCCAAATATGGGCATCTGCTGGTCACGTGCCTTAGGAAAAGTTATAGATGTTTCTACTCTCAATCTTCTTTACCCTCGGTTTTACAGTCAAAGGTTTGGGAGGGGGGGGGCACTCGTTGCTGAAACTTGGTATTTGTATATGATGGGTACCTCTTGATATTCTTATATAGTTGTTGTATTGTTTAGCCCCTAAAGCATGGATCACTTTATTATCTTTTCTAGTAATTTTGGAGAAGGCTATTCGAATACCACGAACGTTATCAGTGAAAGCTTCTTCATGTCTCAAGGGATTTTTAAACAAAAACCCAAATGACAGATTGGGTTGCCATCCACAAACCGGTTTTGCAGAAATCATGGCTCATCAATTTTTCAGGCCTATTGACTGGGAGGCAGTATGTATAATAATCTATTTTAATTCATATCTTTATTATTCATTCAATACGATATTTTCTTTAGGGAGCGGTCATTTTTAATCCTGGGTACCGGGCGGAGAATTTTTGGCAGGGGTATGAAACTTTTTTCCATTATTCTGTGGGGGTGTAAAAATATTAAGAGCAATTTTTATGGGGCATGAAGCTATTTTTCTTGAAAAGATTTAGATGAAGTCATCGATCAAAGATTGAAAGAAAAGTCAACAGACACCTGGAAATGATGAATCACTTGGCCAGTATGAAAATCGCCTGGGGCAACGTGCTGCCTCTCTATATATGTACTTTTTATGCACTGGGACTTCTGGATGGGGTACTAAACCATTTTTGCTGAATGATGATGGGGTACGAGAGACTTTTTCTATGTTCCAGATGGGATTTGAAACTTTATCTAATTGTGCAAAATTATCCTCCGCTCTGGTACCCAGGATTAGAAATGACGGCTCCCTTATCTATTGTAAAACCTATAACAATCTAAGTATAGTCTAAGGTTCCGTCCACACGCATACGTTTACGTTTTGTAAACGCATAGAATATTTTCCGTCCACACTGATCCACTCATTGTTTATGGAGCGATTTAGCTTGTCCACACGTAATATGACCATGAAGTCTATGACGTTTCTGACCGTCCACGTGAAGAAGTCAAAACAGCGTTTTTCAAAAGTAGTATCCACGACTTTGGAAAGCGTTTTCGAATGTATGCGTTTAGGGTAATTTAAAACGCCGTTTACGTGTGGACGCAAGGTGAAAAAGTATAAGAAAGTATGCGTTTACAGACGTAAACGTATACGTGTGGACGGGGCCTAAGTATGAATTATCAAGTATTTTCAATAGAGCGTAATCTTTTTGATGAGAGAACAAACTTATGAAAAACTCAACAACACTCCGGCTGCTAAAACCCAGGACTGAGAGAAACATTTGTGCGGTCAAGAAAATCCTCAGCAAATTTTTATGCTCTATTCTCTTTTGTTTCCAGTAAAATTTGTTATTACTTGGAATAATGCCTCAAGATGAGAAGGGTTTAAAAAACTTCACCTTGAGATTTTCACGAGGGCAACAATGGTGGTAAAAATCCTTGATTTTGTCATTCTTCAGTTGGAAAAACGACAAGTGACGCCTCCATTTAAACCAAATGTCGCCTTGGAAGAAGATGTGGTAGCGAATTTCGACCAACAATTTACAACCGAACCTGTGGAGCTCACGCCCGATGACCCGTAAGTTACGCTTTTTCATTGATAAAGATGACCAGAATCGTCCTTTTCTTATAGCCTTGTGCCATGGGCACTAATGCATCGTCATTGTGGCCTTTGAAGGTGTTGTCACGTAGTGGTGTAATCCTCTGACTTTGCAGGCAGAACAATCAGCCGGAGTGGCCTTTATGCCCGGTAGGACCCCACTACTTAAGCGTCATGAAAAGGGGTCGCGGACTCGATTAGGTCTGCTCTATTTCTGCGATCGCCTAGCACATCATGATCAAAACTGCATTCTTACTCCTTGCAATGTTCATTCCCTAGGTGATTGCGAGAGAGCTTGGTAAAGTTGCTTTTTCATCGTTCTTCGTGCCACACACTACTTCGATTGAATGCTGCCTTTCATTCGAAAAGGTCAAACCATGTGTGGCACCTGGGCTCATACGAAGCGATACCCGTCATTTCAACACTTGAGTCTAAGTGTGAGCACTTTGGATTTGAATGTAGTTTTGATCATAATATTGGCCACATCAGCTGTACATCATTGTCAGTTCTTACTTGCTGTGCTTCTGCAAACAGATTTGCAAAAAACGATAGTCACGCATTCGTCTAATGAGAATAACGACGCCATCTTGCTTTGTGGCAACTTTTGAAGGATTTTCTGTTTGGTTTGCATAGAGTTGAATAAGATCACTTTTTCATTTTCAACCTCGTGATATTGAGAAGTAAAAGGACGAGAAGTACTTATTAGTCAAAGAAAAACCATGTAATAATTGTATAAACGTGCCGTCCATGAAGGAAACATGAAAATTTAGTCGAAGACAGCGGTCGGGAAGTCGCCTCGCCGACGATGAATTTGTAAACAGCGCCACAAACTCCGACTGTTTCAATTTTCCTCTCAACACTGGCCTGTCTATCCGCAATAGTTAAAATGGTCATCTGAGCAGCCTTTTAGATTTTAAACGTCGATCTAGTTTAATCGAATATCATCCCAACCTCTTACCAAACCCAGGGGGTACTCATTAACTCTCAATACGGGGGAGTCCGTGCTATTACTTCGGGTCCGAGATGTTACATCAAATCAGTTTATTGGGCCTGTGAATAGCAACATTGAAAAAATTTAATATTTGCGGTTTCCAAAACATAGACTCAGTATTTGGGGTCAGCAAAGAGATAGCCACGGCCCCCTGAAAAGCAGTCATTTACCGTGCTTAAATAAGTAAAAATGAATGAAATGAGTGAATAGTGGCACGGATCCCCCTGCGTTGGAAAGTCGCCAGTATCCCGCCTGGGTTATCGAAATGTCATTTTCCTTTCAATATTCACATTCTTTCTGTCATCCGTAGGTCCATAATAGAAAGCATCGACCAATCAGAATTTGAAGGATTTGAATATATCAATCCGTTGCTGATGACAGAAGAAGTCAATGTATGAGCAAATGCGGAGGAACAGAAGGTAATCTTTTCCATGAAATAACAAGGACTATAAGCAAGCAGGATGGCAACGCCAGCAAGGACAACATCTTGTATAATACAAAGCCAGGTATGCTGGGTGAGCCAGAAAAATGTCCCATTTTGGAAAATTCATGGCATAAAGAGTACTTTACATATATTTGAAGGATTCAAATCCTAGTGGAAAGCGAAAAGATCACAGTGTTTTTGTGATTTTTCTTGCTGTCTCACGAGCACTAGAGATATAGATAATTTCAACTTCATAAAAATTTCATGGTTGCTAATGAGAGAAAATGCCAAAATATTTATCAAATCGTCAAGGACTCCTCGCACAGATCAATAAAGAAAATGCAACTGTTCATGGGTGAGAGACATCCACTGCACACTTACTGCCATGAGACTGAAAATTGTGGTATTTGTTTGAAAATTGATGTCTTAAAACTCTCTCGATAGATGAAGCGCCCATTGCGAATTGTCCTGTGTAAGAAAAATCCTTACAGTTTGATCAATGTCTTAGGCCATTTCTCAATCATATTGCAACTATGAATCTGTATAAAATTGAATATACCGATACTTTGAGTACTGGCAAGACAGCGAGACAGTTACAAAACTATTTCATTCTTTCGGCTTTTAACTAGAAGTGGAATCAATCAGATCTGTAAAGTACTCTTGAGGCTATGAATTTTTAAAAGAGGGAACTTTTTCCTGGCTAACCCGTTAGGTTTCATGTGCATTAAATTCCCATGTCAAGCAGAGAAAGAAGGCCACAGCAGAACTCTCTTACAATTTTTTCTTCATTTAAAATTATCATTCAAACTGACTGAGTTTAGCTTCGGAGGCCGAAATCTGAAGAGAACGAAGCAAAGGATGTCAGAAATGGGATTTCCAAGTTCTGCAAGTGCAAATCACAGCTCCGTGGTCTCTCAAGGGATGCAAATTTTCTTAGTAATAGGGCGTTACGTTGCAGGAGCAGTCGCTGTCATGATTACCGAAAGTCGCCAAACGGTAACCTCTAGAAGATCGAATGTCTCAATTTCACACGTCGTAGCAACCTTGAAGGCATGCAAAAGTCTAAATTGTGATAACGATGAAATTACTTGATCACAAAGCATAGCATGCAAAGCATAAATTTCAAAGATGCCCCTTGTCCTAGCCTGCGTGCATCCCCTACTGTTCCTGTGGAGTTGAAACTTCCCTTTGAATTGAATTCATTTTCTGACGAGATTTAACTAGTGTTTGTCAGTAACTTAACATTTTCTGTACAAACCAACGTATGAATTCTTAAATAAATTGTGAAGTAACATATGGGGTCCTATTGTGAAAATTTTAGATTTTTAATTTTAGAATCATGTTTTATTTATTACTAATTTTCATAAATATGATTTTTTTGCGATTATAATTCCAAACTTCTTCTCTATTTGTACATTTCGTATTGTTTCTGTCATTCTGATATCGCAAATTTACAATGGATCTTTTCAAAGAGGTCCAGGGTTGAGCACCACTTTTCTGGAAGATGGCGGATGCGGTGCGTGAGAGAATCCCCTTCTCGCTGCAAAAGCGGACATTTGGCTGCATCGGAAGAGGAAGGGGACCTTGGAAGGTACTCGAACCTGCCAACCTGAAACAAAATTGGCAAAAACTCGAGAACCGGGAAACAAAAAAGAAACCGAAACCCGAAACTGCACTTCTGAACAAAAATCTTCTATTCTTCGTCACTAATCTTCGACTATCCCCAACATTTTCACTTTGACTGACGCTCTGTGCATCGTTTCAAGCATTCGAAAGCTGCTTTTTTGACATCAGGTAAGTGCATGGATTGTATGACTTTGAAACCTGAAAGTATTGGAATTTCGAGGGAAACATTCGAAAACCGAGCAAATAGACTGGCCACTGGCCAAACCCGTCCCGTGACAAATCTCAAAACCCGAAAACCCGTACGACTTAAACGTAAATCCCCAGACCCGAGAGCTAAAAGTGACCAATCCAGCAACCCATGAAACCCCAAAGCCCCCCTGGAAAAGGGGCACTGTCCTAGAATGGCACACCTGTTGCTATACTGATCCTGAATGAACCGTACAAAAACCCTGCAAATAGCCTATCAGGTGTCCGATTCTAAGCTAGTCCTGGAAGAGGGGTTGTATGAAATCGACAGCACAGATTCAAGAACTGAAGAAACAGCTTCACACGATATCTCTATCAAGTTTTTTGTGTTTTAGGCTAAGCTATCGTAGCATTTCCTGAGTTGCTGTGCTTTTCTTGTGAATGGCCTAATTTCCGTTTTGGTTTGTCTTGAGAGCAACAAAACATAGGTAAACATTAACTTGCGAAATGGAAACATGAACATCAGTTTAAAAACAACGGTAACTTGGCTTTATTCTTGTTCCCACTCGCCCGCGCTTTGAAAGTCATTGCTCATATGTGAAAGTCATCTTCCAGAAAAGTGGCGCGCAGCCCAAGACCTCTTTGACAAAGTCTACTGTGGTAACAACAGCAGCGAAGAAGTTTTTACCAAGATGCATTTGCATTGCACTTAAAGGGGCTCTATCTAATTTTTATCGAAGCGGTGACTTTGCAGCTGTTTTCAAGGCTACATCAAACAGACTTTTCATTTATTAACTTCAATAGCTGGGTGATGGGAAATGCCACCTTGACGTCTGAAATCACACCCTAAAATCTGTAACTTTTTTGCGGAAACGATACCCCAAAATTTGCAGACTATTGAAAAAATATACTCTAAAATTGTGAAAAAAAATTCAAACTTTCAGCAAGTATGCGAAATTTGATCAAAATAAATACCCTGAAGAGTTACTTTTCTAAACCGACACCCAAACATTCCTTTCTATTTGTTGTTTTACCAAAAATGGCATCCAAAAATTAATTTTCTGCCCGAAAAAAGAGCCCCTTCAAGAAGTCTCCTGCGGTGTCTAACTACTCTTGGTATTTGCAGCAAAATCGAAAGGTACGAATGATTAAATATTTCTGGAAATTCTGGCCCCAAAACTTTGCCTTTAACGTAAACATATTGTCTTGCATCTTTACAGAATATTCATCAATTCCTTCTTCGTACACACACAGTGAGTCAAAATACCAGCACAAAAAAGAAACGAAGTCGAACGAAAGTCCTCGTTGGAAGCTTTGACGGAGAAAGCTGCAATGTGCATCATCAGCCCATACACCTTTTTACTGCTCAGGGCCCCATCCTCACAGAAATTGACGGCATACATCGCGAATATAAAAGACACACTTGTCATCACAGATAAGAAGTCTTCAGTAGCTTTGTAGCTGTGCTCAAGATCTTTGAACCAACAGACAAGATTTGGCGCATTTAAAATCAGCATTACAAACGTGAGAAAGAGGCATCGTGTTTTAATTTGCCCCACGATTAGCAATCTTACAAAGAATGTCACTTGTAGTGCAAGAATTCCCGCAGTGCTGCACAAAGTTATCGATAAACAGGTCAGTGATAAGACTTCAAGAGGCGTATTTTTGCTTATTTCATCTGTTACTGATGGACGAGATCTTCTCGGTGCACCAAACGTCATAGCATTGATCCTCTCCCCAATGCTACTTAAAATAGCTTTGATACATAATGAAACAGCCACTAGTAGCGACAAAACAGCACTGCAAATCAATAACTGGATGGTTATCAACATGAAGTCTGAAGATGGTCTGAAAACAAATTCATATGTTAGCGTCAAACAAGCAAAATTTGCGAAATCCATATTCGAACGATCTGGGCTTTTCGCTCTGCTGAACAACCAAATCAATGATAATGCTGCAACCCATTTCAAAATTGATTCATAGCTGTATCTCAAGGCCTGCCCAATCGAGCCGACAATGTCTAGTGATAATTCCAACGTTACATTGCATTTACTCTCCAGCCAGATACGTACCACAGGAGAATCATTCTCAGATCTAGCATCTAATGGGCCAGCGGATATTCGAGAAGATATGTTATGATTTTGTGGATGACTGCTGAATTTCAACGGAACTACAGTCCGGCCATCACAAACCTTGTGGGTGTCTTCTCTGAACCATGGGATATGAAAATTTACAACAACAGAGGCATCAGGATTCTTGCATGATGAATCAACAACCATGTTATACACCATCCACGGGACTTTCATGAACGGAAGTAAAACTTTTGTAAAAGTTCTCTGATTTGGCAACGCTATAATGGTCTTTCCGAAGAACCACGGTTTGTTTGCAACATACGTATTCTCTGTCTCATCGAATACAGAAATGCTTAACTTGTCTTTTGATTCTTTCGATACATAAAAGAAGATAAATCGCCCTTTCTTCTTGAGTTCACTTATTTCCTTAAGAAATACTTGGCCTTGTCCAGCCTTCGAAGGAATTACTTGAGAGCTTTCGATTAGATTAACAAAATCATTGCAATTCTCTGCACTTTTACAGCTTCCAATCCAGTCTAACTGCTCTCCTTCATACATTGCAGCTAGAAATCCATTCCTTTCACTGATATCCATAAAGAAACACGAGTTCTTCATGAACTTAGATCTGAAACGATTTTTCGTTATCAGCTTACATTGAGAAAAATCTCTCTGATGCCGTTGAAGCATCTTAGCATTGACATCTCGAAGACTGTTACGGCTACTGAATGAAGACACTAGGTGATACTTTAGAGCTGCAATCCTTTTGTTTCGAGCCGTGTAAATTTTTGATTTCTCAAGATCTACCATGTCAATAAGTGTACGTGTTATCGCCAGCACAAGTTGCTTGCACCAAACAATGCATAAGTGATCAGTAGATACCCATACTTTTGGGATCGCAGTTGTAATTACACTGAACGAATTTTCCCCATGAAATAAATAATCCAGTGACGTAAGGTCACTGCGAACTTGGACATCTCGACTTCCACCTCCGATTGAGGCTACGACCAGATTCTTGACGACCGAAGAGGAATTTGCAGACTGCATTTTCCAGAATTGCCGAACCTCCCCATAGTATCTAGCAATCTTTGCATCTACCAAAAATGCTGGCTCCAAATGTGGTGTTGCTAGCGTGATAATGGTATGAATCATACTTGGCTGAAAGTCCTTCAATGCAAACAACCCCGTTGCTATGACCCCTCCCATTGAATGCCCAATCACGATAACTGATTTATGGATGCTGGGAACACTGTCTACATCTAGTCCTAAGATGACCTTCAAACATTCGTGCACAAAGCGAGTCTGATTTGCCAGGTAGTCACCTTTTAGAGCTGAAAGTTCTTCATTAAAATCAACTGCAAAATAGTTAAAATGAAATGACATCCCCTCAGTCTTTCTCAAAGCCACAGATCCTAATGAACGCACTTGCTTTGCACTACCCGCATTTCCAGGAATAAATAACACAGGGATCCCATTTCGTTTTTCACGTACATTCATTCCTGTATTCTCACCTTCATCGTAAAAAACTAATGAATATCTTGGGTAATCTCTCTGTATCTGAGCTGGAATATGGAGTTGAATATACAAAGGGTATTCAAACATGTAAGTCATCTCACAACCATTTTCTTCCATAATCAGAAATATGTCATAGATACCAGCTATGAGGATCACTAAGCCAGTAAGTGCAAGAAGGAACTTCAACATTGTGATTTAATGTTTTGCATCCAGGAGGCTCCTAGAAGAAAGAAAGTCCTCTTCTTCATGTTCCAAAAGGCGTAACACTGAATTCACAGTTGAAGCATTTGATTCTAATTATTCATGTTTTAAAATTTCAACTATCACTTTCTGAAAACTTTGTTCAAATTGATACTAGGTGAGACATCCCCTTCTGAAAGGCCCAAGCTGCCTGGATTTGAGATGATGGCATTAGCAAATGCACAATTCAATGGTAGCAAGGCCAACACCAATGGGGGGGGGCTGAGGAGACCATTTTTCAGAAATTTTGCTCTCTTGTCACATTTTTTGTGATTCAAATGTCTAGTTTTTGATGAATTTTAGGAGGAATCATAATGCATGAAAGCATGAATTTATCAGCCAATGCCTGGGGAACACTTAATGTGAATATTTTTTAGCCCCTCTCTGACTCTACACGGCCTCCCATCCAATCCAAAAGTTTGAAAAAAGCCCCCATCTTTACCAGGAGCAGGAGATACCAAAGATTTTTGAGTTTCAACATACTAAATGAATGCAAAGCAAGTTTGCATGTTG
Source organism: Aurelia sp. 4 Dawson et al 2005 (assembly GCA_964019985.1). Classification (NCBI taxonomy): domain Eukaryota; kingdom Metazoa; phylum Cnidaria; class Scyphozoa; order Semaeostomeae; family Ulmaridae; genus Aurelia; species Aurelia sp. 4 Dawson et al 2005. The sequence goes on from OZ026509.1 coordinate 13,017,681, forward strand.
ACTTTGACATGGTTGTTTAGATAAAAACCAAATTTGTGTGACTGACTTGTTAAATTGAATGTGGGTTAATGAATATTACTCTATATCTTTGAAATTTGACTTTGTGAATAAGCCCCCACTCTCTGTACGATCTCAAAAATTAAATAGGCCCCTTCATGGGGCTTACAGCTTTTGTAGTAGTTATCAAGATGCAGATTCAGATTCTAGACTCAGCAGATTCACGCTTGGTTCAGAGTCTTGATGGTAAAACTTAGCAGGGAATTCAGGGCCAAAAGAGCATATTGTGAAAGACAAAGCTCAAGCAACTAAACTTCAATCATTATCTTACCACCAGATACAACATACTACTTTTTAGGAACCCTTCCCTAGGATGCTAAATCCAGATTTAAAAGGCTTGCGGCTACCGATCTCAGAGAGCTATGTTATAACAGGGTTATACACCATGAAAAAAATTGATGAAATTTAACTGCAAAAGGATTTTGGCATAGACAGAAATTTGATATGATCATCACGCATCAAAGAAATGTAACTTCAAATGATATGGAGAATTTTGCATGTGCATGCAGGACAGAAGAGGTGGCTGGTGTAAATTAGCCATGTCTAATTTAACATCGTGATGAATCTACTATTACTTTATGGTGGAGTTCACAATGAAAATGTAACTGGTGAGTTTCAATGCACTGCTAGCTAAGCTAGGTAATTTTTTTATATATAGGCCTAAACAAAATAAAAAAATTTCATTTTTCACATCACGAGTAGGAACAACAGGAAGGAGATGAATTTCACGTGGTGGGTGATCAGAAAAACACTTACCTACTGAAACAGTCGACTCAGTTCGGCGACACTACTTCCTCTCTGTTTTTACTGTTTCTGTTTGTCTTGCCTATTCCCTCACTAGTTCATTCGGCAGGTCTTCACTGACTGCCTTGTTCTGTCTCTCTCAACCTCGAAAAGAAAAAGGGCCTAAAGGTTTTTCTACCAGCCTCTTTTCGATTTATCTGCCTCACTTTCGGAATTGATCACATGATTTCTCAACAAAATCACATGACTACGGCTCCTTCGCCGCTTCCCCTTCCTGCACCATTTCTGGCGGCGAAAGAAGGGGTGGAGTGAAGAGTTGAGCATGTTAGGAATTTAATTCTGGTACAACTGAGAAAGAACAGACATGATTGGGGGATTTTTCATATTCAATCACAAAGGAGAAGTCCTTATTTCAAGAATTTACAGAGATTATATAGGGTAAGTATGATGGAGGATGATTTTAGTCCAAAGCAGTTTGGTAAGGTCCCAGGCCTAAAGGAAGGTCATCAATTCCTCCGCAACCGTAGTATCAGTATTTATGGGCACCTTCTGGTGCAGCTATTTTGGATGCAGTTTCTGGATGGTTCCAGTTAATATCCGTACCCCCTCCCCCTATGGAAGAACAACTCATCAGATCAAACACCCTGGATTTTTTGCCTGATATGTTCTGCTGGAAACGAAAAAGATCAAGATTTTGCTTCTAACAACACAAAGTACAAGAATGTCCAGATATCTCAAATAATTTACACTAGACAGTTTACCCCATACGTTGCCCCCATGGAAGAGTTAGCCATCAACTTGAAAGTCTAGATTTTCCCAAATTTTGTCACTACCCCTGGATTTTTCCATCTCAGCAGCTGCATGACCCTGGATTTTTGGGGATTTTTGCATACCTGTGGATTTTCTCTTCCCTATGGCCATAGGGGGGCAGTAGGGGGGAACAGATATTAACTGGAACCACCCTATTTATTGGCATAACCATATAGTGCAGCATCATCATTTGTCCGAACAAAGTTGCTTGCACAAGCAATGCAGATCACAGACAAATTACAAAGTCCTGTTATTTAATTAGTTGTCAACTAACTGAAAAATGGTGTTGAATGCTGAAAAGGATGCAGTTTCAAAGGTTCATTTCATTCCAGTTCCATGATTGAATTAAATCCTTTTGAACAATGAGCAATGAGTGAAAGACTGGCTTTTGCAAGGTAAGGATAGGAGCTCCTCCTACAGTACAAGCTTCATCAGAACTTGAAACTTAATCGCTCTTCAAATCTATAGGTATATATATCCGTGTCTGAAAACATGGTTGCTTTGTCCTATCCGTAGATTACAGTAAGGGCAATTTCATGCTTATTAAGCATCAAAAAGTTGTTGAACAAGACAAAGAAGATGCTCATTGATGTTTGATTCAGAAATTTAAAGTCTGTTTGGAAAGCACAATGCTAGTAACTCGATATTTTGATATGAATTTGAGAAATCTTATTGACCTGTACTTTGGTTACATGAAATTGCATGTCAGCATTTACAATAAAATAATTAAATGAAATTACAATTGTGGGAAGAAGCAAATGAAGCAATTTTGAAGGTGTGAGCTTTGAGTAGACTTTAAAAGCTGTGAGATATGCAAAGCTAGCAATGGATGTTTTTCTTGTAAGCTAGAACCTTTTTTGCTAGTTGGTTCCATATGATTATATAAACTTTATATAGAGAGGTTGGACGACAAAAAATACTAAGATTTAACACACTGAGGCCTTTCGGACTCGTGTCCTCATCAGAGTGTGATTTCGATTGAATTTAAAATATCAACGAGGTGTATATAAGAGCTATTACAAGGAAATTCTGGATGTGAGGATAATGTCTTATGACGTAGGTATTAATTAAGAGTTTAAAAGGGCGTGTCCCTCCTTGAATAATTTTTCTTCGTGATATAAAAGAGCAGAAGGGTCATTAAGTGCAAAGAAAACGAATATTTTGAAAAAAGGTTCTTTTAGTTTGTTGTGTCTTTTTCCGCATTCGTGAACGTGTTTTGGAAAGCTGCAAGTTGAAATTCCAGTTCTCGATTCTGAAATATGATTATTCATACGATTACGTAAGTTTTTTGTCTGGCCAATGTAACTCATCTCGTTGTTGCACATATTGCATGAGAGGAAGTAAACCACATTTTTGCTCTGGCAAGTAATGCTGGATTTGATTTCCCAAGTGCTGTTATTTGCGGTTGTGAATGACGTGACAGGCTGGAGATACTGTTTGCAAAGTTTGCATCTTTTGTTCGAACAGAGTGAAATTCCAGGGTTGCGAGGTTGTGGACGTATGTGATGAGTTTCAAATTTTGCTTTTGTGAGTGTCGATAATAGGTTTTTAGGTTGTTTCAAAGCAATGACTGGTTTTGATTTTGCGAAAACTGTTTTTAATTTTTTATCATTGACATTTTTCAAAAGGTTTGATACATTTTGCAACACGTTGTTAAAACGGAACTGTGGGTAATATGTTGTAACCAGAGGAATGATGTCTTTTGAAGGGCATGGAGCAGGTCCTTGTAATTTTGCATTATGGAAGGCTTTTCGTATTACGTTTAATGGGTAATGACAGTCTAACAGCCACTTTTCGAGTTCTTTGAGGCGAAAATCGACTCTTTCTGAATCAGAAACGAAGACGATAACTCTTTTCGCTAGATTGTAAGGAATGTTGTGTTTAATATGTACAGGATGAGCGCTTTTAAAATCGAGGTAGTCGTGTGGATTCGTATCCTTGTAAAAAATATCCGTTTCGATGTATTTGTTGTTCTTAATAATCACTTCTATGTCGAGGAAGTTCAGAGACTTTATGTTCTCTTCTGATTTTTGTTTACTCTTCTCCAGCGTGAATTTTATATCCGGGTGTAGTTCGTTTAATGCATTTAGAAATAAATCAATGTTTAACTGTTTTGGAAGCGCAATAAAGCCATCATCCATATAACGATAAAATTTGTCTTCTATTAAAGCACATTCGTTTCGATTGAAATATTTTGGTAAAATATGAGGAAAGAGTTTCGTTTCTTCTAGATATCCTATGGTTAGGCAAGCATACGATGGAGCGAATTTTGTACCCATTGCGGTTCCAGCTGTTTGTTTATAAAGGGTACTGTCAAATAAGAAGTTATTGTTTTCTAGAATGAACTTAGCTGCATCGATGATAAAGTCGCAATTCAGCCTTTCAGGAATGAGATCGTGTTTTTTGTTTATCCAATAATTCAAAGCTTCAAGGCCGAGTTCGTGTGGAATGCTGGTATAGAGGCTTGTGATATCACAGGAATACAGTTCTACTTCTTGTTCAAACTTGCGTGGTAGTTTGCGAAGGAAATCCCAGTCGTCTTTAATGTAGGTTTTCAAGGTTGGGACTAAAGGTTTTAAAACCGTGTCTAAAAATTCGCTTAGTCTCTGTGTTGGTGCTAATGGACCTGCTATGATTGGACGGCTTTTTAACTCCTCGGGTGGATCAAGTTCAACGTATGTTTTGTTTTCTTCGTTTATTTTCTGAATCATTTCTTTGCATTTATGAATTTTAGGAAGGACGTAAAAGTTACTTGTTTTCCATTCGAAGTTAGAAATGAAATCGACTTCCTTTCTTGTTAGACGTTCTTCGTAATTAAGTAAGAGTGTGTTCAATTTTTTAATGACTTGCCTATCTTCATTCTGATCGATTTTTTTGTATGCGTTGTCATTGAGATGGTTTTCTAAAACGAGGCAGTCGCGATAGTAAGACTTGTCCATAATTATGAAATTACCACCTTTGTCTGCTTTCTTTATGATGATTTCTTTGTTGTTAGCTAATTCATGTACCATCTCAATGACAACGCATACAAAAAAATCGATCAGAATGAAGATAGGCAAGTCATTAAAAAATTGAACACACTCTTACTTAATTACGAAGAACGTCTAACAAGAAAGGAAGTCGATTTCATTTCTAACTTCGAATGGAAAACAAGTAACTTTTACGTCCTTCCTAAAATTCATAAATGCAAAGAAATGATTCAGAAAATAAACGAAGAAAACAAAACATACGTTGAACTTGATCCACCCGAGGAGTTAAAAAGCCGTCCAATCATAGCAGGTCCATTAGCACCAACACAGAGACTAAGCGAATTTTTAGACACGGTTTTAAAACCTTTAGTCCCAACCTTGAAAACCTACATTAAAGACGACTGGGATTTCCTTCGCAAACTACCACGCAAGTTTGAACAAGAAGTAGAACTGTATTCCTGTGATATCACAAGCCTCTATACCAGCATTCCACACGAACTCGGCCTTGAAGCTTTGAATTATTGGATAAACAAAAAACACGATCTCATTCCTGAAAGGCTGAATTGCGACTTTATCATCGATGCAGCTAAGTTCATTCTAGAAAACAATAACTTCTTATTTGACAGTACCCTTTATAAACAAACAGCTGGAACCGCAATGGGTACAAAATTCGCTCCATCGTATGCTTGCCTAACCATAGGATATCTAGAAGAAACGAAACTCTTTCCTCATATTTTACCAAAATATTTCAATCGAAACGAATGTGCTTTAATAGAAGACAAATTTTATCGTTATATGGATGATGGCTTTATTGCGCTTCCAAAACAGTTAAACATTGATTTATTTCTAAATGCATTAAACGAACTACACCCGGATATAAAATTCACGCTGGAGAAGAGTAAACAAAAATCAGAAGAGAACATAAAGTCTCTGAACTTCCTCGACATAGAAGTGATTATTAAGAACAACAAATACATCGAAACGGATATTTTTTACAAGGATACGAATCCACACGACTACCTCGATTTTAAAAGCGCTCATCCTGTACATATTAAACACAACATTCCTTACAATCTAGCGAAAAGAGTTATCGTCTTCGTTTCTGATTCAGAAAGAGTCGATTTTCGCCTCAAAGAACTCGAAAAGTGGCTGTTAGACTGTCATTACCCATTAAACGTAATACGAAAAGCCTTCCATAATGCAAAATTACAAGGACCTGCTCCATGCCCTTCAAAAGACATCATTCCTCTGGTTACAACATATTACCCACAGTTCCGTTTTAACAACGTGTTGCAAAATGTATCAAACCTTTTGAAAAATGTCAATGATAAAAAATTAAAAACAGTTTTCGCAAAATCAAAACCAGTCATTGCTTTGAAACAACCTAAAAACCTATTATCGACACTCACAAAAGCAAAATTTGAAACTCATCACATACGTCCACAACCTCGCAACCCTGGAATTTCACTCTGTTCGAACAAAAGATGCAAACTTTGCAAACAGTATCTCCAGCCTGTCACGTCATTCACAACCGCAAATAACAGCACTTGGGAAATCAAATCCAGCATTACTTGCCAGAGCAAAAATGTGGTTTACTTCCTCTCATGCAATATGTGCAACAACGAGATGAGTTACATTGGCCAGACAAAAAACTTACGTAATCGTATGAATAATCATATTTCAGAATCGAGAACTGGAATTTCAACTTGCAGCTTTCCAAAACACGTTCACGAATGCGGAAAAAGACACAACAAACTAAAAGAACCTTTTTTCAAAATATTCGTTTTCTTTGCACTTAATGACCCTTCTGCTCTTTTATATCACGAAGAAAAATTATTCAAGGAGGGACACGCCCTTTTAAACTCTTAATTAATACCTACGTCATAAGACATTATCCTCACATCCAGAATTTCCTTGTAATAGCTCTTATATACACCTCGTTGATATTTTAAATTCAATCGAAATCACACTCTGATGAGGACACGAGTCCGAAAGGCCTCAGTGTGTTAAATCTTAGTATTTTTTGTCGTCCAACCTCTCTATATAAAGTTTCTAGTTATAATTCGTACCAAGTTTTTTTATGATTATATACGTGGACTTCATAGTTGCAAATAAATGCAAGTTTTCCAGCCTGGTCTACAGTGAAAATGAAAGTCAAAAGTGTCTTGTTTGGATAAAAAGTCACAGGTATGAGTGCAGGTTTTGTGGAAATTATCTTGAAAATGATCTTGGAAATTATCTTGCAGTATCTGGCTTGTGCCTCATCATGCACCTCATGCTCTTGAGCAGCATGACTTGTTACACACCAAAAAGTTTTTGCCTCCAAATCACATACTTTGCCTTGGCTTTGATTGTTGAAGGCATGAGTGTTCCATGTTCTTGGAAACTGATAGGAAATCAATGAATTCATTTGTCAGAACAAAATACAGTACAAAATGCTTTATTCTTTAAGTGCTGCCAGTCATGTTAAGTATTGCTTTCGATCCTTGCATTGTTTGTGAATGACAGAATATCATGATTCAGACAAGCTCAAGGAAAGCTCAGATTGCATGGTGACAAAACTTACAGTTTGAGGACACGTGTCCTGAATCTATGGACTTATTGTGTTCAATGCTTGGTCATAAGCACAGTGTATCAAAGTAATGTGGCGGTGATTTGATGTGGAAGGATTGAAGGTATTCAGTTCTTCTTCATTCTAGGACTACTGCAATGATACAGAGTAGCTGGACTGCCACAGTTATAGGTAGTGCTACGGAAGACCCTGATGTCATCTGTGTTTTCTCCTAGACGCAATGCAGCTGATGCATTCCGTGTCAATGTCATCCATGCAAGAGGTCAAGTCCGCTCACCTGTCACACTTTTGGCTGGGACAAGTTTCTTCCACATCAAGAAGAACAATATTTGGGTTGCTGCTGTTACAAAACAGAACTTGAATGCTGCAATGGTCTTTGAGTTCTTGAACAAGACAACTGACATCATGTCATCTTACTTTGGAAAGATCACTGAGGATAATATAAAGAACAACTTTGTCCTTATCTATGAGTTGCTAGATGGTAAGTTTAAAGATAGTGCTGAAAGGATAGTTTGCTTCATGTCACCTTACAAGACTCCCAGAGAGTACTGTCTCAACAACAGGAATATTTCTTGACATTTAGACAGGTTTTTAATGCCATTGTTTTTTGAATGAAGCATTTTCAAACAATGTCATGCATGCAGTTAGATGAAACCTTTCAGTGACTTTCAGGATATTTTGCTTTTTCACTGAGTTCAAGGACCCGTCCCAAGGAGCACTGTTACCAGATATTTACTGGCATTGAAGATTTCAGTGAAGCCTTTATTTGTGAGTTAATATCTGCACATGCTTTTGAAAATATTTTTCATTTTTTTTGGCATTTCTAGGTCTTTCCCATTGGGTAATACCATGTATATATATAAATGTTTGCAGAGTATTTTCTTTGGATACTGTATTTCTGTGCAGGCCAAGAATCAACCACTAAGACAAACGCTGCTCATAAAATATGTCTTTTTCATATTAGGAGAGATTTTTGCAGTAGTATACAGTGAGGAAACATTGTGAAAGAAGGACAAATAATGGCAATTCTTTATTTGAAACTTGAGTTAAATTTGCTTTTTGGGAAATACTGTATAATTGCAAACATAGGACTTGCATGTTCATTCCTTTTTGTAAGTAGCAGTTTGGTCCAATTTTGCAAACCTCAAATTGTAATTGTCACTTAACCATGAGCGATAGGACACCCAGTGTGTAGCAGTTTGAAATTTATGTCAGAAGCGGGCCACCTTAACTTATTATTTTTGTGTTTTGAATGTATTGTTAATTGGTATACAACCACCACTCACTGTTTTGTATTTCTGAAATTTTTAGTACTGAGCCACCTTAACTGCAGATCCACCTTCATTGTTAAGCTCCAATTTTTATGCCACAACAGAATACTTTGCAATACAGTTTACAATCTGTTTGATGTGCTGGTGCTAACTAAATCCTGGAACAGGCTCCTTCAGCTATGAGTATCCATCATCAATTAAACCTTCACCTATTCTCTTCTTTTGATAAGACGACCTGTCTCACATCAATTAAACCATTTGTTACAGTACCAATCAATTTACTTACCCTGTAGGTTTTTAAAATAGGAGGTCTTCATTCCTTGATTAGTTTAACTACTGAAAGAGCTCCTCCTATAAGAAATTCCTATACCCTAATTGTTTCTGCTAGCTACTTATTTTAAATTGCTTTGCCATGATTTGTAATTTTTGTTTTAGCTTATTTGATATCAAGGATGTTCTGTATATATGTAATTGAATTTTAAAATCAGAACTGAATTGAGCAGAATTTTTATTGATTGTTACCATTAAAGGTAAATGTTGTGGTAATTCCAGTACCAATTGTTTATTTGATCCCCACCATGATCAGTTGATCAATGGACATATGTTTAAAAAGAGGCAATGCATTTCCACTTTTATTTGGTTTCAAACTACAAATTTTCAGAATGTGGGATGGTTAATAGTGCCCTATTTCACCTCTGAATGTAATTCTGACCAAAGAATTGCTCATAAGGAAATTGAATCAAAAATACCCTCTTTGTGTCTATTGCTTGAATGGTATGTACTTTAAATTTGTTTCTTGACCTTACCTGGAACATTTTGTTAATTTGGGTGACAAGTTATTGTTGTTTACAGAGATCAATGATTTTGGATATCCTCAAAAGACAGATGCTGGTGTGTTGAAAACTTTTATTACCCAACAAGGAGTCAAATCTCAGGTAAAGATATGCATTGATAATTCTTATGTATGCTTTAGAATTCGTGACAATTTCTGCAGTCTCTGTTGCATGCAGATGGTCATGCCACTTGGTGACCAGGAATTGTATGAAGATTGGACTTGCGATAAGTTTCTCTCTTGTCAGCACAAGATGCTGAGCAGATGGAAGAAGAAAAGACAGATGGAGAGAGAGGCTTGTAGGACTAAAAAACTGAGAGTGAGACTCTTTTGTCCACAGACATGGCCAAAGAGTGGCATGTGCCCAGGGCTCAAAAATTTATTTCTTTTCTGGTGGAAATCTAAGCGATGCTGTTTCTTCTCTTCTTACCCATGTTCTTCCTCTTTCTCAATATATGTACAGTACTGTACGTCCTCTCTCCTTCTTTCTTTCCCTTTTGTCCTTTTCATTTTTTTCCTTCCCTTTTGCCACGTTTTATTTTCCTTTTGCCCCTTCTTCTTCCTGGCAAATTTGAGCACCTTCCTAGTAGCACCGCCGCTACCACGGTACTTCATTTTTAGCCCTGCATGTGTTGCCACATAATAGTGATTAAATCGAATTATCCATTTCTTTGTGTCATTTTGTTTACTAACAAGTCAGTCTGCTTCTATCTCCCTCATCCTCATATTGTACTGTACATCTAATGACTTCTGCTAAGAAGAAAGAGAGAGAATTGAAGCAAGTTGATATCAAGATGCATCCATTCTAATTGCAAGTCATTAACACTCCTAGAAGAATTTGGCTCAAGAATCAGGGGCGGGCAAGTACTGTAAAATATTTGACCCCATGTTTGTCCAAAGGAATTGGAAAAAATAACCGTCTCATTTATGACACAGTATGACTTTCCTCCCCAAAACAACTGGTTTTTGGGACAAAGGTCAAATTTTAAAATCAGTCATCTTTGTCCATCAGTTTCTCACAAAAATCAACTTTTCTCATCTCCTGTCTAGTCAAAATCCTAAAGCTTACATGTAAGCTGGTTCCACCTTTGACCGCCAAATTTAAGCTGAGAAAACCAGTGTTTCAAATTTCTACATAAGCGGTTCTACCTTTGTCCACGAAAATTTACAAAAAAAGACCAGGAATTCAATTTTTTGCACCAAAGTGGTTCTACCTTTGTCCATCAAATGAAGATAAAAAGACCGGATTCGGGACAGACCAGGAGAAATAACAACAACTTTTTTAGAACCTAGGGACCACCTCGGCATTGCTGCTTGAAAACTACCAGTTTTGGGACACTGTTTTTTCTATAGATACAATTACGGTGGTAGTGATGCCTGCAGGATAAACACTTATTTCACTGCCAATGATACGGGATTTTGGTGAGCAAGAAAAACCCGGTTTGGGGACACTTGTGCCTTCAAGGCCATGGGTAACACTGTTTTTTGAGAAAAGGTTTTTGGCCAAAACTACCGGTTTTCGGGACAAACATCGCAAGTGATTAGATTGTCCATCAAGTCGGAGAAAAATAACAACGTAAATGTGTCATCAAAAAAGACCAGTTTTTGGGGCAAAGATGGTGAAAATTTTTTCGTGAACTACCGGTTTTCGGACAAAGGTAGGACCATCGTCCTCAGTGGGACATGCCCGCCCTTGAAGAATGCACTGCATTTCAGTAAAAAGTTCCGTGCCATCATCCTTGCCAAAATGAACTGTACAGTTTTTTCAAGGTGCAATGAATTGGTGTAGCTATTGTGCATGTGGTCCATCTCTTGTGTGAAACTGAAAGGATGAGAAAATTATAAACCTGCACAGTTCAAACATTTTTCTGATAAATGGATCCATTATAATATGAGCCAATTAGAACTTGGTTAGAGATGTTTCGAATTGCATGCCAATCAGCTTGTGTAATTTGTTGTTGTTGTTTGAAAATGAAAAATTTGAATGAAGAAGTCATGTTCATCTATGGTCATTTTGCTGATTCAGCAATGCAACTAATCTTTTGGTGATGTGTACTCACTCTTTTTCCAGTGCTTTCAATTTTACTGAAGAAAGGCTGCATGCAGGCTGTATACAGTAGCATGTTGCTGTCAAGAATGAAATATCTGATTCTTACTATTGCTAGAGTCCAAAAGTCTCCCACAAAGAAGACATTTTCTGTTTAATTTGGTCAGTTGTCAATAAAAGATCATGTGCACAAGACTGCTTCTTTGATTTCTTCTCAGTTTGATCCAGTTAGTAATGAAACAGGTACTGTACAGTAGTGATGACTGGATGAGCTACCATGATCTTGAATATCTTTTTATACCCATAGACGAGAGAAGAGCAAGCACAAATTACAAGCCAAGTTACTGGACAGATTGGTTGGAGGAGAGAAGGCATCAAATATAGAAGAAATGAATTATTCCTTGATGTTCTTGAATCAGTCAATCTGTTAATGTCACCACAAGGTAAAAACTTGCATCTTATGCAACACTTTCTAAGTCTGCAAATTCTAATGCTATACCATAAAAGCTCTATTAAGCTCACAGGGGCTTATTCAATTTTGAATACTCTAGAGGGGGGCTCATTCTCAAAACCAAATGACAAGGGTATACGTGATAGCTTTTCTGTTCTTTTTACCCCATATTTCACAGATTTGATATTCAATTTTACAAATCAAATGCATAGATTCAAACAGTCTCTATTTCAACATGCAAGAAGACCTTTTTTTACAAGTTATTATTGTTTGGAGGCATGGTAGGGGTATGGTAGCCATTTTATTCTCTTATTTTTAATTCATTCACCTGGTGCACCTACTCTTCTAAGTTTAACTTGCACTAATTTCTAACAGGACAAGTTTTGAGTGCACATGTATCTGGCAGAGTCGTGATGAAGAGCTACTTATCTGGTATGCCTGAATGCAAGTTTGGGATGAACGACAAAATTGCAATTGAGAGTCAACTTGGCAAAAAAAGTGGAGCAACAGAAGGAAATGTTCCTGATACTGCACCAAAAAGGTATCAAATTGATTTTGAAACACTTGATAGTATCAAAATTTGAATGAAACATTCTGGAGAATGGTTTTTAGAAAAAGGCGTTTTTTGCATCGACTGCCAGGAATTTTAGGATGAATCGTTGATTGTGTTGGACGAGGTTTTGGCTTGATAGTAAGGCTATGAAATGTGGAATCATGTTAGACATCGATTGATTAGAAGTTCCCCAAGCATGGTAAGCTTTAAATCCTTCAAAATCTTTTTTGTCCCCATCACCAAAACCTGACTGACGTTACATAGCAAAGAAGTTATTACTGGTGGAAGGAAGATGATATTGTGCTAGACTGACAACGACATGATTTCTTGATCTGATATTTTTATTTTTGCTCATACAAGGACTCACAGCCAGACAGGTTCTAAACAGTGACTAAAATCTTGCGAAAAACATGAACAAACATCAATCATCAATCCTCAAACATCAAACATCAATCCTTCAAACTTCAGAAGAAATGTTGAATGTCGTTTCAAACATACTTTGAACATTGCTTTGCTAGGAAAAGTCAGTCTTTGAACTATTCAACAAATCAAATGCTAAGAGTAGGGTTAGTGGTTGACCATATTGAGAATGTAGCAGTCTAACTGATTGTGCTGTAAACATGGCAGAGTTGGCCTAAGTAACTCCCTGTTTTGAAGCTGTATGGTCATAAATCTTAGTTTGAAGCCATGAACATTATCCAACTCAATACAAAAACTATACAAGCTGTTCACAATCAAATTTGAAGTTCATCATTCCACTGTTTTAACATGTCTAATACCAAATTATAAGGTATGAGAAAGTCTGGTCATCATGATTTTCGGACAGCTTATTTGTCTTAGCTTAGATTATACAGACAGTCCATTTTTTGTTGTTCTTGTTGTTTTTGTTGTGTCAAACACAGAGTAAGCTCACAAAACATGAAGGTAAGCCATGCCATATAAATTCAATCAAAACATGTCGCAGGAAGACTTTCAACCAACCATCTGTCAAGCGAGGCAGCTCATCATGAAGAGGTTATTTAATAGTCATCATGATAGTAAAACAGTTCTTGTAATCAAATCACAAGGTTGTAAGGAAAGCTTTAAGATCAACTCTTCCACTTTGTCACATGCATACCACAGACTTCTTAAGGGTACTTACCTTGGAAATAGTTACACCATTTGATAAATTGTTTAGTCAGCCAGTAGTGGCAAATCAATGAATGAGATCCGGAAGACTATGAGAATGAAAGAAGATATGAGAATGAAAAAAGTGTGATGATATGGAATTAAGTTCAAGAATTCAAGGGAACTTCTGTAGCCAATGCCAGTGTCAGATGAAAGCATCAGAGGCATAAAATTACAAGCAAGCACATTCAGGAAACCACTATCATCAATGATCAAGCAAAATATTTTCCGTTTGTAACCTACAAGCTTTCATCAGTCAAATAACTTCTGCTGACAATGTATGTAATGTTTTGATATTTAAGGGGATAGACATAGCTATATCTCATAGCTGCTATGAACAGGTTGAAAAAATGCCCATACGTGTATACATTCACACATGAATCATTTCTTTAGCTACACAATAAAACCACAGAAGTCAATGTTCTCAGACACGATGGACTATAATTTTAATTTGGTAAGGGCAGCTGCGAACTATGCTGATTCTCATTAAAGTTTTCATTCCTAAAGCCCCAGTCAAACTGATCAAACATTTCTCAAAACATTTATCAAACTTTATATTTTGATTTTGCTTCATATTGTGGGTTGGTAGTCAAACAGAACTAACATGTCACCAAACATTTCACCTAACATTTGGTTTGAAACCTGTGATCAGAAGGTTCCTGTGCAGTCAATGAGACACTGCGGAGCATGCACAAAGGCATTTTGATGAAAACAAAAGATAATGTTTGGCGAAATGTTTGTTGGAGTGGTCAAACATATCAAACATTTCACACAACAACGAAAACCAAAATTTGTTTTTGACCTGGATTAAACTTTGCCCAACACTGCCAAACAAATGTTATGAGACCAAACAAGGTGGCCAAACAAGCCCAGCATTTCATCACACATTTGTTTTTGAAATGTAGGTGAAATGTTTGATCTGTATGACCGAGCCTTAAAAGAGATTTGCTTTTCCTTCAGAAACACAAGCAAAACTGGAATAGCCATTGATGATTGCACGTTTCATCAGGTGATTGCTCTAACATTCCTGTAAATTAAATTATATCTTAACTGATTTTAGTTTGCAAACATGGCTTGATTATCGTCATGGAAGGAATTTCAAGAAAATCATTTATGATCTCTTGTTGTCTATACTTGATGCTAATCTATATGTTTTGTGATTTGCTTTTCCCTGAAACTGTATTAAAGTGCTGAAAAAACAAATATAAACATTAAATGACCAGTTTTGAAGTGCTTGCTTTCATGAAGCCAAATTAGTCAGTTTTATCATTACACTACAAATATTGATTATTCAAACAAAGACACGCTGTAATGAATTAAATTGATTTAATGGAGATAATGACTCTTTGTTCTCATACATATGCACAAAGACTTTCTTTGCCTGAATAGACATTATAACTATTTCCTCTTTATCCACAGTGTGTAAAGCTCAGCAAATTTGAAAGTGAAAGGAGCATCAGCTTTATTCCACCAGATGGTGAATACGAGCTCATGAGGTACAGTTTAATCTTGAAATTATTTGGTTGTGAGCTGTATACCTTAAGGTTGTATTCATTCCTATTTGTGCATGTACTGCAAGCGGCAATCATTTTTGTAGTAGTAATGTATATATATTTATATATGTACTCATTAGCTCAATCTCAATATGTAATGAAAATAGATATAGACACTCAGAAAGAACACATTCGTTTAAACGTTTTGGCCAAAGCCTTCATCAGTAATAACTGTTCAAAATCAGACGGAGCATACATAAAGATATCGAAATTTAAAAGAACACAAAACAATAGCCTAAGCGGGTCCTACCTATTACAAAGCGTAATTATGATGTGTTAAAGCAGCCGGTAATTACAAAGGTAGCGGGAGAAAGATCAAAGAAAGCGTAGAGTAGAGAGCTGCTGAAGTCTGTGGCTGTGTCTGTCTCGCCGAAGCTGAAAAAGATCGCACGTTACAACAAAACAAACAATAGAAAGATCCGAGAGAGGATTGGCAGAACAGAAAACCCTAAAAAACAGCGTGTGTCCCTAAAAAAAAGCTCAACGCCAAAATTAAAACAACACAACAACCAAAATGTAAAAAATTATGAAATCTATGTATCAACCTGCCTAGTGTTTAAACCCTTAGGGGCAAAGCAATCCAGCCGATATTGCCAGAAGCTTTCCCGCATCCTATTCCCCCCGTTAGCCTATCAATTATCTTAACACTAATATCCTTCAGAAACCCGTGGTGGCCTTCTTCAGTAAAATGCCTGAAGAATTCCACCTGGGGTACTGAGGCCCCCGAATTAAACCTACGACTGCACGCCTTGTAATTGTTAAACCTAAGCCTAAAAGGCGTGCAAGTGCTACCAACATATTGTACACCATAAACGGTACATTCCAACAAATACACAACATTTGACGAGTCACAATTAAACGAATAATTTATCCTATATTCCCGGCTATCTATGTTTGAATGAAAATGCTCACTATTACTCATGACATTATATATATATATATATATATATATATATATATATATATATATATATATATATATATATATATATATATATATATATATATATATATATATATATATATATATATATACACACACATATATATATGTTTAGCATGTAATATCATTTTATGTTGTTGTTTTTTCGTTTTTGCCTTATTCACGTAATGGCCTTAAGGTAGACATAATTTTTTGCTGCAAGAGTAATATTATAGACAATTACTGTAGGCTAATGATAGCGGTGAGGAACTTTTACCAAGATGCATTGGGTTCTAATTACGAATCTGTGACGATTCTATAGGAATTTGACTGAAGAACGCAATGCATCTTTGTAAAAGTTCCTTGCTGCCATCTTAAACATAATCGTCAATTGATCTTTTGTGGGGACTTCTTTTTTGTACTATACCTCATGAGGTTAAGGTGTTTGGTTTCAATGATAGTTTGAAAAATATTCATCCCTCAAATAGGTACAGAACAACTAAGGATATTAGTCTACCATTCCGCATCATCCCACTTGTCAGAGAAGTGGGTAGAACCAAAATGGAAGTCAAAGTAGTGTTGAAATCAAACTACAAACCATCAATCCTTGGCCAGAAAATTGAGGTAATTTGCTTATTTCCCACAAATGTGTAACAGCGATCATGAATTCATGATATCGTATAGACCTAACTGATTGAGGTTTGTTATGCACATTTTATCCATGCCATTTATTCATTCATTCATTCATTCTTGAAAATATACTATATATTATCTGGTTCTTCAAAATCAATGTTTGATTACTGTATGATATGGAATTCACATAATTTATTCCAGTCGGCCACACTGTCTTTGCCTTGACTAGACTTTGATAGATTGAGCATCCTTTGCATGTGTCTCCCTTTAGGGACGTATGTGTGTTTGTATGTATGTAAAATTCACCAAAATCAACGTTAAAATGAAAATAAGTTTATTAAAAAGAAGATGACTAATTACAGTTGAAAATGTTTTATCCAAAAACGCCACTAGTTAAAATGGCAGGGATAGCATTAAAAGGTCAGTGCAACCTTGTTTCCATAATGGCCCCCCCCCCCAGAGGTGTCAAAAAGAAAACTTTTTATAGAAGAAACAAAAATTTTGCTAATTTCTACCTTTATGGACTTGCAAAATGCCAAATCGAATACGTTAATTTTTGCTATAAAGTATCATCGTTCTTCTGGCTTAGTATGTATGATGCTTTGGCCATTTCATGTCAAGATCTGTTACAACTGTCTACACATTTCTACACATATAATGTCTTTCTAGGTTCGTATTCCGACACCACCAACAACCGCTGGAGTGCAGCTTATATGCCAGAAAGGGAAAGCGAAATACAAGACTAGTGAAAATGCCATCCTTTGGAAGTAAGTCACTCTCTAGTGTCTTATATAATTTTGAAACAAAGATAGTGCAGCCAAAGTAAATGTATGAATGGTATACAGTAGAAACCCGCATAAAAGAACCTAGGTTTTTCTTGGGTAACCTGAATGGATTCTTAATTAAATGGCTGTTAATCTACATTCCAGCCTGCAAATTCTTAAAAAGGTTTTCATAAGCAGTACACGCTGCTTATGCAAAGGTTTTCATGCTGTTTTTCTTCAGCACAAGAATTCTGAAGAATTCTTTTGACTTCATGAGAACAGTCTCGGGTAAGAATTCGTTATTACACCAAATACACGTTTCGTCGCAAGCTCTTTAGTTTGGCTTTTGGTGTAATAATGTTGTTGATAACTGATTACTTGATTGTCTTGCAGGTTTAACAGCTTTCTCTCCAGTTAAAGGTTTATCTTATATTATTGGTGTTCTTTACAGGAGTTGATAGTGTTTTCTTACTGGATACAAGTTTATTGTGCGTCCATGGCTTATTCAGATGAGTCCATTTCTTAAGGCAATTTTTAAAGATTTGAAACCTATGCTGTCACCGTCCTTTGTCTTAGCGCTGTTATTTTCAACTTAGGCTTATATACGCTTAGATTCCCTTTAACACCATTTTCATTTTTTCTCTAGAATTCGAAGAATGGCTGGGATGAAAGAATGCACAATCACTGCTGAAATTGAATTGCTTCCTGCCAAGGAATCAAAGAAATGGACAAGGCCTCCAATTTCCCTGAACTTTGAGGTAAGTTCCTTCAGAACATCTATGTTAATCCTACGTGCAACAAGTTTGTATCAAAACCAAAGCAGAAAAGTTCTGTTGATGTAAAAGATGGTTGGCTGCAGTTTCAGTATTATTTTCGTAGGCAAATGCTCATTGGCTATAGTTGTTTCACTGTTTGTCTTTTGTGAGTTGTAATTGATATTTTTTTCTGTTGTTATTTAGAACTTACTGGCGTCATGTTCATTCCAGCTATGACTGCCATAGAATATTGGCACGCTGTAGTTTTTAAAGGGCGAATCTAGGGCTCTGTAAACTTAATGCTAGAAAACAAACTTATCAGCTAGTGCTGCGAACTGTCAACTGTTTTCCACATTTTGACGTTCGTAACAGCTGTAAACATTCTGATTATTTAGGCCAAATGTCGTTGCCATCAGTCGCCATTTTTGTCATTTGCACACAATAATGAGGCCAGCCACGATTCAGCGGTAAGAAAACAATAGAGCAGCCACGCTTGCTTTGAATGTGACGTCAGAAAGCACAGATCTTGTGCGCATGGTGATGTCATTATGCACAAGTCGTTAATCTGCATATGCAGTTTTGCAGACAAAGGACAAAAAATGGTGGACAAAAGGAGGCTACTCCACTCATTACAGTGATGTCTCTTATTTCATGTCCTTTAAGTGTTTTTATTTCTCATAAAAGATGCCATATAAATGTTGATGTTCTCCGTTTCATTTAATTCCAGGTTCCATTTTCGTGTTCTGGATTGAAGGTACGTTATCTGAAGGTTTTCGAGTCGAAGCTGAATTACAGTGACCAGGATGTTGTCAAGTGGGTGAGATACATTTCGAGAAGCGGTCTGTATGAGACAAGATGCTAGATACTTATAAACAGACAAATATCTGTAAATGACATGTTTCACATTCCACTATAAACTAAGTAATCTTTAATGAATTTTGTATCAATTAATGATGATTATTAGATGTGTCGTAAGAATCCAACCAGGTTATTGTTGACCCCACAGGAAGGATATAAGACCCATTATTGGAGAGGTTACGTGATCTCACCTTTTTCATCGGAGGCATCAATAAAGAATAAAGGCACAATTTTCTGATTTTTGTAGCCCTGCCCCCCCCCCACCCCGCCATCCCTATTCTACGTTTGTTTCATTAATCAAGAGCAATTTTATATAGAATGTATGCTTTTAGCTTGAGCACCCTCCTTCCCCCAGTGGCTGTGTAACAAAGTAGCACCCCCCTCCCCAGAGATGATTTGATATGTTATTCCGCAGATTGTATCCCCCTCCCTTATCGAATATTAAATGTGTAATTAACTGATACCTACTTAATCGTTTTGCTGCATTCCAATTTTTTCCGTGTGAGTCGCTGAAGGAATTCTAATTTTTTGTATCTTATGCAGTTAGGGGAGACCGGGGCAGGTTGTAACACTTTTCAGAAAAATGTAATTTTCTCCTTTTCAGCAAAGTGCGGACCTGTTTTTATACTACCCTATGTTTTGTTTGATCATTGGCTATTGAACATATGTTGTTTCACAAATATGTCGCTTTTAGGCCTTCGGTAAGTTACAAATGAAAGTCAAGATCGGATTGTTACAACTTGCCCCCTGCTTGAGGCAAGTTTAATAGGTACCAAGGCAAGCGGTAACAGAACAAAATAAACAGTGAATAAAGTCTGTTTCTAGCCAAACTGTAGCCAAATAAACTCAAAGTTAGATCAAATACATTTCATTCATTATATATTATTCAATTATTTGCACACCTGATGTCTTAGCTGCTTTCGCTGATCTGAAAGTCTTGAAAATCGCCTACGGAAATTCCCAGTTTCGCTTGATTTGATTTCACTCTCAGTAACCTCCAATTTTATTTCCAGCAAATAGAACAATTGTTTGTGCGATTAGTGAAATTTTTGACCGAATGGTTTTTGGTGGAATTCTTTGTTGTGTCAGACCGGCAAGGTTTGAAAATGCACTGTTTTGAAAAATTCATCTGAATAGATTCAAGGTTGATTTCAGGAGTAAAACACATATTTTACTCCAATACCGCATGGGAATTAGGATTCACGCTGACTACATAATGTTGTAGGCCAAACAATGGGGATAGCATTGCTAAAAAGATAGCCACCGGCAATAATAAACTGAAGATTCTAACGAGACATTCATTCACACAAAAGCTGGTGAGCACAGCTTTAATAGCGGTGGAGAAATGCCCTCTGTTGCACCTTGTCCTTGTTACTTCTAGCCCTCTTGGTCTCCCCTATTTCCTTGAAATACGGCCACCTAGCCAAGAAGCCTTCATTTCAAAAGTATAAAGTGCATATGCCTGCAAAAATGGGTGGGGGAAACGCGAACTGAGTGAGGGTTTAGGCAAAATGTGCGGTGATATCTATTTGCCCGGTGCACGAGCGATGCTTTTGCGCCAGCGAACATTCATGAGACCTGCAAAGGTGGTTTATTTTATCATGGTATCACAGTTGAACTGCAAGCGCATCATCTTTTGCAAGGCTATCGTGTCTTGTTTTAAGGTGTCGGCACTTGTATTAGATGACGTCACAGCTGCTAAACCCAGAAGTTGTGTGAGCTGTCGTGGAAGCCTTTGTGGAGATTTTAAGATTTTTAGATTACCCAGAGAAGAATGAACAAGGTAAAGAGTTCAATATTGATAATTTCGTTATTCAGTATCAATCAATGTAGCCATCAAATTTGTTATGATTTAGGCTCCATGCAATAGTGCTAGGACACGGATGCTTTGATTGGTTATTTTTTACCTTGGTTTGATCCTTGTGTCTCGTTTTCTTGTCTTGATTTCTGCTCTGTTTCGTCGTCAATTGATGTCTGTAACTGTACGTGAGCTTAGGCCCAGCCTCTCTCAAGTTGCTCGAATGTAACTCCTTTGCATTTCTGTGTCTTAGTGTGCCTTCACAAAAGGTTTCAAGCCGCAAAGCCTGAAAATAAATTGTTTATCGGTTTGAAAGCTTTCTTTTCAGAAGGCCCACAAAGTCGTAGAAATGCAAGGAAGTGATATTCGAACAATTTAAGAGCGATTGGGCCTATACCCACGTTCAGTTACACACATCAGTTGAAGACGAAACAGAGTAGAAAACAAGACAAGAAAACAAGACACAAGGATCAGAACAAGGTAAATGAATAAGCAATCAAAACATACGTGTCCTAACACCCTTGCTCATCTAAGCCCTAAACCCATGATTATCACTGCTATGTATTTAGGAATTATTGAGTACATATGACCCTCTTTCTCATATTCCATTAAGATTTCACGCCAAAGATCTTTGATCACACTACTTACAAACTACGATCCTACAAAAGTGATACACAGGGAGCAGGAGTCAGTGGGGGGGGGGATGGGGTTCTTCAATAGTCAAGGGACCTATGGATGTGCTGCCCAAGGGCATAGTTCTGGGACTTCAGGTCTGACCAAGGATATACTTCTTGGCATTCTAGTCTAGGCAAGGGTCTGCTTTGCTTTTTGGCAATTTTGGTTGATGAAAATCCAAATTTTGCTAATTCCTGCATGGATACCCAAAATTTTTGATGCTTTTGGTCTAAAGATGGCTTAAATTTGGCAGTTTTGGTCTAGAATGCGCCAAATCATGACAATTTTGATGTAGAATTTAGTCTAGCTACGGGCATCATTTTCACAAAATTGGTCTAGACCACGGAACACTTTTCAAACTTTTGGCGGCACACCCCTATCCGAAATTTAGCGGGGAATCCTCCTCCCCGTGGCAAAAGTACCACTGCCCGTACCCCGTGGCCACAACGTGAAAAACATTACTTTGTTTTATTGCATTTGATATTGACAAACATTTTACTAATTACAATACCTATCTACAAACTATGCTATAATACAACAGAAACGATGCCACAGCGAGCGAAATACTTTGTCTACCCTGTAGCCATTTTAGAGATGATTAATGTGAATAACTAAGTTAAAGGATGAGATCGCATAAGTTGATGAATAGCCTATTGTTTTTGTTAAACCAACTCGTGGCGAAAACAAGCAGAGCCAACGAAAACGATGGAGAGATTAGGGGTTTCTTTGTCCTATTTATAGACAAGCGCTATATATCTCAGTTCATAAACTTTAAAGGACATGTGTCACGTTAGCAGTTGGTTGATACAACAAAGAAGCATGGAGTGGAATTCCACTTTTTTGTAACCTTTCATTTCTGCTTCACGAATTTTCATTGCAATGAAAATTCAGCCTCGATCTTGTGCTTTGTAATATACAATAATGAGGATTGTATCGTGTGAACCAATCAGGTTCATGACTAATGTACTTTAAAAGCTATATACATACAAGTACTCGTAACTACACGTTACAAAAATAGAATTTTTAAGTACACGTGGAGCATGATGGTGCAAGCAAAGGTAGCTTACAACTGTATACAGTAATTGCAAGTGTATGTTTGAAATTTAAAACTAAACATAGCCTTTCACATGAATAGCTCAAACAAGTCGTTTAGAGACCGCATACAAATGGAAAGACATTGCTGGCAGCTTACAGCTGTTGGGACTATTTGTGGAACTATTTACAAATAATCATCGTCATAACTGTAAGTTTCTCAACTCTTACTTTGAGTAAATTTCTGCTTTATTTTTGAGAGCAATATTTTGTTTGCAATATTTTATTGATGAGAAAATTTCTGTAGATTTACACCCTAAACAAGCTTGCTTTCTGCTTCCATTAATGTAATGACTCCATGCCATCTGAAGGAAGAGCTTTCTTAACATGAATAACCGAAGAATGTTTTACGACTTATTCGTTAATTGTCGTTCACCGGACTTTATGAACAAACCAGAAAGAAACACTTCCTTATTGGTAGACTTCCAGTTAAGGAGGAAAATGTTTTAATTAATTCTGTTGGAATAGGAGATTAAATTAAGTCACATTTAGTTAAATTATGGTGTCTAATCCGGGCGTTTGTTTTATCATAGTAGAGAGTGTGTACAGTGGCTGCTGAAAACTGGCGTAGAAAACTTCAAATTGTCAAATTAGATCTTAAAGGGAAGCTAAAAAGGTAAGGATATACCGGATGAGTAGCGGGTGGGCCAAAAAAACGCCCGACGTCTGAGAGGCTACTGCTCCCTGAGTATATGAGCAATGATATTTTGTAATGCATGATTGAATAGCTAACATGTTCGATTACTTTATTTAGAACTTTTCCCGGCTGAAATCAGTCTCTCCGTTCAGTTCTGTAAGCAATTTTGTAAAATGAATCCTTTTGAGAAACTTTGAAAGCGTGCTAAAATTACAAGCAAGATTCCCAAATGTGTTTTCTTCATAGCGATGACTTTCAGCACGCTTTATGATAAAGTTTGGTTTTAGGAAATCTATGTGGAATCACATCATTGCACGAACTGAACTCAAAACAACTAAACATGCAGCAAAAGCATAAACAAAACTGTATACTCACGAACAACAGCACAGCGGGTAATAACGAACACAAACAGGAACTAGCTGTCAATCAATAAACATGAGTCACCAACGAAAGGTACAAAGTCTATTTCTAACACTCCCACTTGACGAATGTTCTATTGAAAAATATATCAATCAATGGTCGCTTGTAATTCCCATTAATGAGCGCAACTCGTCGAATTTTGGTCTGGGTAGTCCTTTCGTTAGAATGTCTGCCACCATCTTGTCTGTTGGACAATAAACGAGCTCAATGTCTTTCTTGTCTACAGCCTCTCGAATGTAATGGTACTTTATATCGATATGCTTGGTACGCGAGTGTGTCTTTGGATTTTTAGTAAGTGCAATCGCTCCTTGGTTGTCTTCGTACAATTTGGTAGCTTTCGATTGCTTAAAACCGAGACTTTCAAGTAGGCTTCTTAACCAAATAGCTTCTTGAGCTGCCAAACATAAGGCAATATACTCAGCTTCTGTAGAAGATAACGCAACAACAGTCTGCCTCTTTGATTTCCATGAAACTGTTGCACCAGCTAGACTGAACATGTATCCGGAAGTGGATTTTCTTGTAGTAGCATCTCCTGCCCAATCGGCATCTGCATATCCGTGGAGATTTATGTCGCAATCACTTGAAGACTCAAACTTTAGGCCTTGATCTAGTGTTCCCTTAATGTAACGAAGAACTCTTTTTACTCCACTCCAGTGTTCTGGGCCTGGATTAGCCATAAACTGACTTAATACTCCCACTGCAGCTGACAAATCAGGTCTAGTTGCAATTGAAGCGTATGTCAGTGATCCAATAGCTGCTTGATACTCTCTTGTATCCAATGCATTCTCTCCATCAGCTAACCTTTCAAATCTCTTCCCTGCTTCCATGGGGGTTGATACGGCTTTGCAGTCATACATTCCGAATCTTTTCAGCACATTTTCGAGGTACGCTTTTTGATTAATGGTAAGCACTCTTGCAGCTCTATCTCGTTTGATAGACATGCCTAGACAATAGTGAACTTCACCTTGATCTTCCATCTCGAATCGTTGTTTCAACTTGGCCTTTTCCGCTTTTAGCATGTGAACATCATTTGTGGCTAACAGAATATCATCAACATATAAAGCAATTATCATCAAACTTGCTTTCTTTCCATCTTTAGACTCTGACTTTGAATAGATACAAGGATCAGCACTACTTTGAACGTATCCAGAATCTTTCAAGAAACGATCTATTGCAATATTCCAGCATCTTGCTGACTGTTTTAGGCCATAGAGACTCTTCTGCAGCTTGCAAACCATGTTAGGTCGATTTTTATCAACATAACCTTCTGGTTGCTCCATGTATATCTCATTCTCAAGATCACCATTCAAAAATGCAGTTTTAACATCCATTTGGTGAACTTCTAAATCAAGCTGATTTGCGATAGCTAATACAGATCGAATAGAACTGTATCTAGCGACAGGAGCAAATACTTCTTCATAGTCCTGTCCTGCTTCTTGTGAATACCCTTGAGCAACTAACCGAGCTTTGTAGCGACTGACATCACCGTCTGCATTCCGTTTAACCTTGAATACCCATTTGCATCCAACAACATTCTTTCCTTTAGGTAGATCAACCAATCTCCACGTTTTGTTTTGCATCAGTGACTTATATTCACCATCAGTGGCTTCTTTCCATTGCTTTGCATTCTTTCTGTTGAGTGCTTCACTGATACTCCTTGGCTCTTCAGCATCAGAAACAGCAATAGAAGCGTAACTAACATCTTGGTATTTCCACCATTCTCCAGCAATAGTACCCAATCTATCAGGAGCTACTCGTTGTCGCTGTGATCTTCGCGGCTCTATTTCTGGTATCACAGGCTCCTCCACAGCATCTTCAGTAGGGTTTTCATCAAAGTAGACAACATCAGGCTTTGATAGCATTCCATCAATCAGTTCTTGATCCTGAAGTTTGATTTCACCATCAAGATGTTTGCTGCCAAAACTGTTCTCGATGAAAATTACATCACGACTTCTGAACATTTTCTTTGTCTCAGGATTGTAGAACTTGTACCCCTTGCTGTTGTTTGGATAGCCAACAAAGATAGACTGAACAGATTTCTTGTCTAGCTTCTTTCTCTTCTGATCTGGTACATGGACATATGCATTGCAGCCAAATACTTTTAAGTTGCTCACATCTGCTTTAGAGCCGTGCCATTTTTCATGGGGTGTCATCTCTTTCAGGTAAGACGTCGGACTTCTGTTTCGCAAGTAAACTGCAGTTGATACAGCTTCTGCCCAAAAACTTAAAGGAAGCTCAGCATGATGTAACATAGATCTGGTAGTCTCCATTATGGTACGATTCATACGCTCTGAAACTCCATTCTGCTGAGGTGTGTAAGGAATAGTGTCATCTTTCTTTATTCCTTTGCTCTTGCAATACTCTGCGAATTCACGTGATTCATATTCACTTTCATTGTCTGATCTCAAACTCTTGACACGTTTCTCAAAAAGGTTTTCCACCAACTCAACAAATTCTTTGAATTTTTCAAGAACTTCACTTTTATGCTTCATGAAATACACTGTTGTAAATCTTGAATAATCATCAATGAATGTAACGAAGTATCTGGAACCTCCCACTGAATTAACACTCATGGGACCGCAAACATCACTGTGAATAAGTTCCAGTGGCTGAGAACTTCTACTCTGGCTTTTCTTGGGAAAGGGTTGGCGGTGTTGCTTTCCCATTGCACAGCCTTGACAATTTCGATCAACTTGATCCTTTGAATTCAAATTCAAGCCATCCACCATTGACTTTTCATGCAATAATTTGAGATTATCATACCCCAAATGGCCATAACGACAATGCCACAATGACAAAGACTTTTCATTGCTCTCTGTTTCTCCAAAGAAGGATGATTCGATGGGCTCCGAATTAAGCTTGTACAGTTTTCCATGTTTGTGCCCAATACTGTAGAGCTTTTCATCGATAAGAATCTTACAAAATTGGCCTTTGAATCTCACTTCAACGTTCTTCTGCGTCATCGAAGGCAAAGACAGCAACCTTTTCTGTATCTTAGGAACATAAAGCACATCTTTCAGAGTAATGTTCACCTTCTCTGTGCCATCAAAAACTGATAAGTGTAAATTACCCTTTCCATATGCCAGCAATACACTGTCATCAGCAAGCTTGACATGTAAAGGATTTCTGAATGTGACATAATCTGTCATTCCTTTCTTGCTAGGCGTCATGTGCTGTGAAGCACCAGAGTCAATCCACCAATCATTTTCCGCTGATGAAAGACCTCCTGCTGATAAAGCAATTTCAGGACTGTCGTCTTCAGATTCCTGTGTACTTTCAACTCTGTTTGCAGATTCCTGGTTTGACTGGTTTTGCGTCTTTTTTGCATCTGCTTTCTTCTTGTAACAATCTTTTGCAAAATGCCCCTTCTTTTTGCAGTAAAAACATTTGAAATTCTTCGTGCTAGATGGCTTTGTTTGCTCTTGGGATTGCTTACTAAATAGTGCATCTTGACAAGCATCATATTTCACTGCTCCTGCACTTCCGCTCTGCATCTTATCATGCTCATGAATTAATCTATCACGCACATAGTCCCAAGTAAGTTTATCTTCCGCAATAGTTTCGAGAGCCGTGATTAAATGGTTATATTCTTCAGGCAAACTACTAATTAGAATAATAACCAAGTCCTTCTCAGCTACGGCATCTCCCACTGCTTCTAAGTGCTCCGATAAAGTCTTGATGTAATTCACATGTGCTACCATACTCGTGCCCTTATCCATGCGAGCAGAATACAACTTTCGACGATAAAATATCTTACGAGAGAGTGACTTTTGTTCGAAATGCTGTTCAAGGTTGTCCCAAGCTTCTTTTGCACTTTTGGCAGATCGTACATAAATTTGTAAATTTGTGGCCACTGATAAGCATACCGAAGCGAGAGCGAAATTCTCCTTCTTCCTGAATTTTCTCTGCTCAGCATCTGTAGCCCCCTCTGCCAGTTGATCCGTGCCAGTAACGATCTCCCATAGATCTTTTCCTATCAGACACATTTTCATCTGAAATTTCCAGCTATGGTAGTTGTCTCCAGTCAACTTTTCCACTTTAAAGCTTATGTCTTCAGTCGCCATCGTGATAAACAGACTCAGACAGCCAAACTGAGACCTACAAATTCAGTGAAAACTGCCCGCGATCGGCGTGATCTGGGCCCATAACCTGATAAAGTTTGGTTTTAGGAAATCTATGTGGAATCACATCATTGCACGAACTGAACTCAAAACAACTAAACATGCAGCAAAAGCATAAACAAAATTGTATACTCACGAACAACAGCACAGCGGGTAATAACGAACACAAACAGGAACTAGCTGTCAATCAATAAACATGAGTCACCAACGAAAGGTACAAAGTCTATTTCTAACACTTTAACACTAGCTTTCCTGTTGGCGGGTTGAAATGTCTTCCCCCTAGTGAGAATGACTTATTCAGGGGGATTGCATTCTCCTATGAGGACAAAATACATGAACAGATCCAAGAGGAAAACAAACGAAATCTTGCTTGGTGTTTTCACTCGTTTTTGCAGGTTTTCAAAAGAGGCTTTCTGCAGAACTCCCCCATTTTGACGGGAAGGAATTACCGATTAAAGCCGGGTAAATTAATGAACCTAAATTGACATATCGGGATAGAACAAGACAGTTTTCAATGTCACTGCTTTGATATTCAGGGAGCAGGATTTCTTCCTGCACCGGGCGTTTTTATTGACTCACCCGGTCCATGAAACAGTATTCATCTTTCAGTTCGATTATCACCCCGCAAAATTTGTATAAATTACCCGTCTTTATTTTAGAGAGACAAAGGAAGACAAGAATGATGAACTTTCAGAAGAAACATCCAAGAATTAAAAATTCATCGATTTATGAGGACTGAGCGGAACGACAAAGTTTCGATCTTAAAGGTGGTTCCCACAAGGCGACAAAGGTATCGGTTGAGTAATAGAATACGCTTACGGGTTTGGCAAGTGGTGAAATAAAAAAGATGAGGCCGACATTCGAGATTGAAATGTTCATCAATCAGTCAAAAGATAACTTGAATAAGAAACTTTTCTGTCTTAAAGTCACTCATTATTTAGATCCAGAACTAAGAAAAAGGTAAAGGGCATGATTGGAAACAAAGATTCCACATAGCATTCTGGTCCATAGTTTATTTGCTATTGAAATAAAATCTTTTTTCTGAAACTGCCAATGTAAACTTCAATGCTACATATATCATGGACCAGAATGGAACGTGGAATTCTCGATTCCCATGCCAACCCTTACAGCATTTTCTAATTGTTGGGTCCTGAAGATGTGTGATTTTTTACCAAGAAAAATTTTCTCATCTAGGTTAGCCTTTGACTGATAAATTAAGGTTTTAGTTTTGTATGTCGGTCTAACGATTTTTATTCCATAGCCCACCAAACGCGTAAACCTTTTTTGACTCACCGGGTTGCGCCACGCAATATGCGGAGTATCAGCAACCTGGGCAAAAATTGTCTTCACCGTGCGAGCTTTCTTCTGTCGAAATATACCGGGTGAGACAAAAAAGTTCTCACCTTTAAAGATTCATAGGACCAAGAATAAATTTGTGATTTTTATCGTTGTCTCACGAAAACTAGAAATATAGGTAAAGTGAGCTTTATAAACATTTCATGGTTGCATAAGGACTCAAAAAATGGCCTAAAACATTGAGCAAATCAAAACGAACTGCTCGCAGAAATCAATAAAGAAAATACAATTGTTCATGGATGAGAGCTACCCGCTGCACATCTTTTGCCATGGGACTGAAAATCTTTAGTATTTGTTTGAAAACTGATTCGTGTACGTCTTGAGAGAGGTGAAACGCTCATTACGTTTTGTTCTGTGTACGGTGAGTCCTTACAATTTGATCAATATTTTAGGTCCTGTTTTCAGCCACTTTGCAATAATGAAATTTGTATAAAGTCAAATTAACGGATGCATCTATTGCTGGTAAGACAGCGAGAAAAGTCACAAAAATACTTCGATTGTTTGGCCCTTAACTGGAATTTGAATCACTCAGATCTGTGAAGTACTCCCGGCGGCACGAATGTTTCAACTTGGGAACTTTTTTGCTCACCCGGTAGTTGGTATCAATCGTGCTTTCTTGTGAAAAGCTTTATTCGACATTCTTCGCACGATTTTTGCAGCCTAGCGCAAAAACAGTCTTGACACTTTGATTAAAACTTATTAAAAATTTGATTAAAAATTACTCCAAAATCCTACGAAATGCAATGCCTAAAGGCTGATTTCCAATCAGTAGAATTTTCCGATTCAGCAGGAAATCTTTTGTTTACGTGTGAAAATATTGCTTTGAATTTGAAAAGAATGTCACTCGTGAGTAACAATTTGTTGTGTCAAATTCAATCCGCTCGGGAAATTCTACTGAGTGGAAACCAGCTTTAATACCCTTTCTTAGGAACAGTATTTATTATATGATCCAAAGTTTTTTCGTAGAACATCCAAACAAGCGGACGGTGGCTAAAGTGACCCCAGAACCACATTCATCATTAATTCCAATATTTGTAGTCATAAATTAGCATGAATTATTTATCAAAGTTAATCAGACATAAAACATTTTAACTTTTGCAGCCGGTTCAGAAGACGCTGCGAGCACTTCTAATCATTTGAGAATAACAGTTCAACAAGGATTGTCAACGGTAATGTCTTAGGGCTGCTCCATACACAATTACCACAATCCCTTACAATTCTTAAAAACTTAAGAACGATTTTATCTGTTTGATTTAATTGAATTTATTGAGATGTTCTGCTAATCAATATTATTTTGATGATAGAACTTAATTGAATAATGTAGCCAATAGATTACTTCCTAAATATTCATTTATCAAATATTCATTGCAGGAAAGCACTGAAACACAACAATTCATCTCCTATTAAGCTTCCATAAACTGAAGAGTCAAACAGTCATCAAAGGAAATTCTTTGCTGCTAGATTGATGTAAAAGATGAAGACTGTTCCATGCATATTGTTCTTTCTGCAATGTTTACTTCGACTCTCTAATGGCAACACAGTGGCTGGAACATTTTTTAAATTGGTGGATGGAGATGTTCACCAGAGCAGCAAAGATGATCCAGTGACTTCCGAAGTGTTCCATGCCTGCAGCTTGCGAAATGCTTGTCCTGAAGTGTTGGCCCCTAAACATGTCCACAAGCAGAATCCTGACGAAGGGGGAGAAATGAAGGCTGATTCTTCGAGTGGAAATGGAGGAAATACTGCTGAATGGCGAAAAATCGATTTCCTTGGTAAATATGTTACAAATATTCTTGTTTAATAAGAAACTGCTTATAAGAAAGTCGATTCTCAGATCGCCAAAAAATTAAGAAACTCCAGCCTTGGGAAAATATAGTCCCAGCAATTATTCATTTTTCCAAAAGAAATCCTTCACATATTTGTATTTTATTCTGAAGGTGTTGTAGGGCCGTATTGTAATCTACTGACTTTGCAGCCAGAACAGTCAGGCGGACGGGGTTCAAATTCCACCAGTACCTCTTAGCGTCATGACAAGGGGTCGCGGACTCTATTAGCGCTTAGCTATTTCTGCGCTTGGCGCTGAAAACCGCAACTTCACCTTCACTTCACCTTCATTCTCACCTGTTACCTGTATTATATTTCTCAAAAGGTAGTTAAGGTCCTTGAGTAATTTCTAAACTTGCTAAGGCTTAAAACATATTGTTGTAAAATTTTCATAAGGGCATAGGTAGTGAACATGAAGATTGTCATGGAATCTCTGAGAAACTCGAAAGAAATCTAGTGTACCCAAAATTTGATAACTTGTAAGCATAGTTTCTATGCTGTAAGCAACTTTTAGTACAGGCCCAAATTCTTAGTTTCTGTGTTGTTTTATTTGTTCAGTTGGTTGACCGTGTTGTTCGTGCCCGTATCGATCTCTAACTAACTCTCCAACTAATCAACATATGCTATATCCTACCGAGTTACCAACTGTTTCATCGTCTCAGTTGCATGGGTTTCTAGACACTACAGTTTACACTACAATACACTACACTATACTACGCTACACTACACTACACTACACTACACTACACTACACTACACTACACTACACTACACTGCAATCAAATACTTCTATGCCATTTGAAAAACTGGATCTACGGGTGAGTCAAAAAGCACGCCCGGCGTTTGAGAGGCTACTGCACCCTGAGTATTTAAGCAGTGATATTTTGCAATACTTGATTGAATAGCCAAATCGTTCAATTATTTTTAGAAATTTTCCTGACTAAAATCGGTCTCTCCGTTCAGATTCTGTAAGCGATTTTCTAAAATGAGCCCCTTTGAGAAACCGTAAAAACATGCTAAAATTACAAGCAAAAGTCCCTAATGTGTTAACCTCACAGCGATGACTTTCAGCACGTTTTAGCACGTGCTTTCATTTTGGCGGGTTGAAAAGTCTTTCCCCTAGTGTGAATAACTCATTCAGGGGGATTCCACTCTCTCACGAGGACAGAATACATGTACACATTCAAGAGTCATTATTGTCAGGAAGGAGAACAAAGGGAAATTTTGCTAGCTGTTTTCGCTCGTTTTTGCAGGTTTTCGAAAGGGGCTTTCTGCAGAAAATCTCCTATTTTGACGGGAAGGAATGTCCGATTAAAACCGGGTAAATTACTGGACCTAATTTGACATATCGGGGATAAAATAAGACAGTTTTTAATTTCATTGCTTCGATATCCAGGGACCAGGATTTTTCCAAACGCCGGGCGTTTTTATTGACTCACCCGGTACTAAAATTTATCATCTGACTATGGAACT
This sequence comes from Aurelia sp. 4 Dawson et al 2005, assembly GCA_964019985.1. Classification (NCBI taxonomy): domain Eukaryota; kingdom Metazoa; phylum Cnidaria; class Scyphozoa; order Semaeostomeae; family Ulmaridae; genus Aurelia; species Aurelia sp. 4 Dawson et al 2005. The sequence continues at coordinate 13,050,035 of OZ026509.1, forward strand.
TGAAAAATCAATTTGATGTCTACTTGTTCATGACTTTTATTGGTCGATTCGCATAACTCGTCAGGTTTTCTTATTTCGATTGTGATGCATGTCGGTTGTGGCAACATTGCCACTAGCGTAACGCAAGGAACAAGGACATGTTTTGTAAGACAATAGTATCAGTTGCTTCTTTTGACACTTAAATTGAAAGAGATTTGCAATTGCAGACAAAGAATTTCTCTCAACCAGTTGTTCAAAACAAGTAAAGCCGCAAAGTTTCTCTAAAACCTGGGAGGCTAGCTCGCTTGTTGTGCGTTCCAGAAATTTTTTTAAGCGCAACCATGAGCGTATATCGAAGGAAGGAGGGTATATCTAAACATCTACCGCAGGCATTTTATTTGGTTGGTATAGAAACCGATTTGGAGGCGATTCAGTTGTTTTTAGGGAAAAACAAAGCACTTATTGCTCTTACGTTTAAAAATCATTTCTGGAACGCACAACAAGCGAGCTAGCTTCCCGGGGTTCAGAGAAACTTTGCGGCTTTATTTGTTTTGAATTACTGGTCGATAGAATTTCCTTTGTCTGCAGTCGCCAATCTCTTTGAATTTAGGTGTCAAAAAAAGCAAATGATGCTATTATCTTACAAAATATGTCCTTGTGCATTAAATGATACACAAAGAGTCAAGCTTTCAGAAAGTCACTATCATTATGTCAGAAAGTCACTTTGTCAATTCTTCTTCCAGAGAAATTAGAAATTTTCTACCGGTCACCTTTTGTTGTGCGTCCTGTGGTTTTGGCGATGGATGACAGAGAAAAATGCACACTTTCATTGGAGACGTACGGGATAATTAAAATCTCAGTTTGTTTACTCTTTGAAAAGATGGACATGATTGAGCATTTGGGGGTATTTGCTTAAAAGTATGCTTCGAAGTTAGGTTTTTCAACTTGCAATTTATTTACCTTGTTGTATCAAAAGCTAACATTCCATCAGCTATGAATATTTTTGGGCACTTGACAAAACAAGTCCAAACAAAATTTTATCAAAAGTTTGATGAAACTGTTGTGGTGATTTTTCAATCAGGAATAATACGTTTTTAGGACATCTGGTACCAGCCCTCTGCCAGCTGCTCGGCTTATCTTCTTTATCTTGCAGACATATTTCCAATTCAGAAAAAAGACGATGGAATTGTGGAGGTAAAACCACGTGACAGTGGTTTTGCTCAAGTGACAGTTGGAGTTCAGTCTGGAAAGTACAAGATAAAGATTGTCCATCATTCAGGGTTCTTTTTATGCTCCCCCAAAGCTGAATTTACGAGCACACTTGGTTGCAGAGTTGATTGGATTGACCAGTTCTGGATTGTTGTAACAGACATCAACGACAAAATCATCCTACCAAGCTCAAAAGGGTTCACACTTGATGGAAATAAATCTCCAAGCCAAACTAAATATGCGATGTATAATGATGCCGTTTATTTGCGCAAAGAGCAACAGCTTCGATTTTGGTACAGCGAGGACCTCAAACCTGACCCTTCTGTGGCCAAGGATGATCTCGACAACAGTGGTGCAGTGAAATTCTATGCCTACGCAATTAGACAGTATGATTAACCACGAGACAAACTTAAATGAGCAAAGTGCGAGGTTCTGTAAAGGTAATGTGTCCATATGAACACAGCCCCTTTTGTTAGTTTCACGTGGAATTTCATGTGACCACTTTTGGAAAGGAACTGATGAAATAATCATATTTGATGTCTCTCCACTTGACGATTTTCTGGACGATCCTCATAAAAATTCGCGACAATATATGCACAGTGGAAAACTTCTGATCGCCACATCGAAAAAACTTCGCTGGACGAAAAGTAGAAATGGTTTCTACCTGTGGTCTGATGCTTTTGTTCACTGACTTCTTTGGCTCATCAAAAAGTCGCAGGGTTTCTCCAGCCTCACTCGAATCCTATTTTAGGAAAGCAGGAGTTCCTTTCCGAGCTCTCGCGACGAAATCCAACCGTGTGGAGATCAAAATAACTGTTTTGGTGCTAATTTTTGAGATGATAGTCCAGAAAACCGTCTAATGGAGATCGCCCCTTACTTACGGCTGTGCTTTTAGAGCTGAACCACAGGAGGCAACCTCATCATGAAGTTTGATTTTTAGTTTGAATGTGATCAGTTACTTTCTACCAATCACATGCGCTGCTTGAAGTTTTTCATCAGCATCTTGTCAGCATATTTTGATAGAGTGTATACACAGCTTTACTTACATGGTCACCAATCAAATGACTGGATTTCTCGGATTGGCTAATCAGAAGGCCTCATTCAAAAACCTGTTTTAGTTTAAACTGGTTTAACTTGCAGTATGAATGGGGCATTTCATGGTCACATTACCTTTAGCATCAGATTTAGGCTTCTTTCACACTATGCCGGCATATTTTGAAAACGGTGAAAATGTGACGGTAGCAAAATTTTAGCTAGCATTTAAACAGTGGCAGAAAATTTGAAAGCAGCAGGAAATTTGACGGTGAAAAGCTCGTTGCAAGTCTTTGATGCCAAAGAAATGAACCTACACCGTAAGAATCGACAGGTCTGTTTCAAAAGCCTTGAAAAATCTCTGTTTTCATCATATTTGTGTGTTTACACGATGGCGTTTCCAAAATTTTCCTGTTCGAATTATTTTTTTTAATCTACCGTTTTCGAAATCTGCCGTTTTCGTGTGAACGGGGGCACACATTTTTCACTATTTTTAACATTTAGCCGGCATCATGTGAACATAGTCTTACTTAGTCACGAAAAGATAAACGTAGTAACGGAATATGTAGCATAGTTTACTAGTAAACGGTTTCGAAGAACACATGTTTGTTTCGTTGTTGTGTGTTTGCTAGATATTAATGCGACAATTCCTTAACCCCATTTTGGTGGGTATTATATCCTCTGCATATCCGCAGTAGTGTTATGAAATCAAGAAGTAGGCCGTGTTGAACCGAACATAACATGCATAAAAATCCAAGTGTATCATGGCACCGATTACATAAGAATACTAGAATAATAGCGTCCATAGGGAGTCCATAACATCTCTCCTCTTCTTCGGAAATAAAATTTACTAACATCGATTATATGTTTCAGCAGTTTATTAATAAAGTGACTTTCAATGCGTGATAACTTGACCATGGTACATAGGCATCGTGCGTAATCTCATTGGGTATTGGCGTACTATATCGGCTTCAGGTTGAGTCTCATCTCGAATGTTATTGTCTGCTTGAACTGTATCATCATCATCAGTTTCTGAATCGGTTGTTGAATCGAAAGAGTTGTAGAACTTTTTGAAGAATGAGATGTTTCGAGTAATCTTATGGTCTGATCTCTCAGCGATTACTTTGGTTCCCCTGATCTCAATGACGCGATATGGCTTTGGATCGAATTTACTTGTAAGTTTGTTCTTTCTTTCTTGTTTGACGAGTACGAGATCTCTTTCTCTGATGTCGGATGGTTTAGTGTGTTGACGTTTATCATAATAGACTTTCGCTTTTGCCTTGCTTTCTCTGTCATTTCGTTGTACAAGCTTGTGTTTGTTTGATGGTTTCGATGTAATTCCTACGACTGGAATTTTCGTTCTTATCACACAATTGAACAAAAGTTCGGCGGGTGAAACTTGAGTTGTGCAGTGCGGTGTTGACCTGTAGTTAAGTAGAAATAAGTGTAGTTCCTTTCTCCAATTGTTTCCTTCAATCTGAGACCTTTGAAGTAGTTTCTTGAGAGGTCGATTGAACGATTCTACTTCTGCGTTCTGTCTAGGCCATAGTGGTGTTCCTGGTTTGAATTCAATTCCCCATGTTTTCATGTACGTTTCAATTTCGATTCCGTTGAATGGTGGACCATTGTCACATATAAAGTTGACTGGAATTCCGTGTGTTCCAAAGATACGATCGAGTTTTGGAATGATACTTCCTGCTGCTGTTGATTTAACAATTTCAACTTCAGGAAATCGACTGTATGTGTCAATGACTGACAGTAAGTATTCTCCGGAAGGTACTGGTCCAAAGAAATCTGCTTTGACTGTGTGCCATGGGGCTGGTGGTAAATCTGTTGACTGCATTGGTTCCTTGCTGTTTTCTTGTCCTGTTGCTTGACAAGCAGTGCATTTCTCGATGAATTCATTCACTATCTTATCGATATATGGGTACCATACTTTTTCACGCAGTAATGATTTTGTCTTAGTTGTGCCTGAGTGTCCTGGCTTATGAGCAAGTTCTATAGCTTTGTGGCGTAGTTTCTGCGGTATGACAATTCTTGTGCCCTTTAGAATTATGTTTCCTTTCACGGTGAGATCTTGTTTGGTGCTGCGCAGGATTTTGAGATCTTGTTTGTTGATGGTAGGATCTAGGATCATATCTACTTCATGCCATCGATTTCTGCGAATTAAGTCAATTGCGACTTGGAGGGTTTTATCGTTTTCCGTCTCCTCTTCAATATCTTGTAATGTCATGGCTTTCGGGACTGCATTCTTGGTGATGAAGTTTACGTATTCCTCTGCAATTGTATCTTGCTCTGGGCGATGTGAAGCTGGGTGACGTGACATGTAATTAGACGGATTATCTGATCCTTTCTTGAACTTGACGGTAAAGCTGTAATTTTGGAGTCGAAGTTGCCATCTCTCGATGCGAGCTGGTGGTTTGGCAACGGGATTGTTGAAAATCGTTTCGAGTGCTTTGTGATCTGTAAACACATCGAAATTTCCTGCTCCATATAAGAATAAATGAAGACGTTCAATTCCCCATACTAGTCCTAACGCTTCACGTTCTGTCTGAGAGTAACGCTGTTCAACAGGCTTTAATGATCTTGATACATATGCTACAATTTTATGATATGTTGCTTCTGGTGTTGATGTTTGGGACAGTATCGCACTAATTCCGTATGGACTGGCATCAGTGGTGACTGTTGTGTGCTTGGCAATATCAAAATAAGCCATCACTGGTTCCGATAAGAGAGTTTCCTTCAGTTTTTCGAACGCTTCTTGTTGACTTTTTCCCCATTGAAATTGAGCATTTTTCTGTGTTAGCCTTCGCAGGGGCTCTGTTATTGATGCATAATCTTGAATGAATTTTGCGCAATACTGAGACATTCCTAGTAGACTTCGGACTTCGCTAACATTCTTTGGTGGCTTTGTATTGGCAAAATCTTGTACGAGGCTTGAGTCAGGGCTAACTCCTTCTTTGCTGAAGACTAGGCCATAGAATTGAAGACGTGTTCTGTTGAAACGGCATTTCCCTTCATTGAGAGTGATTCCCTTCTCCTCGAATCGTTGCAATACTTTGGTTAATGCAGTGTTGTGCTCCTCAAGGGTCTTTCCCCAAATTATGACGTCATCAGACATGTTTTTGGCATTGCTGATATCTTGAATCGTCCGAGAAATGGTGTTCTGGAAAATTTCTGCTGCTGAGTTTACTCCAAAACAAAGTCGTTTGTATCTCCTGAGTCCCTTGTGTGTTGTGAATGTTGTCAAATTTCTCGACTCTTCTGCCAGTGTCAGCTGATGGTATCCCTGTTTTAAATCGAGTTTAGAAAAATGACACGCACCGTTCACATCAGATATCAGTTCATCTGTTGTTGGCATGGGGTGTCTTGTGCGTAAAACTGAAGTGTTGGGCAGACGCATGTCCACGCAAATTCTTATTTCATCGCTGTTCTTCTTTGGGGTTATTACTAAGGGGCTTACCCATTGTGTGGCTCCTTCTACTCTCTCAATTATGTCATCTTCCTCAAGTCGTTCTAATTCTGTCTCAACTTTCTTTCGTATGTGGAAAGGTATACGACGTTGCGCTTGGATAACAGGTTTGACTTCAGGATTTGTATGAAGTTTGACTTCGAAGTCTTTTAAGTTTCCAACACCTTTGAAAATTTTCTTGTGCTGTTCCAACAAGTGGCTAACGTAATCGGGAGAATCAATCGCAGGCTTCGCTGAATTCGTTTGTTTCGCTGCTGTTGTTTCTGTTTGCACGCTGTTTATGTTGATCTTGATGAGGTGCAACTCTTGAGCTGTTTGAAAACTGAGCAAATTTCCTTCCACATTCTTTGCGACATGGAATCGTGTAATGGCAATTATTGTGAAGGAAATGGCAATCCATTCATTCTGTTTGGCCTCGTGCCCTCGCGTGACGTTGTCACTTCCTTCTCGTACCCAGACTTCTTGCAGTGCCGCTGTAACTGGCAGTTAGAGTTTAGAGCACGTAAGGTGCAGACGAAAAAGTGATCATTCGACACTGAGGTCGAAGAGTTTTTGGTAACAGATAAAAGATCGCATTAAGGCGTTCAACACAAATTCACTGCCTCTTAATTTTAATACATATTTAGTTTATAGTCGTTACTGTTCAGTTGCTGTTGATATATAAAGAGAAAACGTCAAACTGTGGTATTTACTTCGACTCATCGGCTCGGCCCAACCAACACATCATATGGCGCCCAACGTGGGGCAGAGCAATTGATTTGAAGTATTTTGCAGGATGGGCAGTGACGACGAAAGTCAAGAAACTCGAACAGGAGAAGACACTAGTGGAACAAGAATTAAATATGTACGAAGAGGAACACGGTCAAGCATCACGAAGTTTGAAAATCAAGCGGAACACATTTTGAGCAGTGTAGATCCATCAAAAGCAGAAGAGAACGTTTTGATAAAAGTTGCGACGATCAAAACTACGCTTGAGGGAAAATTAAGAATACTGGAAGAAATAGATGAGAAACTGTTGTTGAAATGCGAAGTTTCAGAAATCGAGAAAATCATAGACGAATCGACAGATATCACAGCTCGTGTGACAGAAATTGTGAACAAAATTGATAGTTTTATCAAGAAAGCAGAGAAGGCAAAATTACCCGACGGAGCCGCAGATTTAGCCAATGCGTTTACTACTAGTTCGCCAATAAGACCCCCACACGGTGCAGGGGCAGGAATCCAGAATGTTTCAGCAGCCAGTACAAGCCAAAACAGTGGAGTTAGACTTACGAAAATAACTTTGCCAAGATTTAATGGTGACATTACTCGTTTCTATTCGTTCTGGCAAAGCTTCGAGAGTTCGATTGACAAAAATGAAAGTCTGGCACAGGTTGATAAGTTTAACTATTTAGTTAACATCTTAGAAGGAGAAGCTTTTCGAGCAATTCAAGGCTTAGAAATCATCGAAGAAAATTATGAGCATGCCAAAGAGACTTTGCACGAACGCTTCGGCCACAAGCAGAAAATTGTGCAAGTGCATATGGAGAGTTTATTAAATTTGCAGTACAGTCCAAATGACACTGTAGCTCAGCTGAGACAAATTTTCGATAATATCAACATTCATATTCGTGGTCTCGAATCGTTGGGAGTAAAACAGGAAAACTATGGGAGTTTACTTATTCTGGTTGTCATGAAACGAATGCCAAAGGATGTCGCGTTGCAAGTGTCTAGAGAAACAAAATCGGACATCTGGGAAATGAAGAATATTTTAGACATCATACGAAAGGAGATAGAAGCGAGGGAAACCTGTTCATTCGTTGGAGAAACTGAGAAAAAGGCAACAACTCATCGTCCAAAACAAGTCCCTGGTACAGTTTCATCATTTCATGTGAAGGAGCAGTCAAATGTGAATAGGCACTGCTATTTTTGTGAGGGAGAACATTTATCGTATCAATGCGATAAAGTCGTGGATCCAAACAAGCGAAAGGAGATTTTATCGAAGCAGAAACGTTGTTTTGTTTGCTTAAAAAAGGGACACAGAGCCAATTCTTGCAACAGCAATCGAAGATGCCGCAAATGTAACAACAAGCATCATCAGTCTATTTGTTTAAAGAAACAAGAATCTACATCTGAGAAAGACGAAGCAACGAAAAGTGCAAATGGAAGCGAAACGGTGACAGCAACGGCGAAAGTTGACTCACGAAAACAGACAGTGTTGTTGCAGACAGCCAGAGCAAACGTTTTTGGTGAAAAACAAGAGAACAAGGTTATGGCGAGAATATTGTTGGATAATGGCAGTCAAAGAACATACATCACGGATGAGTTGAAGAACAAACTGCAGTTAACTGAAGAAAACACACAAGAAATAAACTTGAACACATTCGGATCTGAGCGGTTTAAGAAGAAAAAATGTAGCCAAGTCAGATTTAACATAGATTTAGGCGATAGAGCTTTAAGCATAACTGCACTTACACATCCCGTAATTTGCTCTCCTCTTGCGACCCCAGTAGAGTACAAGCAATACGCACATTTACAAGGCCTAAATTTTGCAGATAGCCTAGATTCAGGTAGCGACGCGATAGACATCTTGCTAGGCGCAGACTATTTTTATGAGGTAGTTACAGGCGAGATAAGAAGGGGGAGCGTAGGCCCTGTCGCAATAAGTAGCAAGCTTGGGTGGTTAATTTCTGGCCCCGTGGATTTATCTTCAAATGAGTCGAATACAAATTCTAATTTTGTTTCTTGTTGCGTTGTAGATCAAAATTTGGTGAACGAAAACACGAACAGAGAGAACGAGCCTGTTGTCAGAGAACAAAAAGCAGTTGACAGTGAGAATGAGATTATTGAAACCTTGAAACAATTTTGGAAAACAGAGAGTACAGGGATTGAGTCAAGCGATAATCAGAATGCAGAAAACGCGAGGAAAGAATTCGACATCACATTCAATGGCAAGAATTATGAGGTAAGCCTTCCTTGGAAGGATGACATTTCAGATCCTTTGCCTTCTGATTATGATTTGTGTCATTCACGATTGAAATCGGTACTTTTTCGCTTACAAAAGGATCCGCAATTACGCCAAGAATATGATGCCATTATACAGGAGCAATTGAAAAGTGGTATAATAGAGAAGGTTCCTGAAGGTACCGAAAACAAGGCAGACGTCAAATTTATTCCGCATCATTGTGTTATTCGTAGAGATCATGACACAACAAAGGTTCGTATTGTTTTTGACGGCAGTGCTAGAAGCAGTAATGATGTGTTAACGCTTAACGACCGCCTTGAAGTTGGGCCAAATTACATGCCGCATTTGTTCGATACGTTATTAAGATTCCGGAGTCACACAATAGCGTTAACAGCAGATATCGAAAAGGCATTTCATCAAATTGAAATTAAGGAGGCCGACAGAGATTTTCTCAGGTTTTTATGGTACGATGACGTAAGTAGTGACTCTCCCTCTATTGTTCAGCTCCGCATGAAACGACTTCCTTTTGGCTTGACCCCAAGTCCAGCCATTCTTGGGGAGACAATAAGGAAACACGTAAGTAAATTCAAAGAGAGTCACCCTCAAGCAGTAAGTATGCTTGAACACCTCTACGCAGATGACTTCTCAGGCGGTACGAATGACCCTGAGGAGGCGTTGAAAGTTTACAAGGATGCCAAGGAAATCTTGGACGAAGGTGGGTTTAACCTTAGGAAATGGAATTCGAACGACAAAGAGGTGTTGAGTAAAATTAGGTCGTCAGAGGTTGAAAAAGGTCATTTGAAACAAAACGAAGGTAAGACAAAGGTTTCCGAAGAAGATCAATCGTATGCCAATTCAGCTTTAGGCCCTCCGTGTAGTGACGACAAGGCGAAAATATTAGGTGTGAACTGGGACAGTGATTCCGACAAAATTTACTTTGACGTGCATCACGTAATCGACTTTGCAAATTCGTTACCTCCGACCAAGCGTTCGTTGCTGAAAATAGCTGCAAAGATCTTTGACCCCCTAGGATGTCTTAGTTTATTCACGATCAATTTAAAGGTTATGTTCCAGCAGTTTTGTTTAGACAAAAGGGGCTGGGACGAGGAACTTTCTGGTGATGAACGGCGTAAGTATGAAGTGTTCATATCAGAATTAGCAAAATTGCAGTGCGTCTCCATTCCCAGGTGCTATTTTCTGAAAGGTAAGAAAGTGAAAAATGTGCAAATACACGGATTCTCAGACGCCAGTGAGTGTGCCTACGCAGGGGTTGTGTATCTGCGTGTTGAGTATGAGTCGGGGGAGGTACAGGTAAGATTTGTGACGTCAAAAGCCAAGGTTTCGCCGATTAAGAAACAAACAATTCCTCGGTTAGAATTGATGGGGGCTGTGTTGTTGTCAAATTTAGTGGACACCGTTAAGAAAACTCTACAAGAAGAGTTAGGCCAAGGTTCTATTGAAACACATTTCTGGGTAGATTCGGTCGCAACTTTATGTTGGGTGAAGAACAATAAACCGTTGAAGCAGTTCGTAAGACACAGAGTGCAAAAGATTTTGGAACTGTCGAACCGTGAGGAGTGGCACTTTTGCCCAGGCTCCTTGAATCCCGCTGATTTACCTTCAAGAGGTATTTATGGAAAGCATATTGGTACGAATAAAGTGTGGTGGGAAGGCCCGAATTTTCTTGTGTTGCCCTTTTCGGAATGGCCTAAATTGGAAAAAAACCAAGAGATCGACCCAGCTGTTGCTGCGGAGAAAGTAAGTATTGAGCCAGTCCATGTCCTTGTAAGTAAGCAAGACTCAGTTGAAAAAACAACACCTCTGGTAAGTATCGAGAGGTTTAGCAACAAGACCAGGTTATTGCGTACCTATGCCTGGATTCTTCGATTTGTGTCAAATTTGAAGGCCGCCATAAATAAACAGGAACCGAAGCTAGGCCCACTAGAAGGAACAGAACTGCGATGTGCGGAGAATCTTGTGATCAAAGCAGTGCAAGCCGAATGTTTTTCGAAAGAAATCGAATTTATCGCGAGTAAATCGAAGGTAGGCTCCAGACCCCCAAATTATGTCTCACAGTTTAACCTGTTTTTAGATGATGACGAAATTTTGCGTTGCAGGTCTCGTATTAACAATGCTTCTATTTCAGATGCTAGCAAACGACCCATTTTGATGCCTAGAGACCATAATTACACAAATTTGATCATTCTCGAAAGTCATGAAGCAGTGTTTCATAATGGATTAAGAGAAACGCTTAATCACGTAAGAACACAATATTGGATATTGAGAGGAAGGGAAGCTGTAAAAAAGGTTATTAGGCCATGTGTTATCTGCAAAAGAGCCGAAGGCTTGCCATTTGCAAGCTGTGTTTTACCTGATTTGCCTCGTTTTCGTGTAGATGATAATGCACCCTTTTCTCACACAGGCTTAGACTTCGCAGGGCCATTACTGGTCACAGGTAAGAATGGGGACGTGATGAAATGTTATGTATGCCTATACACGTGCCTCTCAACGAGAGCTGTTCATTTAGAACTGGTTGAAGGTTTAGATGTCGAATCATTTATTCGTTCGTTTAGAAGATTTTGTGCCCGTAGAGGATTGCCCGCAACGTTGCTAAGTGATAACGCAAAGACTTTCAAATCAGCGTCGAAGGAAGTAAAGAAGTTGGTACGCTCACCCAAAATATTCGAGTATTTAGCCAATAGAAAGGTAAATTGGCAATTCATTGTTGCTTTAAGTCCTTGGATGGGAGGGGCGTGGGAACGCCTTATTCGCAGTGTAAAACGTTGTTTGGTCAAAACTATAGGACGTGCATCACTTAGTTATTTTGAGCTGAGTACAATTCTTACGGAAGTAGAAGGTGTGATAAATTGTAGACCACTGACTTATTTATACGGAGATGCAGACGGTGTAGAATATGCCCTTACACCATCACACTTGATATATGGTCGAAATGTATCCGAAATGAATGACAAATACAGTGAAGTGGTAAGTACTTATGAGTCTTTGTCAGCGAGAGCTAAGTACCATCACAGGCTTTTGAGTCAGTTCACGAAACAGTGGAAAAGTGAGTATTTGTTAGGACTCATGGAGTCGTACAAAGCGAATGCAGATGGTAAGAAACCCGTTATCAATGTTGGTGATATTGTCATTCTAAAGGATGTTCAAACGAAGCGATCCTTTTGGAAATTTTCTAAGATCATTCAGCTCATTTCAGGTGCTGATGGCAACGTTAGAGCAGCAAGGATTCAATTGGTTGCAGACAATAGTAAAAGGATTTTTACCAGACCTCTTAAACTTTTGGTTCCGTTGGAAGTTTCACCAGCCTCGCAGCAAGCAGCAGCAGCGCCAGTCGCAAACGCAGCGCATAAGGAACCTGTCGCAAGCCAAGCAAGCGCACATGCAGCCACGCATGCAGCCACGCCTGAAGCCAAGCCAGCAGCTTTAAGTAGCGCCCCCGCAACGGATCGGCCTAAGCGCAATGCAGCTGTCATCGGAGAATTACGTAGAAAGGGCATAAATTGAGTAGTTAAATGTTTTGATACCGCTCAGAGGACTTTTGCATATGTTTGGAACATTATGGTAGACATTAAATTGTAGTTGAGTAGTATGTTGATCATTTTGTAGTTGAGTTGATTTTGTAATGTATCAACTCGGGGGAGTGTATTGTGAAGGAAATGGCAATCCATTCATTCTGTTTGGCCTCGTGCCCTCGCGTGACGTTGTCACTTCCTTCTCGTACCCAGACTTCTTGCAGTGCCGCTGTAACTGGCAGTTAGAGTTTAGAGCACGTAAGGTGCAGACGAAAAAGTGATCATTCGACACTGAGGTCGAAGAGTTTTTGGTAACAGATAAAAGATCGCATTAAGGCGTTCAACACAAATTCACTGCCTCTTAATTTTAATACATATTTAGTTTATAGTCGTTACTGTTCAGTTGCTGTTGATATATAAAGAGAAAACGTCAAACTGTGGTATTTACTTCGACTCATCGGCTCGGCCCAACCAACACATCAGCAATCTTTTTGTTTGTTTCTACAGTTTCTTCGAAAGTTCCTAGCAGCTGAAGTGGTGCTTTTGATCCGTAGGCAAAGATTTTTGTGTTTGACTTCTTGAGCACGACTGGTTTCCCTGTGGTATTAATTTTTTCGAACGATTTTTCATCCAGAATGTTTACACTTGCTCCTGTGTCGATGAGAAACAATACTTCCTGTCCATTGATCGTGAGCTTAGTCTCCAATTTCTTTGAGTGTGCATTAGTTTTATCCATACAATAAACATATTCCTCTGAGCTGTCATCTGAGCTGGTATCATCCTTTACTGTATTAACTTTCTAGCGGTTTAGTTGGTTTTTCAGACGTGATTTGCAACAGCGAGTAAAATGATTTTGTTTCTTGCAGTAAC